>ML788627.1:317052-333142 GCA_009831015.1 Picea engelmannii
CAACCATGTACATCAACACATGTACCATACCATGTACCATACCACGTGCCAACCATGTACATCAACACATGTACCAATATCAACCATATGCCAAGAATATGTGCCAATTATGTACCGAACATGTACCACCAACAAGTTCCTCTAAACATGCACCATACCATCAACCATATACCTCAAACAAAAACCATGTGCCAAGTATCCAATATGTGCCTCAATGTAACAAAGACTTGCCTCAACCAAGCATCATCCACATGTAACCAAACCAGATACCAAAGAGCCAATAATGCAGTTCTAACCATGTATCATATCATCAACCAAGTTGTACCATATCACATACCATCACCACCATGCCTTAAGCATGTACCATACCATGACCAAGCATAAGAAATATTCACATAATAATACATGTAACCTGTAGCTAACTTGGTGTACTATAATACTGAATTGTAACCCTTCCACATCCTTCAACACCTTGGTACCAACACCTGTATCAAATTTTTATTTAACCTCATGAGACTAAGACTCCCTGTCACACGGAGCCTCGTGTGATGACTATTGTGAAACCTGTGGGGTCCTCGTGGGACACCCAATGCCTGACCCACGAGGGCCATCCAAATTAGAGTTACAGAAAAACCATAGTGCTCTACAGCTCTGAAAATTTCTCTCTTTCTTCACACTTTCTTCATTGCCTCAGAATCGACGTCAGATTGACGAATAGACCAAAATAGTAGACCATAGCATTCTCACAAGATAGATATTCAATGAATATGTGTATTCATGTATGAGAGACTCCTTGAGGTGTATTTATACTTTTTCTTAGTAACCTTGTTCCTTAATCTTATGTATTCTTGAATTTCTTGTTACAACCACTTTACCCTTTCATTAATTTACTTGCAACCATATAGGGGCTTCCTAACCATTCTTTAGTACTTCTAACTTCACAAGGACATAACTCCTCAATCGTGAGGAACCACGTGGCATACCACCTGTTAGCGTTGGCATTTTTCTTTCCGTTTAGAGTCAGTTTCAGTCAAGTAATGGCCCATGTGTCCAAACATTTCAAGTCAGGTACGTAGAAATGAAAGGGTTGAACTTAGAAAGTGGTCAGTTGGCCATTGGAAATGGGAAGGGATGTCGGAGTCAAAAACATGCATAAACGGTATGGGTATGTCATTTCTAGAAGGTTAGGTACCGTCAAAATTAGTCTCTACATGCCCCAGGTCGAGTCAAGTAGATAATGGAAGTCGCGTAGGTAAGTGTTGTAACTATTATCAGTCCATCATGAGAGCCGAAGGAATGAAAAATCACGACGTTCATATAATATATTCTCTGCATCCTTTATCGCTTGTACTTTACACGCGAGGATGTGTTATGGAAAATATGCATCTCTACTCGAAACATCCAGTCGCCATGAATTCAGTATTCTTTGGCACGATTCTTTTCTCCGCCCGATCGGTTATAAATCCCATAGGTTCTTCACCCAAGACGTTCATGAATTCATATTCAGGATCTATCTGTAAGTTTCCTCATAGGAAAAGGTCGATCAAATTCTCCATCTTGGCATCAGCTCGATACACTGCGTGCAAGATAGATATCGATCACACCATGGTGACCTCTCAGAACATGAACAAGGGTACACATAGTGGCAGGATCGCCAGAACCCAGCCCCAGAGCGATTGGGATTCATTTTCTCTTAGAACATGCATCCCCAAATATGAAAGAGAGATTTTTCCTTCACCTGCGAGAACGATGGCATCGCACCACGCAGGACTTGGAAAGGAAGAAACTGTGTAGGAAGGAAGGACGGTGGAAGCCTTGTCTCCTCAACAATGGATACCTCGGAAAATAGGTAGACCAAGGAAGAACAAGGAAGTTGTGGAAACTTGAATCTCAGATGAGCCACATGCACGATCGATCGTTGAAAAATTGCTTATGTGCATTGTCCACCCGGAGCCTTTGGAAGGTACCATCCGGGAAAGCGGGAGCAGGACGAGGATGATGGATTCCTTGAGCTCAAATGATCAAGAGACAGCTCAACAATTGAAGCAAGCAAATATATCCATCGTCGAACTGTACCAAGAAAACAGGGAGCTGTGATAACAGTTGGCGAAAAAGATCATGGAAGCATCAGAAGCACAAGGTCGCGAAGGAAATGTGGCGTTGTTAAAAAGACAGCTTCGGGAGGCGCAGGATACGATTGTATAGCTACACGAAGCATAGTGGCTGTCAGAAGAAAGGAATGCCAGACACTCCAGAGAATGTGAAGCGGTCGAAGAGATAGCCCACACAAATCTTGCCAGCGAGCAAAAGAAACAATAGTAGTCGAGTTCTTTCCTATATTCGCAAGCGGAAGGTAAATCTTGATAATGTTTGAAGGAAACATCACCCGAGACATTTTTCCATTTTCCTAACGGCCGTGACTGTCTACCTCCACTTTCCATGCACATTTCCCCCCAGCACATGAGCGCGCGGCAGAAAATTAAAGACGTTATAGCAGACAGCGGGACTCTGAAAAATGCTTGTCCCCCCAGATACCCGATCGACAAATCAAATCCCCATGGCAAATTACAACGATCATGATGTAGCCAAATGTATCTTTGTCTATTTTTGGAAAAACGTCATACGAAGAGTTTTGTAATGCAGAACAGTCGGTTCCTTAGTTTGTAGATATAGCAGTTAGAAGAGTAGGGTATCCCAAGTGGCGCCCTCGTTTATATATTTGATCTTTTCTATGTAAGCCAGGTTGGTTGGAAAATTTAATACAGACAATAGTTATTGTATGTAATTTGAGTTTGACCGAAACTTAATGCAGAAGTCGTATAGCTTTGATGAAAAGATTATAATTGTAGCGGTCAGATGTATTATGCCTCTTTATTTGCGTACGTGCTTCCTGTCATCTTTATTCATATCTTTTTTTGTCTATTTTGGAACGAATTTTCGAACCTGTGGACTCTATGTGCAGCACCCCCTATCCGCGCCACTTAGACAAAATGTTTTCTTCTAGAAGTTAACTCTGAATTCACCCACAACGGTGCTCCGAGTTACTTCCTGTGTTCTATCCCCGCCAAACATTACGATTTATCACTGAATATTATTGCTCGCTTAGCCTTATCCTATCAAGTTCAGTCACCGAGTCATTTGTTTATGTTACCTTCCTCAAATCGAATCCATAATCGAAGTCTTACTTTCTTGCGCCAATGTAACCAGAACCCATTATATCAAAGGTGTTAAATCTAGCCATTTTTTTAAGAACCATATCCCGCACGAAGATCATGCCTCTCGAGAGAGCCCTCTCTAGATCCAAAAGGCTAGTTTCGAGTCTCAAATTTGGTTGAAAAAGTTACCTCTGTCATATGTTTATCAACCGAACCGATTTACAGAGTGATAACATTCTGGCGTCGTTGTCGGGGATGAAATTGAATAGATTTTTCCCTGGGAGAATGACTAACGTTGTAGTTTGACCCCTGAGGGTAACAGAGGGACAAACATCTACACCGGTTGAAACCTTTACCCTGGAGACTCCAGTCAAAAATTACAATAGCCCCAAGTAGCACAGTTCAAGAACCCTGGCTCCGAAGATGATCTATACCAGAGAAAATCTTGACCCAAACCCCATAGAGCCTATGTACGACCCTGAGAAAATTATGCGCAGGACTAGAGAGCACGCGTCGGACCCGTTCTATTATCTAGATAGAAGCTTTTCCTTACCAAAAGACAGCACGCAAAGCATCGACGACCTTGAGTTTGGCGTGTTGTTCGAGCAAACCATGTTCAGGTCTAAGTTGGAAACCAGCTTGGACAAGATATTTTTCGACCAGAAAAGATTCCAAACCCTAGTGTCTAACAATATTCCTCAAGCCCCAAACCCTCCTAGTGCCATGGCCATCAGATTCACTCCCCTCGTTCTATCATCCCAACTGCATGATTTTGCCCAGAATTACAGCCAGAGAATTAAGCTCTATGATGCTAAAGGGAACGTTTCAACCCAGAAGCATCTAGATTGGTTCAACATTTTCGTCGACCTGGAAGAGGTAGACTATGTGGATGCAAAAATGAGGTTATTCGCGTAGATTTTTGCAGGGGAGGTGAGGAAGTGGTTCAAATCCCTATGACCAACGAGTATTCAATATTTCATTGCGTTTGAAATGTCATTCATTAATATATGGGGAGACAAAAATAACCCCTTGCAGTTGTTGATGCAATAAAATAACATGAAGAAGTCGTCGGAAGAGAAAATGCAAGAATTCTCAGCCCATTTCATGAAGTTCTATAACTCTATTCTCGCAGAATTCCAGCCACCTCTCGGGGCTGCGCAGTTGTGATACGCTGACTCCTTCGATGACGATTTCACCTTGTTGTTGAGAGAAAGAAGATCAGTAAGTCTAGACGTGATAATGAGAAATGCGATCGAAGTCGAGGTAAATATGATGGCCTCGGGGAAGATCAAATAGATATTAAACAGAGGCGATAAGAGGCCCCAAGGAGACACGCATCCATCAACATCAAGATCCATAGACGAAAATTTTGACTTAATGATGAGAACCATGGAGAAAATAATGGAGAAAATGTATGTGGGAAACCAAATCACTGCCTAGGAGCAGCAGGACCCCCAACCCCAAAATCAAAACCTCAGAAGGGGTCAAGTCCCTTAGATCAGGAAAAGGTAATAGAGGGAGCAGAGAGGTCAAGGCGACCAGCAAACAAGGCCTCTGTTCCAAAAAAACTACGCGAATGAAGAATTCGATCAAATGTTCGAAGACCAAATGCATTGTTGCGACGACAAGAATCTGCGCGTGTTTTTGACAAAGAGTGAACATGACCGGTACATGAGTAGAAACGAGGGTTTTATGTTGGATATAGATGATGCATGGATTGGGGAAAATGATGATGTGTTGTCTTGGGAAATGGAAGAGTTCATAAAGGTTTATCAGAACGCCAACATGCAGTTCCATAAGAAACATAACCTCGGGAGAAAAGAAGCATCCACCAAGCCTCAACAGATGAATATCGTAAGGAAACCTCTGGCAGACACCCCTTCCACAAGATGACCAAGGCCCGACAGCGTGAACAAGGATGCGACGGAGAAGGGAAAATCGAAGGAGAAGGCCCCAAAGAAAACTCTGAAAACAAGTCGAGAAGCGGGTGGAAAAGAGGCAGAGACAGTTTGTCCTCCCTTTAACTTTGAACATGAAATGGATAAAATCAAAATCTTTGTCCCTTTCAACGAACTTATCCGAAAGGGAGAATACCGGGAGAAAATCATTAAAATGTTGAAAATGGGAGGTACCCCCAACACTTTGAATGTTGAGGATGATCACCCCGCTATCATGTTTGGTCTGTGCGTTCAAGAGACAAGTGATACTGAGGACGTCCCTCTGTTTTATGTCAGTCTAAAGGTCCACGACATGACCCTGCATAACATCATGCTTGATTCAGGTTCATTGCACAACCTCATGCCAAAGGTGATCTTGGACGAATTGGGTCTGGACGTCACCAAACCTTATAAGGACCTTTTCTCTTTTGACTTTAGGAAATTCAGGTGCCTGGGCCTCATTAAAGACTTGGTCGTGTCACTGGCCCATATCTCTTTGAAGAACATGGTGATGGACGTGGTCATGGCAGACATACCCCCGAAGTTTGGCATGTTGTTGTCCAGATCATGGGTTGCAAAGTTAAAATGGACCTTGCAAATGGACATGCCATATGCCACCATTCTGATATTTGGCCAGGACAGACAGTTATATAGATAAGTGTTGTTGAAGTACATGGTGAGCGGCAAGGCGCAGCCAAATAACCATCCCATATACTCCATCAAATTTGAGGTTGGCTCTTCTATATTCTATAATGACCTGAGTTTTGAAGAAGAAGAGCCAAAAACCATCATGGAAGCCAATGAGGAAACCGTGTGGAAAGCAGCAGAGTGCACTAACTAGGAGGACCGCGCAAAAAATGGGATATGGGACTTGAGTTTCAATGGCATGGTTAGCAAAGAAGGGGCTAGGGTTGGTGTGTGGGTAATCCCCCCTGAAATGGGCACAAAGCTACGCTCATACAATCTTGCATTTGAGTGCACAAACAACATGGTCGAGTATGAGGTGTTGATTATGGGCCTGAAGGTGTTGAAAGAATTAGGTGCAAAGAGAATAGTGGTGCGCAAGAATCTGAATTGGTCATAAACCAGTTTAAAGGCATATATCATATGAAGCACCTCAGGCTGAGAGTGTACAGGAACTTAGCACTGGACCTCCTTGAATATTTTTTGGAGTATGACATATATGCTATCCCGAGGGAGAAAAATCAGATCGTCGATGAGTTGGACACCTTGGCCTCGGTTTTCAAAATCCCCATCATCCCAAACAAAAAATATGAGATTGAAGTCAAAAACAGGCCGTCAGTGCCTGATAATATCAAATACTCGCAGGTGTTTGAGGACGACAAGTAGGTAGAAATATTTCTTCATATGAGAGACAATTTAGCTAACATAAACATTGATGACGAATGTTGTTGTGACAAATATGGGAGCGCAGATGCGCGCAGTAATGACGACCCTTTCCAGAACCAAATCGTGAGAAGGGATATAATACAACTAAAAAATAACATCATTCTGAAGGGGTTAGTGTCGTTGGAAAAAATTTTTGACGAAAATAACATGGCTAAGAACCCCAATATCACTGCGAATGAAGAGGACGTGGAGGACTGCAACATCGGGATTGAGGAGAACCTGAAAATGATCAAGTTATCAAAAACCCTCAGCCCAAAGGTCAAGCAAGACTATGTCAAGCTCATGAAGGAGTTCCCCAATGTTTTCGCATGGAGCTATGATGATTTGAAGGTGTATGACACTAAGGTGATCCAACATGTTATCCCTCTCAAGGAAGATCAGAAACATTTCAAACAGAAGATGAGACGGATAAACCCCCTGTTATTGTCATTGATCGAGAAAGAGGTGCAGAAACTTTTCGACGCTAAGATTATTGTTTCTTTGTGATTCTCCAAATGGTTAGCTAATTTGGTGCCCATAAGAAAGAAGAGCAGTGAGATAAGACTATGTGTAGACTTCTGAAATCTAAACAAAGTGTCCCTCAAGGATCACTACCCTCTTCCCAAAATGGACTATATCCTGCAAAAGGTGGTGGGGTCCCAGAAAATGTCCATGTTGGATGGTTTTTCAGGGTATAATCAGATCATGATCCACCCAGATGACAGAGAAAAAACAGTTTTCACGACTCCATGGGGAACATTCATGTACGCCAAGATGCCCTTCAGCCTAATGAATGTCGAAGACACTTTCCAGAGGGCAATGGAAATCATGTTTGCCGACGAAAAGGACAGGTTCATTGTGATCTATCTGGACGACATCACGGTATACCATGACTTCGATGAACAACACCTTGAGCATTTGAAGAAAGTTTTCCAGAAGTGCAGTAAGTTCGGCATGTCAATGAATCCTAAAAAATCACATTTCGGGGTGAAAGAAGGGAAGTTGTTGGGACATATTATCTCAAGGGAAGGCATCAAGATAGACCCTAGCAGGGTGGAAGGAATCCTGAAGATCAACACTCCACGCTGTAAAAAATAAGTGCAATCCTTCCTGGGAAAAGTAAACTTCTTAAGGAGATTCATCCCAAATCTGGAAAATATTATAAAGCATATCACCTGTAATATGCTCTGGAAGGGAAATAATATCAAGTGGAACCCAGAGTCCAAGAAATCGTTTGAAGATATCAAGGTGGCATTGACTAGAGCACCTGTACTATCTAGTCCAGATTTCATGAAGGATTTCATCATGTTTTCATTCACCTCAGACCATACGATTGTCGGCATGTTGTTACAGAAAGACGAACAAGACTTCGAGAAGCCTAGATAGACCCTAGCAGGGTGGAAGGAATCCTGAAGATCAACACTCCACGCAGTAAAAAATAAGTGCAATCCTTCCTGGGAAAAGTAAACTTCTTAAGGAGATTCATCCCAAATCTGGAAAATATTATAAATCATATCACCTGCAATATGCTCTGGAAGGGAAATAATATCAAGTGGAACCCAGAGGCCAAGAAATCGTTTGAAGATATCAAGGTGGCATTGACTAGAGAACCTGTACTATCTAGTCCAGATTTCATGAAGGATTTCATCATGTTTTCATTCACCTTAGACCATACGATTGTCGGCATGTTGTTACAGAAAGACGAACAAGACTTCGAGAAGCCTATCTCTTATTTCATAAATACACTGCGGGATGCTCCACTAAGGTACAACATCATGGAAAAACAAGCGCACGCTTTAGTGAAGGCCTTCAAGGAGTTCAGGACATACATCTTGCATTCCCACATCATTGCTTATGTGCCCAGCAAATCAGTAAAGGATATCCTGACTCAACCCGACCTCGAAGGAAGGAGGGGTAAGTGGATAGCGTCCATGTTGGAGTATGACCTGGAGATCAAGCCAAAAAAATTAATTAAGGGTCAGGATCTTGCAAAGATAATGGCGCAGTCGGAGTGCGATGCGGTGGGAATGAATTTCATCGATGATCTATCAGAGAGTTCTCAAGAAGAGACAGTTGCACAGGTGTCCCAGGAGTTCGTCTATTCGTTGTGGTATGTTGATATCATCTATGTGTTGAATAATATTCAGGCCTCTTCGGGCATTAGTAAGACTAAGGCCATATTTATCAAGCTTAAAGTGGTTAAGTTCTGCATCCTAGAAAACTCACTCTACTGGAAAGATCCCGAGGGAATTTTGTTGAGTTGTTTGTTGGAGAATGATGTGAAGCAAGCCACAGAAAAATTTCACAAAGGTGATTGCGGGGGACACCATTACTGTAAAACCCTCGAGCACAAAATCCTAAGGGTGGGTTACTATTGGCCTACGATCTTCACAGATGTGTAAAAATAAGTCTCCAGCTGTCACGAATGTCATATTTTCGATAGGAGAAGGAAGTTCCAGCCCCTACCACTAATGTCGATCTCATTCGAGACATTGTTCATGTATTGGGGTTTGGATTTCATAGGGGAAATAAATCCACCATCAGTGCAACACAAATGGATACTCACGGCCACTAACTACTTCACAAAATGGATAGAAGTGATCCCCACAAAACATGCTACCGATGCAGTCATCATCCAATTCTTGGAGACAAACATCTTGTCGTGGTTTGGGTGTCCCGTCAAGATCATAACAGATAATGTGGTCGCATTCAAGTATAAGAGGATGGAAAAGTTTTCTCAGGATTACAATATAACCCTGGGGAATTCTACGACGTACTACCCACAAGGAAACGGGTTAGTTGAATCCTCGAATAAAATCCTAACCAGGATCATCAAAAGATTATTGTAGGATAATAAGAAAGCTTGGCATAAAAATATTATCTACGTGCTATGGGTAGATCGAGTTACAACCAAGAATTTCATTTCAATGTCGCCCTTCCAGATTGTATACAGCGCAGACGTCATTTTCTCTACTACACTGGGGCTGCTCTTCAGAGAATTGTTGCAAGAGCAGGAGGTCGAGCCAAATGACGTGCAGAGAAGAATAAACTAGTTGGTTCACACACATCAGATGAGGGAACAAGTGTACAATCAATCACAGCTCCACCAGGAAAAGATGAAGAAATCCTTTGACAAGCGTTCCAAGCCAGAGGATTTTCGGTTGGGTGATCTAGTGTTGAGATGGGACGTGATAAATGAGGACAAAGGAAAGCACGAAAAGTTCGATAATCTGTGGACAGGTCCATTCAGAATCAGTGCACATCACGGAAATAATGATTATTTTCTGGAAGAACTAAATGGAGAATGCGTTGGTTGGGGGCATGTAAACGACAGGTTCCTCAAACATTATCTAATGAAATAAATTTTCTTTAAGTCATATGTCATTGTAAATAGTCGTTTTATTTTTGTGTCAAGTCAATAGGTCGGAAGAAAATTGAAGCCTGAAGCGAAGGCCCTAAGTTTATGCTGAGTCTTTCTAAGTTGCATTGATAGGTTTAGTTGTGTTTTTGTTTTGTATTGCAGTGTCGAAGAGTCGAAATAAGGCCCAATGGTCAAGCATCTGGTCTACTATTCTTTGCTACCTCGCGGGGAGGATAGCATCCACGTTGGAGCCAGTTGTTAGCGCTGCCATTTTTTTTTCTATTTAGAGTTTGTTTCAGTCGAGTAATGGCCCATGTGTCCAAACATGTGAATTTAGGTATGTATAAATGAAAGGGTTGAAGTCAGCAAGTGGTCGGTTGGCCCTTGCAAACGGGAAGGGATGTCAGAGTCAAAAACATGCATAAACGGTATGGGTATGTCGTTTCCAAAAGGTCGAGTACCGTCAAAATTAGTCTCTGCGTGCCCCGGGTCGAGTCAATTAGTTAATGGAAATCACGTCAGTAAGTGTTGTAACTATTATCAGTCCATCATGAGAGCCAAAGGAATGAAAAATCACAGCGTTCCTATCATATATGTTATGCATCCCTTATCGCATGTACTTTACATGCGGGGATGTGTTATGGAAAATCTGCATCTCTACTTGAAACATCCAGTCACCATGAATTTAGTATTCTTTGACACGCTTCTTTTCTCCGCTCGATCGGTTATAAATCTTAGAGATTCTTCACCCAGGGCATTCACGAATTCAGATTCAGGCTCTGTCTGTAATTTTTCTCGCGGGATAAGGTTGATCAAACTCTCCATCTTGGGCATCTGCTCAATACACTGCGCACAAGACAGATATCGGTTGCACCATGGTGACCTATCAGAACATGAAGCAGGGTACACGCAATTGTAGGATCGCTAGACCCCAACCCCAGAGTGATTGGGATTCATTTTCTCTCAGACCAGGCATCCCCAAAGATGAAAGGGAGATTTTTCCTTCACCTGCGAGAATGATGACATCGCACCGTGCAGGACTTGGAAAGGAAGAAACTGTTCAGAAAGGAAGGACGGTGGAAGCCTTGTCTCCTCAGTAGTGGATACCTCGGAGAATATGCATACCAAGGAAGAAAAAGGAAGCTAAGGAAACTCGAATCTCAGATGAGCCACGTGCACGATCGATCATTGAAAAATTACTTATGCACGTCGTCCGCCTAGAGCCTTTGGAAGGTACCAGCTGAGAAAGCGGGAGCAGGATGAGGAGGATGGATGCCTCTAGCTCAAATGATCAAGAGACATCTCAGGAGCTGAAGCAGGCAAAGCTAGCCATCGTCGAATTGTACTAAGAAAATAGGGAGTTGAGACAACAACTGGCGACAAAGATCACTGAAGCATCAACAACACAAGGTCACGAAGGAAACGTGACGTGGTTAAAAAGACAGCTCCGAGAGCCATAGGATATGATTGTATAGTTGCACGTAGCACAGCGGCTATCAAAAGAAAGGAATTTCAGACACTCCAGAGAATGTCAAGTGGTACAAGAGATATCTCACGCAGCTCTCTCTAGTGAGCAAAAGAAACAAGATTAGCCGAGTTCTTTTCTGTATTTTCAAGCGAAAGGTAAATCTTGATAATTTTTTAAGGAAACATCACCCGAGACATTTTTCCATTTTCCTAACAACCGTGACTATCTACCTCCACTTTACATGCACATTTCCCCCCCAACACATGAACGTGTGGCAGAAAATCAAATTCGTTACAGCAGACAGCGAGACTCTCACAAACGCTTGCCCCCCCAGATACCCGATCGACAAACCAAATCCCCGTGGAAGATTACAATGATCATGATGTAGCCAGATTTATCTTTGTCTATTTTTGAAAAAATGTCATACAAAGAGTTTTTTAACGCAAAACATTTGGTTCCTTATTTTGTAGAGATAGCAGTTAGAAGAGTAGGGTAGCCCAAGTGGCACCCTCGTTTATATATTTGATCTTTTCGATGTAAGCCAAGTTGGTTGGAAAATTTAGTATAGACAATAGCTATTGTATGTAATTTGAGTTCGACTGAAACTTAATGCAAAAGTCTTGTAGATTTGATGAAAAGATCCTAATTGTAGCAGTCAGATGTATTTTGCCTCTTTCTTTGCATACGTGCTTCCTGTCATCTTTATTCATATCTTTTTATGTCTATTTCGGAACGAATTTTCGAACCTCTGGATTCGTTGTGTAGCACCCCATATTCGTGCCACTTAGACAAAACATTTTCTTCTAGAAGTTAACTCTGAATTCACCCGCAACGGTGATCCGAGTTACTTTCTGTGTTTTCTCCCCGCCACACATTACGATTTTTCACTAAAGACTGTTGCTCGCTTAGCCTTATCCTCTCAAGTTCAGTCACCGAGTCATTTGTTTTTGTCTCCTTCCTCGAATCGACTCCATATCCCAAGTCTTACTTTCTTGCACCAATGTAACCATAACCCATTATATCAAAGGTGTTAAATCTAGGCACAGTTTTAAGAGCCATATCCTGCACATAGATCGTGCCTCTCGAGAGAGCCCTCTCCAGATCCGAAAGGCTAGTTTTGGGTCTCAAATTTGGTTGAACAAATTACCTCTATTGTGTGTTTATCAACCGAACCAATTTACAGAGTGATAACACCACCTATCACCAGAAACGGCATGACGAATACTATCCATATATGAGTGTCTTTCCTACATTTACATTGTTCTCCATGTCCATATTCCTCAACCAACTTTAGGTCCCATAACCACACCTACGGGGCTTCATGTAGAATTCATCAAATGCACCCATCACATATGCTGACATCAACTGCTCCATCAATGAAAACTAACTCACCATCAATCTCAACTGCATCTCTACGACTTCCGTACTTCTCCAAGGATTGGCATCAATGACAACCAACTATCCAAACTAATTGTCCAACACTTTGAAGAGTTCCTCTAAAATATTCACATCATTTGCAATAGGGTGTACCAACCCCACAAACTTAACATGCTCACTTAGAATCTCTCTTGGATCATGTCCTCTAGGCTCTCCCATGCATAAACAGAGTTATTTCATGGTTGTAGCTTCTTTTTGGGCATATGGAACATTCAGTAGGGTGAAACTTCCCACCTTGATTGGGAACCTGGGTCATAGTCTCTAGGAACTTGCAGCCCAAAAAGAAGTTAGTCCTTCCCCCACAATATGATAAGAAATCTCCCTACCCAATAACTTGTCAGGGACATATTTCAAAAGGAGATGTGGGGCTTGTGCACACTCAAATATCCTTACATAAGTGTAATGTTTTCCCATGTACCAATAACCAATGTGTTTAAGGGTTGAAATGGCTCCTTGAGATAACTTATGAGGGTGGTGGTTAAATACGACCATAAACAATGATACCAGGAAATATTCACGGATGTCATATAGATATTTCTTGTAAATAATGTCCCACAACTCATAACAATATATATGAATAGGTGGTAAACTAGGATTATGTTCCCATCTCATAGAAGGAAAAAATATTAAATAATAGAAAACATTTATCAGATAGGAGGACATATAAAAACCTTTTCTTTTTAGTCCTGGGGCCTCTATATAACTTTTGAAGATGTTGAATGCAACGATTTGTGCCCAGTTGAAGATATGTCCTACCTTTACCACATAGTATGCCATGTTGGAGTTACTTCACACACACCTAGGATTTATTTTTCCTAAGGTTTTTCCTTGTTTATTAGTCATAATTAGTCATTA
Organism: Picea engelmannii; assembly: GCA_009831015.1. Classification (NCBI taxonomy): domain Eukaryota; kingdom Viridiplantae; phylum Streptophyta; class Pinopsida; order Pinales; family Pinaceae; genus Picea; species Picea engelmannii. The sequence continues at coordinate 330,655 of ML788627.1, forward strand.
TCCAATCTCCTATAATTTAGGGGAGAATATTCCACCTGAAGAATATTCTCTTTCTGTTGACACTTCAATTTGACTAGTTGAGTTGAGTTTAGATGTTGCATTGGTTTTGTCACCATGAAACATTGGGATCATCACCAGCTAATGTGCACTTTCCTTGGGATCATCAACAGACTGGAGCATTACTCTTGATTTCATGAGTTAACTCCTCACTACTCTCTGTTCAGTCAGTTAACTGAAGACTAGTTGACTAGTTAACTCAACTAGGTGGCAGTTCACTTTCGTAACTGCCTGAGAGACTAGACTAGGTGGCAGTTCACTTTCGTAACTGCCTGAGAGACTAAACTAGGTGGCAGTTCACTCCCGTAATTGTTGGTGTGTGTCTAGGTCACTCTAGGCCACCACTATGGCTCATTATTTACTCATGTGTCCTATATATATTGCAAATTATTCACTCTTTGAGTGTGGAATGCGGTTAATGAGAATTCTTCCATTCTTTCTCTCCTTGTTCTTCTTTCTCCAATTCTCTCTACAAATGTGTGTATTATTATTTAGTTAGATCTGTTTTTTGTAGGTTAAACACATTTACATGCCATTGGCGTCCACTCTATATGGAAATGCATGCATATTTCTTCACTGTACAATATGCATATCATAGATGCCAATAGCTGGTAGGGTTTCTTGAAATATTGAATCGGGTATGATCGATTGTCCCTCTGTCCAAATTCTCTTTCTTCACCCCACTAATCCTCTACTAATTCAACGAATTCGAGATGGTCCTCTCCAATTTTTTCCAAGAATGGCTTATTTAGGTAAACGTCAAGTTTCGATAGATGGTATCTTATGTGAATGTCATCTAGTTTCATAGAAGCTATCGGGACTCTCAGTTCGCTAACCATTTTGATCGTATCAGCATCCAAATGAGAGAATACCTACATTGTAGCATCATTGTAGGGGAAAGCATGGGTCATGCAACAAAAGCATATATTTCTCTTTTTTTGATGTTTTCATACACTGCTAGTTCTTCGTCTTCCAAAGGAAAATATTATTTGTTGAATATCTTGTATATATCACTCCATTCCAAACACTCCCCAATCCCATTGAAGTAAGTTGCATTGGATAACAGGATTTCATCTGGACTTTTTGCTAGTGCGGGCGCATTTTTTGTGGGTGTTTTCCCCCTTCGTCTCTGAGCTCATGACATCATTTTTATTTTTGTTTTTTCTCAATACAAAGTAGAAATAATCTTTTCAGAACAGTTTAATAGAAAGAAAATTTTATAAATTAATTATGAGCATACTTGGAAGATTTAATGTTTAGCAGTGCAAATCTCAATTAGCTAGAAAAGTTGTTCCACATAGATATTTTTCACTTGAATCCTCGAACAATTAGTATTAATGGTTTTGAATTATATTTTTCATTTCCCATTACGTATATAATCAATGTGAATGGACTCCGGCCTATAGCAGGACAAAAAGGTACAACTCCATTAATGTTGTTGGAGGGAAGCTCTCGAGATAGTGTTGTTGGATGAGAGTTTTTGGAGAAAGAATTTTAGAGGACTTGCTTATGAAGAGATATTTATGATTATTATTTTAGGAAGATATTTATCATAAATATGTTATCGGAAGAGTGTTATTGGAAAGGTGTTATCAGAAGAGGTACTCAGAAGATCTCTTTTGGAAGATCCTCATCGGATAGAATCCGAGTATTGAGCCAACCATACTATCCAAAATATATTCCTCGAAGGAATATTCAGAGTTAAATATCGAGAATTGTGTTGATGTGTGCTTAGAAAAATGAAGATTCTTCATGGTTGTATGCATTTGTGTTAATGGAACCTTTTATAATAAACCCTTGATAAATGTTATAATATTTAAAAGGTAAGAATGTGGGGAGAGTTAAAAAAGGTTAATTAATCATAAAATAATTCTTATAGTATAGTCTATCAGAAGAGGTTTTTCAGAGGGCTTGACTCGGAAGGTAACACGAGCAAATTTTCAATAGAAAACCTAAATAATTATCTTCAAACTAATATTTGGGTTCCAATCTCAAGAAAGGTGATAAGACATGTTTGACCAAATTCAAAGCATAAAAAGGGATTAACAATGTGTTCAATTAATAAAGGTATCCTTTGAAATAATCATAAACAAGAGACCATTGAATTAATAAAATATAGATTTTTAACATTACACCTTCAAAAAGAAATAAGCAGGGAATTATCATTAATTGATCTTACGAAAGGCCTATGGGAAGAAGACTCTCTGGAAAAAATCATCAGAAAAATTAAATTCCATTGGAGTTTCTGATAAAGGGGAATCTGAAAAGGAGCATTTGATAGGATATCAGGCTCCTGGTTTTGGAAGGAAAATTTTACAAGCTCATTTATCATTATGATAGAAAATAACCCAAGCATAAGAGTCTGGTAGTCTTTCGAACATACGACTTTGAAAAGTCCTTGTGATGATGACCAAGTATCCTTCTGATGTTG
>ML788628.1:7922-22697 GCA_009831015.1 Picea engelmannii
AACAATACCAATGTTGTTAGTAGGCCAAGCTATTCTAGGGTTAGAAAGTGTTAGTAGGTTGCTTGAGGTAAAAGATTTGAGGGTAGTTTTCATCAATCAAACAATTTAAAGATCCAAATCAGCTCCTTTTAGGGCTAATGGAGTCACTTACAGTAGAAAAAATTGAAGGAAACAAATGATAATGTAAGAGACAAGGACCAAGAAGGATGAAGATTGAGGTGTTGGTAAGCCAAGGCCTCAATCAACAAGCCTTAGAAGGAAAAAAACCTCTAGGAAGTAGGTAACCCTAGGCCCTAAATTTTTTCCTTATTCTTTAGCTCAATATTGAAATAATTAGTGTATTGATGAAGCAAATGGCACTAGAGTGCTGCAATGTTAGGAATCTAGTAAAATGATTCAAAGATAGGGTTTCTAGCACAATCTAGTAGGTGAAAATTTGTTAAGACAAGGACAATAACATGTACTTGTTCTCCTATGGTTTTATACTAGCAATTTCATAATATTTGAATAAATGCAAAGTAAATACAACATAACCATTCAAAGAAAAGAAGGATTGCCAAAATTCACTTACATCCACCAAGAAAAATCTAGCAATAAGCCTAGTTGAAGATTTTCCACTAAGAAAAATGCCAAGAAACACCAAATTAAGCCTACTGCAAGAGATGCGCCTAAAATTTCAGCCAAGAAACCCTAAGTAGGGAACAAATTTCAGACCTCACTTAAGTGTGAGTGAAAGATGATGAAAAATAAGGAGGATTTTCCCCTTATTTATACAATACAAATGACCAAAATTAGGTCAAAACGGTTGACATGGCCAGTTACAAATAATATCCAGTCTTTACATTAAATATCATAATTAAACCATAAAACAAGATACTAATATGATGTCATGCCATTTTAGGGTGACATTAGGCCCTTTTTGGGAAATGTTGGCCTCATGGAGTGAAACGTTATGCCTCCTTGGGCCTCAGGAACTTGCTACACGTGCCACTTGGGACACAACTGCCTCCAAAACATCCCAAAATGCTGGATGATGTCAAGGGTGACCTTGGTGACTTCATGGGCCTTCCAAGGCCTACAACATGGTGGAAAAGTCACAACCCCCCTAGGTCCAGGCCTGCCAGGCTTCCCCTAGTGAAATTTCCTCCTCTATGTCTGGTGCAATCCTCTGATCTGTCTCTTCCCCCTGTTGGGGTCTCAACATCCATCTAGTGGGATTTTAGACCCATGGAGGTCCAAACTAATCATCTCCCCATGTGTATCTTTACATCGAGTACCTTTCCATTGAGTCTGGCCCTACAAAATGAACATATATGCCCTCCATGGGCTCACAAGTCACAGGGATCATAGCAATGTCAATCACATATAATCATCAAGTTATTAAACATGTGCATAAAACCCACTTTACCCAGAGAAGTGCTCAAAGACATTATTCTAATTTGCAAACCAAGTTTGGAGAGGACGCTAGGACATCCTATTGGGCTAATGCTCATTGGATGTGGGATGTTTCTGGTAGAATTCAAATCTAGGCCATGTGAGTGGATGAGGTGATAGGGGATGTTTGGGCAAGGGGTGCAGTGATAGCAGGGAAATGTATGACTTACCTGTGGGTGCCTCTAAAGAGGGTAAGATGCACCTTGTCATGGATGCAAATGTTTCCAAGCCCATTCATGCCTTTTATATTTTATTCTTATTGCTTTTTATTTCAAGAGGATAGTTAGGGGACACTGCCCTGGCGTGGTGACCAGTGGTGGAAATGTTACGCACAAGCATTTCACGGAAATGGGAAGGTTGGCTCATGATGAGTCCTCATTTCTCTTGGCTATGCCACCAAGAGCCACTACCATGGCATGGTGACCAGTTGTAGATAGTGTCATACCGCTACATTCCCATGGACCTAATTGGCTGGCTCGTGATGAGACCCCCTATCCTTTAACTAGGTCTTGTTTTATTATTTTTATGGGTCCCTTTGTTTTTGGCTACAAAGATTTTTATTTATTTCTTTGGATGCATCAACGAAGCATCTCAAGGTTTCATTCTTTTTTCTTTTATCTTTTTCCAACTACTTTTACCCTCTGGGCCTTTAGCCCCTTCTTTCTACAAGGTAACGTACAACCCTTAGATATTTGGCACACCCAATGCCTGGACCACTGTAATGGTATGGATGAGTGGGAAGAATATGAAAAGTGGTAATTATGGTGGGAGAGGACGATGTCCTTTCATGAATCCCCCTAGTGGAAACTCAAACCCTATAAGTACCAGCTTACTAGGGCATCATTTCATTCCCCCTAGGTGTGGTCAAGTGGAAAAGCATAAGGTCCAAGCACATATTAGAAGAAAAAATAATTAAATGCACATATTCAAAGGTTTTGAGAATCATAGTGACACATACCATGATACCTTGATTCATTACCTCATATAGAAAGATCCATTTCTGCTGCAAGACCAAGCCGATGTGATGGATGTTGTTGCTACTGACAAAGTGGAGGTGCTGGAGAATGAAATGATGGGCCCTCCAAGGCCATGCTCAAGTCGATTTGGTTCTCGGTACTCCATGTCTATGACCTATGGGCCTCGAGACATAATCTCCTTAGTTATCCCTAGGCTAGGGGATAACATTAGGCTCAAACTCAGGGACATGTTCTCACCCTAGAGCGCATGAGAACCTCAACACATATGGCATAACCTGTGACCTGCTTGATCTCAACATAAGACTATTAGCAATCATTTGGTTTGGTGATATCACCCCCAACTCATACATGTATAATACAAAAATGAAAAAAAGCATATGTACAAATGGAAATACAAACTAATCTAGCATGAAATGCAGATGGTATATACAATGTATGCAAATTCCTACTTACTTACCTATACTTACATGTTGGATAAAATCTAGGTGTAATCAAACAACCAATGAAACCACCCTAGCCATGTCTCACAATACCTACCTCTGTGCTTCATCATAAACCAAAACAATGATAATTTAAGCACAAAAATAACAGGAGTTAGAGAGTGTACTATATCATCGGAAATCATAAAGTCTAGCTCATGGAGGCAGGAGGGAGGGACAAAAACATGCCAATTCATACTCTCAAGAGAGTGCTCAATCCATCTTGGAAAGGTATTGTGAAAAGTTAGGGGTCCAATAGACTGACTCGAAGAGTCTAAATGCCGGCTATCTTAGACATCTTCACAAATTGAGGCCTGGGAAGGGATTAGCAAGAACCAAAAGGATGACCAACAACTTCTTAAGGGGAAGCTGAAAGACTGTGATAGTAAAATTATTCTTGAGGTACTCAATCTTCCCCTAAAATCCAAATGGAGGTTTTGTCCTACAAAATACTTGGGATAAGGGACATGTTTCTAAACCATACCTTTAGTGACATAGAGAGGTAAAGTAATCAAAGGGAGGTGTAAAGTCTTATCACAAATATCCTACTTTAGGCAAGTAACTTCCTCATTCTCTGAGCAAAACGATGGTTGAAAAGTTTCTTCATAGAATAAATCCAAATGCTCAGAGAAATACTCATCAAAATCCTCAAGGTATGACCGAAAATCATTAGGAGAATATGGGACTAGGTCAACCCTAGGTGTTTGGAAAGTATCAGTAATTGTATCATCTCCTTGTTTCCACTAGTCAAAATCAAGGATAACTTGTTGTGATAACTATAAAGGCAATACTTGGAAATGATTCTCAATGTCGTAAATGGGGTCCATATCATAACCAACTACATCCCACTTACGTCTCCTAGCATGTTTGAACTCATCAATATTATTAACCATGTCACTGTTTGTATCATAACATGAAGGATTCAAGGCATTTAAGGGCTCATCTAGCTCCTCTTCCCTTTCCAAATCAAAAAGTAATTAATTATRAAAATTTTGGAAAGGAAGATAACTTACTGTGTTTATTTCTTCTTGTGCAAGAGTTTTGAGGACTTAGGTATCTTTATTGAATGGAATAACATGCATCATTGTTTCATCCTCATGACTTTCCCTTACATCTTCAACTRTACAACATGAAGGATCTACCCAGCCCGAGGATTCCATTTCTCCTTCACTCTCTRAATCATAGAACAAGGTATTATCAAAATACTRAAAAGGAGAGTGGCTAACCTTATCATATTCTTCTTATGCAGGAAGAATGGAGCTCTGCATGGCTTCATCAGAGGGATGAGGACACATCAACACTCCATCATCGTGTTGGACASTTTYAGGTTCTTTCTCTTCAACCATGTCTTCATCCTTCTTGGAAGAAGAATGAGAAATCCCATGTTCCTCCTCATGGGATTGGGAAACCTTGTTAGGACCCCTTTCCTCAACCTCTTGTTGACTGATGTGTTGTTTCAAATCTTTAGGAGTTTCTTCAATATAGGTTTCGAGGGAGGGTGCTCCTTTAGACTCAAAAGCCTTGACTTATGGAACAAAGAATTGTTCTTCTTTGGATGAGGGGAATTTGGATTCTACTTGTGTGGCTATGTGTAAATCTTCTTGGACTGTCGTTGGCTTCATTATTTTGAGGAAAAAATTCAATTGTCCAGAGAGTGCCTTGGTGTAGAGAAAGGTGAGGAAACTACTCGAAGGATGATGGCTCACATGGATTTATTGTACTATCCTATCAAATTTATCATGGAATTCTTAAATAGTTTCATTCTCATCCTTTGTGGGGTCATTAAGTTTAATTAACATTACGTTGGGATTTACCTTAATTCTCCATCTATTCAGGAACACTTCCTCCAATCTATCCATATATGTGATACTAGCATTGTGGAGTTTCTTATACCATATTTGGGCTTTATCATGAAGACTGGCAGTAAAATACTTCATTACCAGGTCTTCAACAAAATCACTAACATGATGGAGTTGAAAGAAGGCCCAAAAGTTATTCATGTGGTCTTCGACTTTTTCTTCATCACTACCAGTGAATCTCGGGAGCCATTTTTCATATCTGGGTGGCATTTGTCTAGGGTATCCCGGGATTTTACTCATGTCTAGGGGTTTGAAATTACCCGAGTCCCATTGAGAAGTCATTGTTGGCTTCATCATTAGTGGAATCGCCAGATAATTTTTTTGAAGTTATCAAAGGAATGAAGGAATCATCCTCGGTGCAGTCGCCAGGTAAGCTTGTAAGAAAATTTCTTTGGATAAAGGCTTACCGAAAAAGTTTCATTTAAGGAATATTGACGTAGTGTTCCCTGACAATGATGCCTAAATGTTATCGCACAATTTGTACTTTTATAGTAGAAAAGGTAAATGGAAATAAAATTGGCGTAACATGAGACTATCCTATCACTATCACCTCAATATGATGTCTCTTTCTATTTAGGGTGGTAGGCCCAGAGGAGGCGTCCTCGATGACCTGGGGGTTTGAGAAGGCAAAGTCAAAGTAGCTAGGAAAATAACCCCTCTCACAATTCACCACCGATTAGAAAGTCCGGTTTTAATAACTAATGAAGAGATAATATGTCAGACGTGTACCTTCCCAGAACAAAGTAACAAGAAAACTATATATTTGCAAGTACACATGCTGGTTAACACTTCATAAAAACATGAACTTTCTTAATAAAAGAAATTTGTTGAATATGATGAAGTAAACATAAATTTTATAAAAAAAAAGTTTATAGAGCAATACGTCACATAAAATGTCTTGAAAATAACTTCAAAATGACTGAGAATCACTAACCATTGAAGTCATAACATTGGCATTTGACAGAAGCACATAAGACAAGATATAATTCATCCTTTACAATTGCCTTTTTGAGCTTTTAATGCTGCATCTAATGGATGTAGCTTACTTTAGTAACAACAACAATGTTGTTAGTAGGTCAAGCTATTCTAGGGTAAGAAAGTGTTAGTAGGTTTCTTGAGGTAAAATATTTGAGGGTAGTTTTTATCAATCAAACAATTTCAAGATCTAAATCAATGCCTTTTAGGGCTAATAGAGTCACTTGTAGCAGAAAAACTTGAAGGAAAAAAATGATAATATAAGAGCGAAGGACCAAGAAGGATGAAGATTGAGGTGTTGGTAAGCTAAGGCCTCAATCAACAATATTTAGAAGGAAAATGGCCACTGGGAAGTAGGTAACCCTAGGCCCTAGCGGTTTTCATTCTTCTTTAGCTCAATATTGAAATAATTAATGGCTTGATGATAGTGTTTCTAGCACAATCTTGTAGGTGAATTTTTTTTAAGACAAGGACAATAACATGTGCTTTTCTCCTAGGGTTTTATACTAGAAATTTCATAATATTTGAATAAATGCAAAGTAAATACTCCATAACCATTCAAAGAAAAGAAGGATTGTAGAAATGCACTTACATCCACCAAGAATAATCTAGCAATAGGCCTAGTTTAAGATTTTCCACCAAGAAAAATGCCAAGAAACACCAAATTAAGCCTCCTCCAAGAGACATGCCTAAATTTCAGCCAATAAACCCTAAGTAGGGTGAAAATTTCAGACCTCGCTTAAGTGTGAGTGAAAGATGATGAAAAATAAGGAGGATTTTCCCCTTATTTATACAATACAAATGACCAGAATTAGGTCAAAAAGGCCGACACGGCTAGTTACAAATAATATCCAGTTTTTACATTAAATGTCATAATTAAACCCTAAAACAAGATGTTAATGTGACGTCATGCCATTTTACGGTGACGTTGGGCCCTTTTTGGGCAACGTTGGCCCCCTGGAAAAAAATGTTATCCCTCCTTGGGTCTCAGGAACCTGCCACACGTGCCACTTGACACACAGCTGCCTCCAAAACATCCCAAAACGCTCGATGACATCATGGGTGACCTGGGTGATGTGATGGGACTTCTAAGGCCTACATCATGGTGGAAAAGGAAGAAACCCCCTAGGTTCAGGCCTACAAGGCTACCTTTGGTGAAACACCCTCCTCTTTCTCTGGTGCAATCCGCTGACCTATCTCTACCCCTTGCTAGGGTCTCAACATCCATATGGTGGGATTTTAGCCCCATGGAGGTCCGAACTAATAATCTCCCCATGTGTACCTTTATATGAGGTACCTGTACATCGGGCATTGCCCTGCAACATTAACAAATACACTCTAAGTCATAGGGATCATAGCAATGTCAATCAAATCTAATCATCAAGTTACTAAACATGTGCATAAAACCACCTTTACCCGGACAAGTGATCAAAGACATTATGCTAATATTAAAGCCAAGTTTGGAGGGGACGCTAGGACGTCCTATTGGTCTAGTGCTCATTGGATGTGGAATGTTTCTTGGAGAAGTCAAATCTAGGCCATGTGAGTGGATGAGGTGATAGGGGATGTCTGGGCAAGAGGTTGAGTGATAACAGGGAAATGTATGACTTACCTGTGGGTGCCTTTGAAGAGGGTGAGATGAACCTTGTCATGGATTCAAATGTTTACAATTCCATTCATGCCTTTTATATTTTATTCTTATTACTTTTTCTTTCAAGAGGCTAGTTAGGGGACACTGCGCTGGCATGGTGACCAGTGGTGGCAATGTTACCCACAAGCATTTCATAGAAATGGGAAGGCTGGCTTGTGTTGGGACCCCTTTCTCTTGGCTATTTCACCAAGAGCCACTACCCTAGCATGGTGACCAACTGTCGGTAGTTTCTTAATGCTACATGCCTATGGACCTAATAGGTTGGCTCGTGATGAGACCCCCTATCCTCTAACTAGGTCTTGCTTTATTATTTTTATGGGTAAAAAAATAATAATCTAGATTGAAACAAGATCAGTATAGAGATCAACAATATGGAAGATGCATAGAGGACTTAAAACCATGAAGAGGAATTCAGGGGGTTATATGTCAACATGTGTAATGAAAGAAATGAATCCATTGTGCACAAATAGGACAAGGAGGTGAGAATGAACTTGGTGGAGACCATCAAGAGTCTACATAAAGATGTCCAAAGTTATAAGTGATATGGATTTAGGAGCAGAACGAAACTGATTAACAAACTGAATACAATAAAGACAAATATATGAAGAACAACACAAATATCCAGTGAACAATATCTTCTATTAAATAAATGAAATAGAATGAAACTGTAAAACTGCATAATTGAAAAACTTGCTCGAATGGTGGTGGCTATCTCTGAGAAGAGATGTGGCTGATACACACATCTGTCTGAGCAGAATGATTACAATGAGGCTCCAGAGGCATTTTTAATATTACTCATGAATTCCAAAACCCTATACATCCAAAAACCTAACCCTAGAAGGTGAAACGCCAAAAGTCATGTGGGCCTCTATGGGTAAGTTGGTACCTCAACTTCCCGGGTTCGTAACGTTTGAATATGACCTTCATTTTAGGCACATGATATCTCGTTCGAAAGGTCTTTCAGAGAACTACACATTACACCATCAATCTCTTACTCCATCTATAGTTTGACTATGGCGAGCCAAAAAAACACTATTTAGGGATCCAAAATGGCCCTATAAGTACAACAAGATGTGATGACATGAAATCATAAAAAATAAGCCAGTTGGATTAGGTGAGAGGCCACCAGTATCCACCTGGAATATGTGCAGGGATTTAGACAACCCTAGAAGTGTAGAACTCACAATTACAAAGAAGTACAGAAGAACGTGTTGAACTAAAAACGTACAAAAAGAGCCAGTTGGAATAGATGGGTGGCCACCAATATCCACCTAGATCCTCCCCCCTTAGGAAGTAATGGTATCCATTGCATTGAGGTCCCCCATCAAGTGAGGAAACCTATGCTAGATTGGGCCTCGGGTGAGCCACTTTACTTGGTGAAGGAGTTGCCCTGCATTGACAACCCGATAGAGTTGGATGCTTTGTTGGCGAATGCCCTTGACCTGTGTGCCCACTATCTGATCAGTGGATGCTTGTTCCATGTAGTCAGGGTTGAGTTCGGTTGGTGTCAGCTGTTCTGTGATCTCTGAGGTGTCCAATAGTGGTGGAAAATATGGCTGAAGGAGGTCCACATTGAGCAATGGGTGCACGCCAAGGAAGGGTGGAGTATTGAGCTCAAAATAATTTCTACCCATAACCTTGGTGATAGTGTAAGTCCCATAGAGAAGTGGACGGAGCTTCCAATGGGGCCCTATGAGATGCTCCTTTTGCAAGTGTAAACATACTTTGTCTCCAACCTGAAATTGGTGCAGTAACCTGTGTTGATCATGGTGCTTCTTGTACTTAGCATTGGATTTCTGCAAAATCTCCTGGACTTGTTGGCGGATGCGTTGAATCCACTCAATGAATCTGGTGGATTTTTCAATCTCAAACTGAACATGGGAAGAGTCTGTCTGTGTGGTGGCAAGAGGTAGTGCAACATCCATGGGACCTTTTATTGCACAATTTGTACTTTTATAGAAGAAAAGGTAAATGGAAAGAAAATTGGCATAATTGGAGACTATCCTATCATTGCCACCTCAATAGGATGTCTCTTTCTATTTAGGGTGGTAGGCCTAGGGGAGACGTCCCCAGTGACCTGGGGGTTTGAGAAAGAAAATTCAAAGTAGCTAGGTAAAGAACCCCTCTCACAAGTCACCACCGATCAAAAAGTTCGGTTTTAATAACCAATGAAGAGATAATATGTCAGAAGTGTACCTGCCCGTAACAAAGCAACAAGAAAACTATGTATTTGCAAGTATAGTTGTTGGTTAGCACTTCATAAAAACATGGAGTTTCTTAATCAAAGAAATTTGTTGAATATGATGAAGTAAACATAAATTTTATAACAACAATATTTATAGATCAATACTTCACATAAAATGTCTTGAAAATAGCTTCAAAATGACTGAGAATCACTAACCATTGAAGTCATAACATTATCATTTGACAGAAGCACATAAGACAAGATATAGTTTATCCTTTACAATTGCCTTTTTTAGATTTTCATGTTGCATCTAATGGTTGTATCTTACTTTAGTAACAATACCATTGTTGTTAGTAGGTCAAGCTATTCTAGGGTTAGAAAGTGTTAGTAGGTTGCTTGAGGTAAAAGATTTGAGGGTAGTTTTCATCAATCAAACAATTTCAAGATCTAAATCAGTGCCTTTTAGGGCTAATGGAGTCACTTACAGTAGAAAAACTCGAAGGAAACAAATGATAATGTAAGAGATAAGGACTAAGAAGGATGAAGATTGAGGTGTTGGTAAGCCAAGGCCTCAATCACAAGCCTTAGAGGGAAAACAACCTCTAGGAAGTAGGTAACCCTAGGCCCTAGAAATTTTCCTTCTTCTTTAGCTCAATATTGAAATAATTAATGGATTGATGAAGCAAACGACAGTAGAGTGGTGCAATGTTAGGGATCTAGTAAAATGATTCAAAGATAGTGTTTCTGGCACAATCTGGTAGGTGAAAATTGTTAAGACAAGGACAATAACATGTGCTTGTTCTCCTATGGTTTTATACTAGAAATTTCATAATATTTGAATAAATGCAAAGTAAATACAACATAACCATTCAAAGCAAAGAAGGATTGCAGAAATTCACTTACATCCACCAAGAATAATCTAGCAATAAGCCTAGTTGAATATTTTCCACTAAGAAAAATGCCAAGAAACACCAAATTAAGCCTCCTCCAAGAGATGCACCTAAAATTTCAGCCAATAAACCCTAAGTAGGGCAGAAATTTCATACCTCACTTAAGTGTGAGATAAAGATGATGAAAAATAAGGAGGATTTTCCCCTTATTTATACAATACAAATGACCAAAATTAGGTCAAAAAGGTCGACATGGCCAGTTACAAATAATATCCAGTTTTTACATTAAATATCATAATTAAACCGTAAAACAAGCTGCTAATATGATGTCATGCCCTTTTAGGGTGACATTAGGCTCTTTTTGGGAAACATTGGTCTCCTGGAGCAAAACGTTATGCCTCCTTGGGTCTCAGGAACTTGCCACACGTGCCACTCAACACACAACTGCCTCCAAAACATCCCAAGACGCTGGATGATGTCAAGGGTGACCTGGGTGACTTCATCGGCCTTCCAAGGCCTACATCATGGTGGAAAAGGAACAACCCCCCTAGGTCCAGGCCTGCCAGGCTTCCCCTAGTGAAATTTCCTCCTCTCTATCTGGTACAATCCTCTGATCTGTCTCTGCCCCTTGTTGGGGTCTCAACATCCATCTAGTGGGATTTTAGACCCATGGAGGTCTGAACTAATCATCTCCCCAGGTGTAGCTTTACATCAGGTACCTGTCCATTGAGTGTGGCCCTACGAAATGAACATATACACCCTCCATGGGCTCATAAGTCACATGGATCATAGCAATGCCAATCACATATAATCATCAAGTTATTAAACATGTGCATAAAACCCCCTTTACCCATAAAAGTGCTCAAAGACATTATGCTAATATGCAAACTAAGTTTGGAGGGGACGCTAGGACATCCTATTGGGCTAATGTTCATTGGATGTGGAATGTTTTTGGGAGAATTCAAATCTAGGCCATGTGAGTGGATGAGGTGATAGGGGATATATGGGCAAGGGGTGAAGTGATAGTAGGGAAATGTATGACTTACCTGTGGGTGCCTCTGAAGAGGGTGAGATGCACCTTGTCATGGATGAAAATGTTTCCAAGCTCATTCATTCCTTTTATATTTTATTATTACTGATTTTTATTTCAACAGGCTAGTTAGGGGACACTGCCCTGGTGTGGTGACCAGTGGTGACAATGTTACCCACAAGCATTTCATGGAAATGAGAAGGCTGGCTCGTGATGAGACCTCCTTTCTCTTGGCTATGACACCAAGAGCCACTACCTTGGCATGGTGACCATCTGTAGGTAGTGTCATACTGCTACATGCCCATGGACCTAAGAGGTTGGCTCACGATGAGACCCCCTATCCTCTAAGTAGGTCTTGTTTTATTATTTTTATGGGTCCCTCTATTTCTTGCTACAAATATTTTTATTGATTTCTTGGGGATCCATCAATGAAGCATCTCAAGGTTTCATTCTTTTTTTCTTTTATCTTTTTCCATCTACTTTTACCCTCTGGGCCTTTAGCCCCTTCTTTGGACAAGGTAAGGTACAATCTTAGATATTTGACACACCCAATGCATGGACCAGTGTAATGGTATGGATGAGAGGGAAGAATATGAAAAGTGGTAATTATGGTGGGAGAGGACGATGTCATTTCACGAATCCCCCCAGTGGAAACTCAAACCCTATGGGTACCAGCTTACTAGGGCATCCTTTCATCCCCCCCAGGTGTGGTCAAGTGGAAAAGCATAAGGTCCAAGAATATTTTAGAAGAAAAAATAATTAAATGCACATATTCAAAGCTTTTGAGGATCAGAGTGACACATACCATGATACCTGGACTCATTACCTCATAGAGAAAGATCCATTTCTGCTGCAGGACTAGGCCGATGTGATGGATGTTGTTGTTGGTGACAAAGTGGAGGTGCTAGAGAATGAAATGATGGGCCCTCTAGGGCCATACTCAAGTCGATTTGGCTCTCGGTACTCCATGTCTAGGACCTATGGGACTTGAGACATAATCTCCTTAGTTATCCCTAGGCTAGGGTATAACATTAGGCTCAAACTCAGGGACATGTTCTCACTGTAGAACACATGAGAACCTCAACATATCTGGTGTAAACCATGACCTACTTGATCTCAACATAAGATTCTTAGCAATCATTTGGGGTGGTGATATCACCCCCGACTCATACATGTATAATACAAAAATGAAAAAAACACATATGTACAAATGGAAATACAAACTAATATAGCATGAAATGCAGATGGTATATACAATGTATGCAAATGCCTACCTACTTACCTATACTTACTTGTTGGATGAAAGCTAGGTGTAATCAAACAACCAATGAAACCACCCTAGCCATGTCTCACCATACCTTCCTTTGTGCTTCATCATAAATCAAAACAATGATAATTTAAGCAGAAAAATAACATGAGTTAGAGAATGTACTATATCATTGGAAATTATAAAGTCTAGCTCATAGAGGCGGGAGGGAGGGACAAAATAATGCAGAGTCATACTCTCAAGAGAGTGCTCAATCCATCTCGGAAAGGGATCGTGAAAATTCAGGGGTCCAATAGATTGACTCAAAGAGTCTGAATGTTGGCTATCTTAGACATCTTCACAAATTGAGGCCTGAGAAGGGATTAGCAAGAACCGAAAGGATGACCAACAACTTCTTAAGGGGAAGGTGAAAGACTGTGATAATAAAATTCTTCTTGAGGTACTCAATCTTCTCCTAAAATCCAAATGGAGGTTTTGTCCTACAGAAGACTTGGGATAAGGGACATGTTTCCAAACCATACCTTTAGTGACATAGTGAGGTAAAGTAATCAAAGGGAGGTGGAAAGTCTTATCACAAATATCCTACTTCAAGCAAGTAACTTCCTCACTCTCTGAGCAAAACGATGGTTGAAAATTTTCTTCATAGAATAAATCCAAATGCTCATAGGAGTACTCATCAAAATCCTCAAGGTATGACCAAAAATCATCAGGAGAATATGGGACTATGTCAGCCCTGGGTGTTTGGAAAGTATCGGTAATTGTATCATCTCCTTGTTTCCACTAGTCAAAATCAAGGGTAACTTGTTGTGATAACTATAAAGGGAATACTTGGAAATGATTCTCAATGTCGTAAATGGGGTCCATATCATAACCAAGTACATCCCAATTACATCTCCTCGCATGTTTGAACTCATCAATATTGTTAACCATGTTACTGTTTGTATCATGACATGAAGGATTCAAGGCATTTAAGGGCTCATCTAGCTCCTCTTCCCTTTCCAAATCATAAAGTAAATAATTATGAAAATTTTGGAAAGGAAGATAACTTACTGTGTTTATTTCTTCTTGTGCAAGAGTTTTGAGGACTTAGGTGTATTTATTGAATGGAATAGCATGCATCATTGTTTCATTTTCATGACTTGCCCTTACATATTCAATTGTACAACACGCAGGATCTACCCTGCCCGAGGATTCCATTTCTACTTCACTCTCTGAATCATAGAACAAGGTATTATCAAAATACTAAAAAGGAGAGTGGCTAACCTTATCATATTCTTCTTGTGCAAGAAGAATGGAGCTCTGCATGGGTTCATCAGAGGGATGAGGACACATCAACACTCCATCATCATGTTGGACACTTTCAAGTTCTTTCTCTTCAACCATGTCTTCACCTTTCCTGGAAGAAGAATGAGAAATCTCATGTTCCTCCTCATGGTATTGGGAAAAATCATTAGGACCCCTTTCCTCAACCTCTTGTTAACTGATGTCTTGTGTTAAATATTTAGGAGTTTCTTCAATAGAGGTTTCGAGGGAGGGTGCTCCTTTGGGCTCATAATCCTTGACTTATGGAACAAATAATTTTTCTTGTTTGGATGAGGGGAATTTGGATTCTACTTGTGTGGCTATGTCTAAAGCTTCTTGGACTGTCGCTGGCTTCATTATTTTGAGGAAAATTTTCAATTGTCCAGAGAACACCTTGGTGCAGAGAAAGGTGAGGAAACTACTCGAAGGATGATGGCTCACATGGATTTGTTGTACTATCCTCTCAAATTTATCATGGAATTCTTGGATAGTTTCATTCTCATCCTTTGTGAGGTCATTAAGTCTCATTAGAAATACGTTGGGATTTAACTTAATGCTCCATCTATTGAGGAACACTTCCTCTAATCTATCCATATATGTGATACTAGCATTGTGGAGTTTCTTATACCATATTTCGGCTTTATCATGAAGAGTGGGAGAAAAATGCTTCATTACCAGGTCTTCAACATAATCACTAACATGATGGAGTTGAAAGTAGGCCCAAAA
>ML788628.1:26801-59457 GCA_009831015.1 Picea engelmannii
GGGGCTAGGCGAGAAGAAGAGGGAATGTCACCCTAGGCTTAAAGCGCCAGAAAAGAATGTGCATTGAACTTTAAGTAAAATTTACCCTAACCTATAGTCCAAACATGAATTCCTTTGCATTATAATTTAACATTTTGACAATATTTAATTTTTATGCAATTTCATGATTTTTATGTTATTTACATATTTAACAACTTCTATGTAGAGTTTATACATTTGGATTGAAAAAATTAAAATTAATAAAGGAAATGCACAAAAAATAGAATGACAATGCTTTTGTTTTTAATTTAGCAGAAGGAAAAATAAATAAGGCAAAGTTAGCTAAAAACTAAGAGCTAATAAACTAGGTTAGTTTGAAGTAATAAACTAGGTTAGTTTGAAGAGTATAGATAACATTTAAATGATGTAACTTTTTTATATTTTCAGTAGGAGTTAGGATGTAACTAAAACATGATGAAATCAAAATAATAAAAACAAAAACAAAAAGGTTATATACATTAAATTAGTTAATGAATAAAACATATATAACATATTCTTGACTTTGTTCATTTTTGATAAAACATATATAACATATTCATGACTTTGTTCATTTTTGTTTTTAAGTTAGGATGTAAAGATCATAAAATTAAAGTAATAAAATAAACAAGGTTTATGTATACTAAAAATAGTAAATAAATTTTTTATGAACATGATTGTTTATAACATAATTACATTTAGTTTGTTTTTTTTAAGATTTTTTCCAACCCTTTTTTTTTTATATTTCTGAAATCAAAGTTTTTTAAATAAATAACGAAAGGAAAACTAAGGATTTTAAAGAAAATTCAAAGAAACATTCCAAAGTGAGGAAAAATTGATTTTCATTAAAAAAGTTTCTCATACAAATTACAAATCTTCGAAATATGCAAGTTTCTGGGTAGACTAGGGCCAGGTATATGATTTTTAGCCTTTCTAGACGAAATATACAATAGAAAGACCAAGCATTAAAAAGGAAAAATAAAGCTGAGCCAGAAGTGGAATAGAGAAATGGTGGCAAATTGCAAAGAGGAAACTTGTATACAAAAACCGATTAGCGCCGAATAAAATCGAGCCTTAATACAACAACTAACAAGAAAACCTTTACCTCATGAAGGCCAACAAGCTCATCCTCACCTATTAATTTCACTGCTTTGCAAAACCACCTGCTGCCGACGATTTTGTCTATCTCTGTTGAAGGTGTAATGAAAGAATGAAATGAACCCACACTCACAACATACATACTACTCTCTGAAAATTCTTCCTAAGTTCTCTCTCTGATTTTTATTTCTGAGATAATACCTCCTTCAGATTATTTTTTGTCTTATTTAGAATTCCCCTTCTCTGTTGGGCGCTGCTCCTTTTATTTCTTTTACTGGACAGTTCCTTAAGTTTTGTAACCAAATTCGAATGGTCTGGAGACTTCTTCTGCTTAGAGGTTGATGCACATTGAATAGTTTCTTGATGAACAATTTGAATAGCTGAGGTCGTTTTGGTTCAACGAACTAAAACCCGTATGGGATAGAACCACATAGAGATTTTCTTTGTTTAATAAAAGATTATTCTTTGGGAGTCTTGATCTTAAGGAATTATTGACCTGTCCATGTTGGTTATTGCACATAGTCAGAATACTTTGTTCGATAGAATATACATCAGGATGCAATATCAAACTGATATTGCAAATCTTGTTTAATACGCCCCCAATCACTAGTCAGAGCATTTTCGTTGATGGAACTTGGATATACAGGAAATCGAGGGATAAAAACAATTATTTTTAAGTGTATCATTTCCCAGAAGAAAATACTTCAACTCGTAGCAGTGTTTGTTTTCTGTTGCTTTGTTTCATGTTATTTGTTCTTATAATTGGCTTTTGCAAATTGTCTTCATCCACCCAAAAATTCTCCTCGACTTGAAGTGCCAACAATCCTGATGATAACTTGCGTAAGTAGAAGGATCGATATCAGTCAATGTATTTACATCTCGTATCCTTTTATATTCCATTTGTTTACTCTGTAAAGTAATTAAATGTTCAATACGCATGACTTCCACAACAACAAAGGTGGTTTGAAGTGTGAAGTTTAAATGTTCAATGTATTTACACCTCGTAGCCTTTTATATTCCATTTGTTTACTCTGTAAAGTAATTAAATGTTCAAGACGCATGACTTCCACAACAACAAAGGTGGCTTGAAGTTTGAAGTTGAGAATAGTTCTTGCTACTGGTAATCAAAATGAATACTCCATACATGATAGTTGCACCATTGTCAAAAAGGCCGACATTGTCAGTTACAAATAATATCCAGTTTTTACATTAAATGTCATAATTAAACCCTAAAACAAGATGATAATATGACATCATGCCATTTTAGGGTGATGTTAGGCTCTTTTTGGGCAATGTTGACCACCTGGAGAAAAACATTAGTCCTCCTTGGGTCTCAGGAACCTGCCACACATTCCACTTGACACGCAATTGCCTCCAAAACATCCCAAAACGCTAGATGAAATCATGGGTGACCTGGGTGATGTCATGGGCCTTCCAAGGCCTACATCATGGCGGAAAAGGCACAAACCCCCTAGGTCCAGGCCTGCCCGACTTCCCTTGGTGAAACACCCTCCTCTTTCTCTGGTGCAATCCTCTGACCTATCTATGCCCCCTGTTGGGGTTTCAACATCCATCTGGTGGGATTTTAGCCCCATGGAGGTCCGAACTACTAATCTCCCCATGTGTACCTTTATATGAGGTACCTGTACATTGGGTGTGGCCCTGCAACATCAACAAATACACTCTCCATAGGCTCAAAAGTCACATGGATCATAGCAATGTCAATCAAATCTAATAATCAAGTTACTAAACATGTGCATAAAACCCCCTTTACCCGGACAAGTGATCAAAGACATTATGCTAATATGCAAGCCAAGTTTGGAGGGGATGCTAGGATGTCGTATTGGGCTAATGCTCATTGGATGTGGGATGTTTCTGGGAGAAGTCAAGTCTAGGCCATGTGAGTGGATGAGGTGATAGGGGATGTCTGGGCAAGGGGTGCAGTGATAACAGGGAAGTGTATGACTTACATGTGGGTGCCTTTGAAGAGGGTGAGATGAACCTTGTCATGAATTCAAATGTTTTCAATTCCATTCATGCCTTTTATCTTTTATTCTTATTGATTTTTCTTTCAAGAGGCTAGTTAGGGGACACTGCCTTGGCATGCTGACCAATGGTGGCAATGTTACCCACAAGCATTTCACAGAAATGGGAAGGCTAGCTTGTGTTGGGACCCCTTTCTCTTGGTTATTCCACCAAGAGCCACTACCCTGATGTGGTGACCAACTGTCGGTAGTTTCTTAACGCTACATGCCTATGGACCTAATAGGTTGGCTCATGATGAGAGCCCCTATCCTCTAACTAGGTCTTGCCTTATTATTTTTATGAGTCCCTCTGTTTCTTGGTGAGAATATTTTTATTTCTTTCTCGAGGATCACTGGGTGAAGCTTCTCAAGGTGTCATTCTTTTGGATTTTATCTTTTTCCATCTAGTTTTACTCTCTGGGCCTTTAGCCCCTTCTTCCCACAAGGTAAGGTACAACCCTTAGATATTTGGCTAGCCCAATGCCTAGACCAGCGTAATGGGATGGATGAGCTGGAATAAGATGAAAAGTGGTAATAAGATGAAAAGTGGTAAGTATGGTGGGAGAGGACGATGGCCTTTCATGAATCCCCCAATGGAAACTCAAACCCTATGGGTACCAACTTACTAGGGCATCCTGTCATTTCCCCCAGGTGTGGTCAAGTGGAAAAGCATAAGGTCCAAGCACACATTAGAAGAAAAAATAATTAAATGCACATATTCAAAGGTTTTGAGGATCAGAGTGACACATACCATGATACCCAGACTCATTACTTCATGGAGCATGATCCATTTCTGTTGCAGGACCAGGCCGATGTGATGGATGTTGTTGCTGCTGACAAAGTGGAGGCACTGAAGAATGAAAGGATGGGCCCTCCAGGGCCATGCTCAAGTCGATATGGCTCTCGGTACTCCATGTCTTGGACCTTTGGGCCTCGAGACATAATCTCCTTAGTTATCCCTAGGCTAGGGAATAACATCTGGCTGCAACTCGGGGACATGTGCTCATCGTCGAGCGCATGATAACCTCAACATATATGGCATAAACTATGACCTGCTTGATCTCAATATAATACTATTAGCAATCATTTGGGGGTGGTGATATCACCCCCGACTCATACATATATAGTACAAAAATGAAAAAAAGCATATGTACAAATGGAAATACAAACTAATGTAGCATGAAATGCAGATGGTATATACAATGTATGCAAATGCCTACCTACTTACCTCTACTTACCTGTTGGATGAAAGCTAGGTGTAATCAAACAACCAATGAGACCACCCTAGCCATGTCTCACAATACCTGCCTCTGTTCTTCATCATAAGCCAAAACAATGATAATTTAAGCACAAAAATAACATGAGTTAGAGAATGTACTATATCATTGGAAATCATAAAGCCTATCTCATGGATGTGGGAGGGTGGGACAAAAACATGCCAAGCCATACTCTCAGGAGAGTGATCAGTCCATCTTAGAAAGGGATCTTGAAAATTTAGGGGTCCAATAGACTGATTCGAAGAGTTTGAATGTTGGCTATCTCAGACATCTTCACAACTTGAGGCTTGAGAAGAGATTAGCAAGAACTGAAAGGATGACCGACAAATTCCTAAGGGGAAGCTAGAAGACTATGATCATAAAATTCTTCATTAGGTACTCAATCTTCCCCTAAAAACCAAACAGAGGTTTTGTCCTACATAAGACTTGGGATAAGGGACATGTTTCCAAACCATACCTTTAGTGACATAGCAAGGTAAAGTAATCAAAGGGAGGTGGAAAGTCTTATCACAAATATCCTGCTTTAGGAAAGTAATTTCCTCACTCTCTCAAAAAAACGATGGTTGAAAATTTTCTTCATAAAATAAATCCAAATGATCAGAGGAGTACTCATCAAAAACCTCAAGGTATGACTGAAAATCATGAGCAGAATATGGGACTAGGTCAACCCTAGGTGTTTGGAAAGTATCAGTAATTGTATCATGTCCTTGTTGCCATTGGTCAAAATCAAGGGTAACTTGTTTTGATAACTGTAAAGGAAATACTTGGAAATGATTCTCAATGTCGTAAATGGGGTCCATATCATAACCAACTACATCCCAGTTATGTCTCCCAAGATGTATGAAATCATAAATATTATTAACCATGTCACTGTCTGTATCATAACATGAAGGATTCAAGGCATTTAAGGGCTCATCTAGCTCCTCTTCAGTTTCCAAATCATAAAGTAAAGAATTATCAAAATTTTGGAAAGGAAAATAACTTAATGTGTTTTTTTCTTCTTGTGGAGGAGTTTTGAGGACTTGGGTGTCTTTATTGAATGAAAAAACATGCATCATTGTTTCATCGTCATGACTTTACCTTACATATTTAACTGTACAACAAAAAGGATCTACAATGCCCGAGGATTCCATTTATCCTCCACTCTCTGAATCATAGAACAAGGTATTATCAAAATCTTGAAAAGGAGAGTGGCTAGCCTTATCCTCTTCTTCTAGTGTAGGAAGAATGGAAGTCTGCATGGATTCATCAGAGGGATGGGGACACATCAACAATCCATCATCGTGTTGGACACTTTCAGGTTCTTTCTCTTCAACCACGTCTTCATCCTTCTTGGAAGAAGAATGAGAAATCCCATGTTCCTCCTCATGGGATTGGGAAACCTCGTCAGGACCCCTTTCCTCAACCTCTTGCTGAATGATGTATTGTTTCAAATATTTCGGAGTTTCTTCAACAAATGTTTCAAGGGAGGGTGCTCCTTTGGGCTCACAAGCCTGGACTTCTGGAACAAAGAATTGTTCTTCTTTGGATGAGGGGAATTTGGCTTCTACTTGTGTGGATATGTCAAAAGATTCTTGGACTATCCTTGGCTTCATTATTTTAAGGACAAATTTCAATTGTCCAGAGAACACCTTGGTGTAGAGACAGGTGAGGAAACTACTCGAAGGGTGATGGCTCAAAAGGATTTGTTGTACTATCCTCTCAAATTTATCATGGAATTCTTGGATAGTTTCATTCGCATCCTTTGTGAGGTCATTAAGTCTCATTAGAAATATGTTGGGATTTACCTTAATGCTCAATATCTTGAGGAACACTTCCCCCAATCTATCCAAACATGTGACACTAGCATTGGGGAGTTTCTTATACCTTATTCAGGCTTTATCAAGAAGAGTGGTAGAAAAAAGTTTCATTACCAGGTCTTCAACATAATCACTAACATGATGGAGTTGAAAGAAGGCCCAAAATTTATTCATATGGTCTTCAACTTTTTCTTCATCACTACTAGTGAATCTTGGGAGCCATTTTTCATTTCTGGGTGGCATTTTTCTAGGGTATCTCGTGATTTTACTCATGTCTAGGGGTTTGCAATTCCCCTGGTCCCATTGAGAAGTCATTGTTGGCTTCGTCATTAGTGGAGTCACCAGATAATTTTTTTGAAATTATCAAAGGAATGAGGGAATCATCCTCAGTGGAGTTGCTAGGTAAGCTTGTAAGAAAATTTCTTTGGATAAAGGCTTACCTAAAAAGTGTTGTTTGAGGAATATTGACTCAGTGTTCCCCGAGAATGGCACCAAAATGTTATCCCACAATTTGTACTTTGATAGAAGAAAAGGCAAAAAGAAAACAAATTGGCTTAACGAGAGACTATCCTATCACTGTCACCTCAATAGGATGTCTCTTTATATTTAGGATGGTAGGCCCAGGGGAGACATCCCTTGTGACCTGGGAGTTTGAGAAGGAAAATTCAAAGTAGCTAGGTAAAGAAACCCTCTCACGAGTCACCACCGATCAGAAATTTTGGTTTTAATAACCAATGGAGAGATAATATGTTGGAAGTGTACCTGCCCAGAACAAAGCAACAAGAAAACTATATATTTGCTAGTACACTTGTTGGTTAGCACTTCATAAACATGGAATTTCTTAATAAAAACAATTTGTTGAATAAGATGAAGTAAACATAAATTTTATAACAACAATATTTATAGAGTAATACTTCACATAAAATGTCTTGAAAATAACTTCAAAATGATTGAGAATCACTAACCATTGAAGTCATAACATTAGCATTTGACAGAAGCACATAAGACAAGATATAATTCAACCTTTATAGTTGCCTTTTTGAGCTTTTAATGTTGCATCTAATGGCTGTAGATTACTTTAGCAACAACAACAATGTTGTTAGTAGGTCAATATATTCTAGGGTTAGAAAGTGTTAGTAGGTTTCTCGAGGTAAAAGATTTGAGGGTAGTTTTGATCAATCAAACAATTTCAAGATCTAAATCAGTGCCTTTTAGGGCTAATGGAGTCACTAGCAGCAACAAAACTTGAAGGAAACAAATGATAATGTAAGAGCTAAGGACCAAGAAGGATGAAGATTGAGGTGTTGGTAAATCAAGGCCTCAATCAACAAGCCTTAGAAGGAAAACGACCACTAGGAAGTAGGTAACCTTAGGCCCTAGCGGTTTTCCTTCTTCTTTAGTACAATATTGAAACAATTAATGGCTTGATGAAGCAAATGGCACTAGWGTGCTYCAATGGAAGGACTCTAGTACAATGCTTCAAAGATAGGGTTTCTAGCACAACCTAGTAGGTGAAAAATTGTTAAGACAAGGACAATGACATGTATTTGTTCTCCTAGGGTTTTATAYTAGCAATTTCATAATCTTTGAATAAATGCAAAGTAAATAMACCATAACCATTCAAAGAAAAGAAGGTTTGCAGAAATTCACTTACATCCACCAAGAATAATCTAGCAATAAGCCTAGTTGAAGATTTTCCACCAAGAAAAATGCCAAGAAACACCAAATTAAGCCTCCTCCAAGAGATGCGCCTAAAATTTCAGCCAATAAACCCTAAGTAGGGCACAAATTTAAGACCTCACTTAAGTATGAGTGAAATATGATGAAAAATAAGGAGGATTTTCCCCTTATTTATACAATACAAATGACCAGAATTAGGTAAAAAAGGATGACATGGCCAATTACAAATAATATCTAGTTTTTACATTAAATGTCATAATTAAACCCTAAAACAAGTTGCTAATATGATGCCATTCCCTTTTAGGGTGACGTTAGGTGCTTTTTGGGCAACGTTGTCCTCCTGGAGAAAAACATTAGGCCTCCTTGGGCCTTAGGAACCTACCACACATGCCAAAAGACTAGAGAGTCTCAAATGTCAACATTTTCAACCTCTCGCGGGGCTAAGCGAGAAGAAGAGAGAATATCACCCTAGGCTTAAAGCGCCAGAAAAGAATGTGCATTGAACTTTAAGTAAAATTTACTCTAACCTATAGTCCAAGCATGAATTCCTTTGCATTATAATTTTACCTTTTGACAATATTTAATTTTTATGTGATTTCATGATTTTTATGTTATTTACATATTTAACAACTTCTATGTGGAGTTTATACATTTGTATTGCAAAAAATAAAATTAATAAAGAAAATGCACAAAAAATAGAATGACAATGCTTTTGTTTTTAATTTAACAGAAGGAAAAATAAATAAGGCAAAATTAACTAAAAGCTAAGAGCTAATAAACTAAGTTAGTTTGAAGAGTATAGATAACATTTAAATGATGTAACTTTTTTATGTTTTCATTAAGAGTTACGATGTAACTAAAACATGATGAAATCAAAATAGTAAAAAAAAACAAAAAGGTTATATACATTAATAAAACATATATACATATAACATATTCATGACTTTGTTCATTTTTGTTTTTAAGTTAGGAGGTAAACATCATAAAATTAAAGTAATAAAATAAACAAAGTTTATGTATAGTAAAGATAGTAAATAAATTTTTTATGAACATGATTGTTTATATTTTTGTTTTTAAGTTAGAAGGTAAAGATCATAAAATTAAAGTAATAAAATAAACAAAGTTTATGTATAGTAAAGATAGTAAATAAATTTTTTATGAACATGATTGTTTATAACATAATTACATTTGTTTGTCTTTTTAAAGATTTTTTCCAACCCTTTTTTTTATATTTCTGAAATCAAAGTTTTTTAAATAAATAAAGAAAGGAAAACTAAGGATTTTAAAGAATTTTTAAGATTTTTTCCAACCTTTTTTTTATATATCTGAAATCAATTTTTTTAAATAAAGAAAAAAAGGAAAACCAAAAATTTTAAAGAAAATTCAAAGAAACATTTCAAAGTGAGGAAAAACTGTTTTTTATTAAAAAAGTTTCCCATATAAATGACAAATCTTCCAAATCTGCAAGTTTCTGGCTAGACTAAGGCCAGGTATATGATTTTTAGCCTTTCTAGACAAAATATACAATAGAAAGACCAAGCGTAACAAATGAAAAAGAAAGTTGAGCCAGAAATGGAATAGAACAATGGTGGCAAATTGCAAAGAAGAAACCTGTATACAAAAACCAATTAGCGACCGAATAAAATTGACCCTTAATACAACAACTAACAAGAAAACCTTTAACTTAGGAAGGCCAACAAGCTCATCCTCGCCTATTAATTTCGCTGCTTTGCAAAACCACCTGCTGCCGACGATTTCGTCAATCTCTTCTGAAAGTGTAATGAAATAATCAAATGAACCCAACACTCACAACATACATACTACTCTCTGAAAATTCTTCCTAAGTTCTCTCTCTGAGTTTTATTTCTGAGATAATACCTCTAGAAAATTTTCTGTCTTCTTCAAAATTCCCCTTCTCTGCTGGGCGCTGCTCCTTTTATTTCTTTTAGTGGACGGTTCCTTCAGTTTTGTAACCAAATTCGAACGGTCTGGAGACTTCTTCTTACTAAAAAAAATTAATCGATGTTGTCATCTCAGATGCAGAGGTTGATGCGCGCCGAATAGTTTCTCGACGAACAATTTGAATAGTTGAGGTCGTTTTGGCTCAACGAACTAAAACCCGTACGGTATAGAATCACATGGAGATTTTCTTTGTTTAATAAAAGATTATTCTTTGGGAGTCTTGATTTTATGGATTTATTGACCTGTCCATGTTGGTTATTGCACATAGTCAGAATACTTTGTTCTATAGAATATACATCAGGATGCACTATCAAACTGATATTGCAAATCTTGTTTAAAACGCCCCCAATCACTAGTCGGAGCATTTTCGTTGATGGAAGTTGGATATACTGGAAATCGAGGGATAAAAACAATGATTTTTAAGTGTATCATTTCCCAGAAGCAAATATCTTCAACTCGTAGAAGTGTTTGTTGTCTGTTGTTTTGTTTCCTGTTATTTGTTCTTATCATTGGCTTTTGCAAATTGTCTTCGTCCACCCAAAAATTCTCCTCGACTTGAAGTGCCAACAATCCTGATGATAACTTGCGTAACTAGAAGGATCGATATCAGTCAATGTATTTGCATCTCGTAGCCTTTTATATTCCATTTGTTTACTCTGTAAAGTAATTAAATGTTCAGGACGCATGACTTCCACAATAACAAAGGTGGCTTGAAGTTTGAAGTTGAGAATAGTTCTTGCTGCTGGTAATCAAAATGAATACTCCATACATGATATTTTTGTTCATTATCTCATCTAACGACCATTTGAGCACCACCATTTGTTGCTATAAGTTTGATGTCCATGCAGTGCCAAGAGAGATACCCGGCTGACCAGCGTCAAAAAAAAAAAAAAACTTGAGCATAATTATCAGCAGACCAAATAATTTTCATCCTGTATTTCTTGTCTCACGTCGCAAAGTTCAATGGCGGCTCCACTTCCATTAATTGTGCTCAGAGAAGATTATTGGGCGATACAAACGACATGCCATACCATTGTGACAAGATGCGTCCCTCAATCCTTATTTACATCCATTAACATGGCGATGTTCCATTCAATTGCCTTCATTTGGGCTTGTTTTTCAATAATGAGCATTTAAAATTAAAGACAACTTGAAGGTGGCAATTCCTCTTTCAATATAAAACCTAGCTTGGATAATATTGCTATGACAAGCATCGTATCGCATATCTTGCTATGGTATGGCATGACAGAGTGCAAAAGGTATAGTCCTTATGTCTTAATATAAAGACATTGTGAAAAGTGAGATAAGGTATCATGATCCCAAAATTTGTAACGTGACACATCTTTAATTAACCTTTAACAATTTCTTTTATTTTCCCTTTATTAGAAGGCTATGTAGACAAAGGGAGTGTATGATATGAAGAGTAATATTTTGAAAAGTGAGGAAGGCCATGGAAAAGGAAAATGTTTGGTAATATGTTGGATAAGAAATGGACTGATTTCAAGCTTACAACATGTTATTTATTTACTTTTTTCATCAAAAGTTATGCATATAAGGTAAGGTGAGTTATATGGGAATAAAGAGTGATAATAGGGACTTTTGACATACAGTGTTATCGACACAAATAATGTGTGGAGCGAGAAAAGGGTCAAGCTTAGAATTAAGTCAAGCATCCAAAAAAAAATGCCAAGAACATTGTGCCAACTTTTAACGATGATAAGCGAAACTTTGCACAAGTAGTGTGACTGGAGAGGGAGCCTGACAACGCTTTGTCGGCTAAGTCCCGTTGGCAAAAATTGTTGTCAACAACTGCTGACCAACATATGCACGTCACTTATAGTGGCGTGCAAGATTTAAACAATAACTTATGACTCTTGGATTTCTGCAGGGAAAGAGGAAGAGTAATGGCAGGACTAAGGGTGACTCGATGTGGGACAATAAAAGGCTAACAGGGTTGGGTGGACCAGGTTATACAACAGGGGGAGACATGATGGAGGTCAAGGGATTCATGGATTGAGACTTCGGGAATAACTCATGGAAAGTGGTAAGTATGAGGGGGTTTAGACCCGTTGTATAACCTGAAGGGACAACTCTTTGAAACTTGACCAAATGATTATGTTGCTAGAAAAATGTCGTGGATGTGTGTCGAGGGAAAGACCCAAAACATTGAGTGTCCACAATGCGTATGCTGGAGGCATCTCAAAATGAAGGGGAAAAAGAAAGGGAAAGAAAGAAGAAGTAACAATACTGACGAATGTGACGAGCGAGGGTGTCCCACGTAGTAAGCGAATGGTAGATAAGTGAGGAATCATGACAAAGGAAGGAAACTTAGCTCACTTGCAAGTCTGTTGTCCACCAAAACACATTTGGTCAATTAGTTAAAAATATATAGATAACCTACCTTTTAATATCACCAATCATTGCTCCATCACTTCTGGCCATAAAAAAGGGCAAAATGAAAAGAAAACAAAAAGAAATAAAAGTGATAAAATAAACTGAGTAAAAGAGAAAACAACCTAAAACTAATCTAGCCCTTTCTAAAAAAAAATTATTGTTATTATTCATTTTTATTTTATTTGTTTGTTTATTTACAGAGGAAAGAAACCACTAGCTTGGACTCAGGTCGGATGAAATTTAGCGTAAAGGAATGCGTCATTTTCTTTGCATGTAGGTCTTATGAGTTTGACAGATTTAGGCATGGAGGAACAACCAAAATGCCAACCAACAGATGTATATGCACATATATGATTAATCAAATTCCAAAAGAAACAACCACCAACCTCCAAGACATGCCAACCAATAGATGCTTTACTAGTAATGATGAAGGTATCAAGATTGAATTAGATTTAGGGTTTAGGGTTTGTACCTTAAAGGGATGATCCATGATTTCGATAGACAATTTAGTGTCATCAAATGAATTAATCTCACCTCTGGGGACCCTTCTCTCAGGAACAGGGTTGTCATGATGCAAAGAAGATTCATAACACAGATTAAAAAACATTGGAATGCCCCTACAATAGTTAGTATCATCAAAATAAAAATTGCACCAAGGAAGGACATGCTCGATAATGCTAAGTTCTTTATCCTCCTTTGATTGGAACAAAGTATTAGTGAAAATTTTATACAAATTAAGATCTTGATTGAACTCATATGTCTTCAGAAGAGGATTCGTCACATACATCATTAAAGTCATACTGGTTTACATTATTTGACCATTCATTAGTATCATCATCGAATACAAATGTATCGTAAATTGGTTTGACATAATTAGCATTGATTTCATCATTTGTGTAATAAAAATTTCCATTGTATGCGTGAGGATGAGAAGCTTGAGATGAAAGGTGATTTTGGGTATGAGGTTTAAGAAGGGTATGAGAGGTGGATTGGTCATTAATCATCATGATATAAGCATGGTCCTCATCACATTCAAGCTCTCGACCACAAGTATTTGATTCATTATGATTAGTCCCTAAGAGAGAGGGATCTCGAGAGATACTCCTAGTATGATTCGAAGATTGAGACTCGAGAAAGGACATGTGATATTGAAAGCTCTTAATGATGGGAATTAAAGAAGAAAATTCCTGGTCATAACCGCCAAAGGAGTAACTTGTTCTACGGATTTGCTCCTCGAAGTCGAGGCAAGTGGATAGGGCTAGCTCTAGGTTTTGAATGTTCTTTTCTTCCAACGACCATCGGTAAAGATGAGGTAGAAGTTCGTAGTAATGCAACAGAGCAACCAAGTTGGTGGGGCGAATGAGAGTTGGAATTAACTTATATAATTTGATGAATTGAATATTAAAAGTAAAAATGCTCTCACTATCCTTTAGGTGTAATTGATTAAATCTCTTAAGATTCTCGTAAGGATTATCCACATGCCCAAAAGTAGAAGTAAACTAGTAAGACAACTCAAACTAGGTAGAAATGCATCCATCAGGAAGGTTGGCAAATAAGGAGGCGACATCGCCTTGAAGAGAATTCATAAACAACAACATA
Organism: Picea engelmannii; assembly: GCA_009831015.1. Lineage (NCBI taxonomy): Eukaryota > Viridiplantae > Streptophyta > Pinopsida > Pinales > Pinaceae > Picea > Picea engelmannii. Next base: position 40,650 of record ML788628.1, read on the forward strand.
CTCCTAACATTATGGATATCATTTTACTCTATCCACCTGTCATGCAACATGAATTAAACATTATGAATATTTTCCATCATGACAAAGTTTCATGTTCTTTCCAGATATTCAAGTTCCACACTAAACTTTCTTCTGGAAGTGATATCTTGCTCAGAGTATGTATTGTTGATGATTATCCTAGCGATATTTATGATCAATTTCACACCATGCTCAACTCAAAACGTGAAGGATTATGGTAGACCGATTTCATTAATAACCTGGATTTTGTGTACTATATTTCAACCCAACATGAATGGGCCTTTCAATTTAAACTTGTGGATATTTCATAGCTTTATTGTTTTGAGGTGTTTCCTGGAAACTATATCAATGTTGTGTTTTGAATCCTCTCATGGGAAAACCTTAGGAACACCCTCAACCACAATGTTTTTCTCTCTCACGCCATTTCAATTATCCTTTTACCACACATCTTTTTTTTTTGTTTGTTAATTTGTGCGGAACCTGTTGGCTACGCGATTAACCTGTGGCTTGAGAAACTGCGACTCAGGGGCATCTAAGCCGTCAAAATCACCCGGGGATCGCACCGGGCCTGAGCCACACCAACCCTTAACATGGTTGGATTTTTTGTCCCCGCAGGTTTCGAACCGGTGACTTTAACAACACGAAGTGGCTTAACAACACACTCCGCCACCGACTGTCCTACACCTCGGGGACTCCTTTTACCACACATCTTGAAAAAATTAATGTTCGGTTAAAGCATCCTTTCTCACTTTATGTTCTCATGCAAAACGATTACAATATCTTTCGTAAAGATTTCAATGGTTTAATGTTTTCTATATATTATTTGGTAACACTCTATTTTCTACTGCTAATTATCAATGAATATATGACTGCAGGTTTGATGCTGCTTGCATGGTTATACAAGCATTACACACTTATCTGATCCTATGTTAGACCATCATAGAATATGAGTATAGTAGATTAGGCTAGTTTTCTTTATTCCTCATTGCTATTTAAATATTTTTCATTAATGTTGATCTATTTTGTTGTATATATTGGCACTTGGTCTCTTATTGTTATTTTAGATAAGGTACTATCATGTATTTTAATTTCTTAATGAAATGATCGCTATAAATCTTCACCAGAACGAAGACGTGAATAAGGGAAAATATTGATCGTTACTCCATCCTCCTCCTTGAAATAATGAATAAATATCCAAATATTTCCACTCCCTGATATTCTTAGCCATTCACAAATAACCAATTCTCAATCGAATCCCTGCAGTCTTCTAGAAGGGGGCTTAATCTCCAAATAATCTGTAATCCAATTTTTGAATTTTGAAGGACATGTTTAAAGACTTACAGTGTCCATTACCATCCTCCCTCAAGGGAAAGAGTTCCTCATGATTCATCGTTTAATCACTCAAATTTCCCTTTGAATAAAGTTTTCTCTCCATATACTTGGCACTCCTGAATTAAGTCAATTATTGTTGTCAAGTTATTCTTCTCTCTTCTTATCAAATTAATCATGCGACAATTAGTTTTCTCGGTTGTACAAATTTTATTCATTACGATATTGGTTAAAAAAATTCTTAAGAAATAAGAAAACTGCACCGTAGAATTATCATAGCAGTGATTGGTAAGTGGGAATGTCAAATATTGTATAATCACTCTTCCCTTGCTCTCATGATTAAACAAGTTAAATGACTATTATGACTAATGCCATAACCCAAAGGACTTTGCAATCTCTTAAAACAAGTTAAATGACTATTATGACTAATGCCATAACCCAAAGGACTTTGCAATCTCTTCCATCAATAGATTTAGTTATTATTAGTCCCTGCCTCAAGCTAGGTACTCTAGCAATCGCTTGGTGGTCAACCATCGTTGACCGCATATTAACTGGTGAAATCTATTTTATTAGTAGGTGCATTTTGGAGTTTTTTAAAAGATTTCACTATGTTATGAAAAATAAATGTATTATTTTTTATTATTTTAGAATAAATAAATAATTTTTATATTTTTCAATTTGATAATTTGAATTTTATGATTGGATCAGAGGTTGGGATGTGACTTAATTACCGTGGTGTGTTGTTATGATTATTTTTCAAATAATACAAATCATTTAAAAAATAAAAACTTAAGAAATATCCACGTACTGGAATTGCTGCAATCGATGGTCGCCCCAATCGATGCATGTTCGTGGAGGTGGTGATCTGCATGCACACTCTACACCTCATTCATGGCCTTACATCTCCATGCACAATGATCAAATGTTAGTGTATTATAGTTTCTCTGGAAACCAACATCAAATTGTTTCTCCTGCGAACTACACCAACGAGAACGTCCCTTCTCCAATTGAGGGATGAGGGTTGAAGTAATTTCTTTCAACGAGGGGAGAAGTCAAAGTCCTAGCCCACGGGGATATGAGGGTTGAAGGAATTTCCTTCAACGATGGGAGGCAAATTCCCAGCCCATAGGGATCTCAGGAATACATAGAAGAATCCAACGCGACTATTCTCAGAGCCAAAGTCGGTGACTGATCTTTGACTATCAATAAGATATGGTGGCTCTAAGGTATTAAATTTTTTGTGTGTGTTTATTTTTGAATCTAAAATTATTTAGATTTGACTGTGTAACACCATTAAATTGTATATTTCTTATTACTGACCATTTCAACATGTCTAGGACTGATATCAATAGGGTATTCACTTCAACTATTTTAAAAATGTTGGATGGTATTTATTGAAAATTTCAGGTATGTGGTGTGTTAAAAAGAGAATGAGATTAATAAGGGAAAACATGGAGTTGGAAGTAGACTGAACACTATATTTTTTCCTGTGTTGCTCGCTATAAGCATTGGTAAATCTCTTCCTCTTGTATTCTACTTTTTCTCTATCAATGGAATGGAAGAATTGATGGAATTCTCCATATTGATTGTTGTAACATTTCTTGTCGAAATGTTTGCTAATGTGAAGCAGGGGGAAGTGGCAGACAATCATGTATGTTGCAAGACCCCAAGCGACAAGTTAATGTAATGTGAAGCAGGGGAAGTGGTAGACAATCATGTATGTTGCAAGACCCCAAGCAACAAGTTCAAAGGATATTGTGTGAGAAGCACCAATTGCAAACATGTTTACCGAAATGGGGGATTCCTAGCCGGAAGCTATAGTTTCCATTTCGCTAACAGAAAATGCTACTGCTACAAGCCCTTCCCTTGATATGTAACTACTACTACAATAATCATAGTAACAACCACTACTATATCTGCTAATCTTGTTTCTCTACTCTTCTATGATCTATAAACTTATAATATCATAGAAACCTATTACTTTGAATAAGTATTTGATGCTTTGAATGTCGATCTCAACTCTAAAATGATATTCTCTTTTTACTTGGGAAAAGATGAATGGTTTGTTGCTGACTGGAGCAATATTGAATACAGAATAAAATGAAAAACAACCGACATTTCAAAACTTGGAATATATTTCTTACCAATTGTTGTGGGCGAGTGTCCTCTATGAAAATTTCCATTTAAAAAGGTTATAACATATTGCAAGAATAAACTGTAAGCATTGGTTAATTTGCAGAGAAACCTGGAAAGGGATCCATGTGGATTATATGCTTAGTGAGACCTTTAAAAACTATCTAAACCAGACTGCCAGACTGCATAGATTGCCTATTTTTTCATGCTTGTAAGAAACAGTAAAATTGAATTTTTTTCTTCCTTTCAATAATGTTGTAAGAAATCCAGAGATTTAACCTGTAGCGTTGCTTTACAGAGGATTTAGAGGATAAGACTACACGGATTTATGTTACAAATAGGATCAGAAGAGAAGGAGGAGGTGATGGAGAGAACTACATACCTTTGATGGATATGTGGGGTGATGATGCTTCCTTCGATACATGCTTCCCACTCCCACACACCACTCACAAAAATGAAATTCTTCCAATAGATGCCACTTAGTCAATCTACGCAGAGTGAATCGGTCCCTCGGGTACCAACCGACCTTACAGGTTCGATAAAGGTTACTCTTTCTTCATTCCACTGTTGTAATGAAAACCTCGGTACTCCCACCCCTAGAGCAGAAGATGGATCCATTTTCTTTCCCATGCAGATTAACACCAGAAAATGCTTTTCTTATTTAAGTGGATTTGAGTTGTTGCTCGCTTCTCGGTTGTTCCTCCTCAATCTTATCAATCGGAAAAATATGTTGAGATTTATTTCTAAATAGGTTTACTTCCTATTTACTTGCATCCTTGAGAAGGCTCAAATGCAAGGGATGTCACATGGGAAAATTTATTTGCAATGATGCTTTGAACCTGAGGTGGACAAGTGCGGAAGACCGTAGCAGGATTCAAGTAGCAATTCTTAACTAATACTACCTCATTGCTTCTCGATAAAGGCTCTACACATATTTCTATATCATGCCCTCGATATTAGTGGCAGAAGCACCATCGATTGTAGTTTCATAACCACTAGCAACAGGGGAGAAGTAAGCCCGTAAGAGATTAACGTAATTACCTATAATTTCTGAGGGCTTCTCCTTATGTGTGGGCATGAGTAATTAGAAGATCTATCACATGGCGTCCTTCAGTGTGGGCCTGAGCAACTCGTAGATATGTCCCATGGCATTGTCCATTGTCACTGCATGTTTCACCTTTTCAAGAAAGGCAGGGCAGCGAAGACAACCACGATGACTGCCACATGTGACAGTGGGCATTAAACACAAAAAACAATGGGCTACTGCGTTTTAAAAAGTCTTGACACTTGTTTTTTTATGTTCTTGTTATCACCTTAGTTGTCATAGCGATCTCATAAGGTATTTGTAACGGTTAATGATTAGTCACCAGAAATTATAAAATCGTGAAAATATGCCTCTCTCCTCCGTTCATTACTTATAAAACTTGAAATTCAATTAGGAAGTATAGTATTGGAATCTACCATTACACCTCTTAAACAAGAAAGTCATAAATTTGAGCATATCATTTAATTAATTTGAACATCAAGTCATAGAAGAGCATATAATGTGGATTAAAAGCATATTAGTTGTGTAAATTTTATTATGTGAATATAAAGAAATTTTATTCTAAGTACATGGAAATAGACCGGATAGATTGGTGGTAATGTTTACTGCTTTATATATTTTAAGAGAACATTTTAACTCCATTTATATTCAATTTATATTACTTACTTTATTTTTAGTTGTTGTAACTGGATGATATAAAATAAAAGACTTTATACCAATCCGAAATTTGGATAGAATTTTGACGTTGGAAAAGTATCCATTTATAATATTAGTTTATTCTATAAACTCATATTAGGTATATATAGATTAATGTATTTAATTTAAAAATATTAAAATTAATTAAATATACTGTAATATTGAAAATTATTAATTAAATATTATTTAAAAATAATTTTTTAATATTAAAAAAATATATTAAATATTTTTTCTTAATTATATTTATATAATTTTATAAAATTTAATTTTGAATTATTAATTAGAATGCTTTTTTATAATAAAATTTAAAAATGAATTTTATTTATTTTTTTATTTAATGTTTGAAGTATAATATTTTATAGTTTTGAAGGTTAATTATGTTGTTAATAATTTACTATGTTCCACATATTCTGGTTAGATTCTTAAATATATAGTTTTTGGTTTAGTTATCATGGATTAGATCATTAAATCTGTTTCAACTTTACCATACAATGCAAAAAAGAAAAAAACTTAAAAAATTTAAAAATTATATTAAATGAAAAAATATATTTAATGTAAATAATTAATTAGTAAGAAAAGGTGTGTGTGTGTATATATATATATATAAAGTAGGAGAAGTGATAAATAAAAAAGGAAGGAAGAAAAGTAATTCATCACAAAAAAAAATCCTCAATTTTCAATCTTTGTACTTATAAGGATGGACATAAAGTGCTTGGAAAACAAGGAATAAAAACATTGGTTGTTTATATTGACCAACCTATTCTAGTTTTAGTCCTAACACGAGTTCTAATGTGGGCAACACAGAAAGAGATTGGAGACGAACGAGGGTATTTCTCCGAGACTTCCAGTGAGAGGGTTATTCTTAGACAAAGTTATGAGGGCTCTCTCGAATTAAGAGAAGAAATATTGGTTATCTTGCGCCATTTTGTTCACATAATCTGAGGTCTAGTTGTCTGAAAACAAGTGTTGTTCGACGAACAACAATCCCTTATTGGCTATCAATTTCTTGTAGTAATTGTTATAAAATTTCATCGGGGTGCTCGAGTCGTTCCAAGAGTATAAGACTTTTGTGGGTTCTAGATTTGGCGTGGGACATCTACCTTTCAGATAAAATGGGTAGTCTAGATCAATGTATGGATCAATTGTTGGGTAAAGTTTGTTCACTAAATTCACACAGTGTGTCCTACCAACAGTGTGAGCTTTGGTTGTTTACATTGACCAACCTATTCTAGTTTTAGTTGTAACACGAGTTCTGATGTGGGCAACATAGAAAGAGCTCAGAGATGAACAACTCTACAGTTTTTGCCCATTCGTTCATCAGATACTTTACAGGGAATTGACACACCAACAGTTCATTATATATATATATATATAAAGTAGGAGAAGTGATAAATAAAAAAGGAAGGAAGAAAAGTAATTCATCACAAAAAAAAATCCTCAATTTTCAATCTTTGTACTTATAAGGATGGACATAAAGTGCTTGGAAAATAAGGAATAAAAACATTGGTTGTTTATATTGACCAACCTATTCTAGTTTTAGTCCTAACACGAGTTCTAATGTGGGAAACACAGAAAGAGATTGGAGACGAATGAGGGTATTTCTCCGAGACTTCCAGTGAGAGGGTTATTCTTAGACAAAGTTATGAGGGCTCTCTCGAATTAAGAGAAGAAATATTGGTTATCTTGTGCCATTTTGTTCACATAATCTGAGGTCTAGTTGTCCGAAAACAAGTGTTGTTCAACGAACAACAATCCCTTATTGGCTATCAATTTCTTGTAGTAATTGTTATAAAATTTCATCGGGGTGCTCGAGTCATTCCAAGAGTATAAGACTTTTGTGGGTTCTAGATTTGGCATGGGACATCTACCTTTCAGATAAAATGGGTAGTCTAGATCAATGTATGGATCAATTGTTGGGTAAAGTTTGTTCACTAAATTCACACAGTGTGTCCTACCAACAGTGTGAGCTTTGGTTGTTTACATTGACCAACCTATTCTAGTTTTAGTTGTAACATGAGTTCTGATGTGGGCAACATAGAAAGAGCTCAGAGATGAACAACTCTACAGTTTTTGCCCATTCGTTCATAAGATACTTTATAGGGAATTGACACACCAACAGTGCTTCCATATTTCTCTGAGACTTCTAGTGAGAGGGTTATTCTCAGACAGAGTTATGAGGGCCCTCTCAAATTGAGAGAAAAAATATTGGTTATCTTGTGCCATTTTGTTCACATAATCTGAGGTCCAGTTGTCCGAAAACAAGTGTTGATCAACGAGCAACAATCCCTTATTGGCTATCAATTTCTTGTAGTAATTGTTATCAAATTTCATCGGGGTGTCTGGATCATTCCGAGAGTATAAGACTTTTGTGGGTTTTGGATTTGGCGTCGGGCATCTACCTTTCAAATAAACTAGGTAGTCTGGATCAATCGTTGGGTAAAGTTTGTTCACTAAATTCACACAGTGCGTCCTACCAACAATGTGAGCTCATGCACCATATAAAAGTCACATTGAGATCATGTTAATCATCATGACAAACATATATAAGTATTTTTCTAGTTAGGTATGGATAATCAAATAAGTGTATCAAACCTAGGAGTGCCACAGTTCCTTCTGCATCGATTCTGATGGATTCGAAGTGATCCAAGACCGTGTGGAGGTTGTCATTATGAAACAACATGTATTTCTTAGTAACTCTTGCGTTGTTTTCTTGAATATCTCTCCTTTTCATTTTAAGATCCATACGTGGTCCTCCCAACCGCGTCATCAAATCATAACAAAAAAATATGTGAATAATCTCCATTCCAAGTCAATTACAATGTGATTAGTTTTGAGTAGTTAAATGTTTTCATCTTTCATTGTATCTATTTTGAAATTAAATTGATCCAAGAAAAAAATTACTCATAAAAAAGAGTACTCGGTAGATTGAAAAAGTGCTCAAGTTTCCAACAAAATTCTGCGTGGTTGGATGCTCTTCAAGTTAGCGATTTCATCAATGACAATCATTTTTGGTGACAACTCTCATTTATTCCCCATTCTCGATGGCTTGTGGTGGGGGGAATTCATAGATTCTTCCTTCCACTGACCTTAACATATTGGTAAATGTGGCTAAATACATTTGCAGAAGCTGACCAACAAACAAAAAAGTTTGAAGCGTCTAGAAGCTTATAATCCAAAACTACAATCAACTTATTATTAAAAAACACAACAAAAATTTCTTTTATTCGGAATTTATTTACAAAATAAACTTTAAACTTTAAAGAACACAACAACAGAAAACAAAACATTTTATATAATCTTATGAAACTCTCCATATACCTACTATGAAAATCCAAAAGATGTAATTGTTCTGTGTCAACCTATCTCTACATGATAATATTTACTCCTTGCAATCTCTAATCTTGATACTATATATACTCGAAGTAAGTGTGAACAAAGATACTTTAATAAATATGTGAAGAGAAAAATATGAATCTATATCTTTAACTAATGGGGTGGTATGAACATTGCACACATGTGGATGTTGTCAAGAGGATGGAAAATTTATTATTTTTTACCATATTGTTCGAGGTAGGGACTAGCTTCTTTGTAGCTAATCCCCTTGTTCATATAAGCTCTCAATTGAAGTTAGAATTATGGTAAAAGTTATTCAAATCAATAAATAAAATTGCTCTCCTCACCTTGGCATCATGAGTCGATCCCCTGTGTCCCTTTTGGCTCATAGTTTGGTATAAAATGTTTTCAATTACTCTTCTGAAGGTGAACCCAAATTTATTCTTTATCCATCAGCATCGTGATATGAATCTCAACCACGTGAACTCCTGAGAATTTCTCTTCTAACTAGATTTCCCTCTCATTGGAATAATGAAATAAGATATGATATATACTAAAGAGATCCATGTTGCAGATTTAATGCCCCAACAAAAGAGATACATCGGAAAGGGCTCAATTCATGTTCCACAATATGAATATAACATCATATATTTATATGCAAAATCATAATGACAGTTCATGAATGGAATCATGTTTAAAAGGTTTAACTCATCTTAATAATTTATTTTTTTGCACAAAAAAAGGGGGGAAGGACAATGAATAAAAATATATTTATCTCTCTTGAATTTTTCAGGCAGTCGGGGAAGTATTTGATTAAGATTTTTGTTTATGCTTAACATAATTTCCAAGGGATTATTGATATTTTATCACGATCCATCCTGACTGAAAATTGAGTACCTTGAAACTGGCCAAACCAAGTTTCAACCTTGGGAACCTATAGAATCATTGATCATTCATCCGTTTTCCAAGAAGGGCCTAGTTCCCAGCTAAAATAGATAGAGAACCAGATTGGATAGGGAAATGATATATTAAGTCTTCAAATGTTAATATTATATTTACCCTTGTTCAATACCTCTTGAAAAGACAAATAAATAAAGGTCTTAACCCTATGAATTTTCATCCTATGTTTATTAGATCCTCATTCAAACCATCTCAAGATTACCAACACTTTTGTGATAGACAAAAGGGAACCTAGTCATTGAGTAACTTGATTAAGGAAAAGTCACCCTCATCTAGACCCCACACATACTTTCCTTGGATGCTTCATCATTGGAGAGAATTCATATTGATCAGTCCACCCTTCCTTATGGATATCTTTAAGTTGATTTCATGACATGTACCAATATACTTGTGATATGGCTAGGAAGTCGTTCTCACCCAATTGCTCTCAGGCCAATCTACATTGCTAAATATTACTACCAAATGTTAATATTCCCTTCCACCTCATATGTTGCTACGAAATATGATCCCTCCTAAATACTTGAGTTTCCCAACTTTGGGTGAACATACTATTGAACATTTATACAAGTCATTGATGTATGTTTTTCATAATATGAGAATATCCCATTCTCCCAGTCTAAAATGGTTAATAAGAAATTTGTGATTGTTTTGGAACATAGGTGTTCATGGTATGCATGTCTAATGACCCATACAATGAAGATATATCTATTTATCGTTTTCTATGAGCTCCATCCAGTTCACAAAAACATGAAAGTTGTACTATGATAGCTTATGGAAAGACTCATGTGATGAACTGAAATGAGTGGCACATACAAAACATATCAAAGAAAATATTGTATCAACCTGCTTCTCGTGCACTCAATTATACATATAATGCTTATTTACAAATTCAAAGGGTGAAGCATACTTCAAAATCAAGGGAAGTTGAAACAACCATTAATGGTGTGGGAAGTAAACCTGTTGGGGCTATGGATGCTCGCTGGAAGCAAGGCTATGCTTGTATGATACTGAGGAAACTTTGTCGGGGCTATGGACATTCACTGGAAATGAAGAAAATCTAGGAAAATGGATACAAGGAACACTTATGTATGTGCCTACTTCTAAATGAAATATCAGGACCCCCCATTGAGTTGAAGCTAAGTAAAGTACTTGTTTAAAATTTACTCCATTTATTGGAAAAGGATATTTTAGATAACTATGCATTGTATAAGGTCATATATTTTGAGAATTCAACATTTATGTGTCACCCACAATTATGATCATGCTTATTACAATACTATGGGTTAATCTTATTGTCAAATATAAAACTAAAATCATTAATATTCGATGATAGAGATAACCAAATCTTCCAGTGTGTCACCAATTGTTGTAGCCACAACAAGTCCCCCATTTCTTTTGGTCATCAAAAGATAAAAAAGAATGTGCCCCCACTAATTTTACATTCAAATACTATCCTATCTACAATCCAACCTTACCTATTCTTCCTTGATCTACCTAGATAGAAGCATGAATTATTGAGAAACACTAATATTTGAGGGACTCACCTAAGCCATACATTATTAAACCCGATATTGATGCTCATACCCTCATTCAACACTTAGATATTTGATATTCTTTTTGCTAAAACCTATCCATGATTGAATGATGTATTGGTACCCTGACCATAGTTTAATCAACTATTTGATAGTTCACAGGGTATCTGAGATTGAGTAGGTGGCGTATATTTTATGGTGATGCATCCCTATTAACCTACATCTCCCGAAACCATATGTGATGTGTTCGTAACAACCCAGTTGTGAAAGAAATTCAAATCTAATCTTTGAAATCTATGATCCAACATAAATGGAAATATTTATCTCCTATCGGTATGTCTCTTCTTGGTGATTCAATGTTCGGAATTTAAAATAATTCAATTTGGGGCTTCATCCTCTATGCCCGACCAATTCATCTGGTTCCACCCATGTACCATAGTATTTATTCTTCCCTGAAGTTGAATGACTTTGGGTTACCTTTACTTGAATCAATTTTCACCAGTTGGTGCAAATTTGATCATAACAATCACATAACCCCCCTAATAAATCTATTATTTTCCCGATGAACCACAATAGAGAAGGGGGGGAAGCTTTGTTCAAAAATATATTCATCAAAATATGATGAGGAAGGGATACTCTATTCTAATCAAATTTCACCCTCTAATGATATAGGATAAACCAGATACTCTACACAAGATATCACCCCTTACTTGTATGCTAGAACCAAACCTCATGATAATATATAGGGCCTCCAAATTCAAGTAACAATAAAATGCCAAGGTTGCGACATTAATATTAAATTAGGATAAACAAGGAGAAAATCCTACCTTATATCACATTGATGTGGGCCTATGAGAAGAGTTCAGTCAAATTGGTTGGATTGTAAATATATATATTGAATCAAATGGGAAATTTGTATGAAAGTTACGCTTATGATTTCCTTTGTCTACGAGGGATGAGAAGACACTTTGATAACATGAAATTTTCACTTGTAAATAAAAAATAGATACATTAACAAGGAGTAACTACATAGACCAATAGTATACGATTTCTCCTGCAAACTCAAAGGAACCATGAACATGGATACCTCAAATTATTTTCATTGGCTCGTTCTCATGGGGATGCGGTCATTTACTAAACACCATGTAATTTTCATATACCTATTACCATGATCCACAAACATGACCATTGACGGTTGCAGCACACAACCTTGCAGAGGTTTCTAATAGGTCTAAGACATAATCTTCTGAAAACCCGTGAACCTACAGATTGTGTAATATCTAAGCTTATGAATTTCCCTTATCGACCCCACCACAACAATCCCATCCTTTGCAGTACTTATCTATGTGGATTCATCTACCATGAAATTAGAAACACCCAAAAAATCATATTCCATCTCTGCGTTGCAAACCGACATCCCCGAAATACTACAGAGTCTTCTTGAGACTACACCGCGAGAGAAACCTCTTTGAGAACATATTTTCTAAGATTCAACCATGAAACCGCAAACTACATGCTTAGCCCTCTTCATAAGACTCTATGCGGGCAACCTGTCGCAGGTTTTCCCTACATGAACACTAACCCATTAAATCTTTTTATCCAGAAACATTGCGACCCATAAATTTTCCAAATGGATTCCACAAGCAAGATATATGGTTTTCTATTCATCCAAAACCAACTTAAGTCCCGCAAACTTACTCTTATTCCCATGAACCTAAACTTATTCCTTCAAACCTTCCCACACATGCATACGCTTCCAACCTGCTTACTGACGATAAGTGACAAGAATGATCTTATACGCATATCAACCAATTTCACCTCTCATGCACATAAGATCCTTGCGGAGTGGAAGAAGTACCATACAATACATGAAATAACAGATAGGAATAGGACATATTTATATCAAATTAGTTATTATAGTATGAAATCTAATAATTGTTTTTTGGATTTTCAGGTTTGGAAGGACCAATGAAGTAAGCAATGAACAAGGAGGAAGTTGATTGTCAAGCTTAAGAACTAATGAACAAAAACCATATCCCCAGGCACATGAGAGACACAGTCTACGAGTATTATGAGTGGATATATCAAAGACATGTGAAAGATTACAATGCAAAAAGGAATCACAGGTCACCAACTCATGCAAAGTCATACAGACCCCAGGTAATTAATAACATAGGTATTTTTTCAAACTAGGAAAAGCCAAGCAGGACAACATTAAACACACCCCTATCTCGTTGTCATACCTTAGAAAGGATCACCAAAAATATTATAAAAGGAAGTAAAGAAAATGGAAAATTCATTGTTTGGCAAAGATATGGTAAGAGCATGAGTTGTCTTAGATGTAGCAGTGGGATTAATTTACGCATTATCCTGGCTATTTCCACAAGGAGGAGATATCAAGATTCAACATTGTTGATCCAGTGAAGAGCTTCACTTGTTTTCATAAATAACAGAGAACTTGTCATGAATACAAAACTTGATCTAAGATTCATCTAGATCAAAACAAATAGCCAATTCAGAATCTTGGTGTATGAAAGAAACATGCATTCATAGTTTAACAATTATTTGTGTTTCCAAAAGGGCAGGGCTGAGGGAATACTTTCATATTTTTCTTAGTCAATTGGTTCCCTTGAACCCTCATTATAGGTATGCGGTCAATGGATAGTTTCACTTATAGTTAGCCATCATCTTGACCAAATTTAAAGGGGGAAATCCCTTCACCCCCAAAGATTTAGAGTTTCTCACCTTCCTAAGGAAAATCATAGTAGGAAGTAATATTATGTAATGATTTTTTTAAGATATTTAAAATCCAAATGTAATGGGAAGGGAAGAGTATGGAAGTTGTAACTGAACAATTATGTAATTAGGAAGGCAAACAATCTTCTTGCAAGTATATGGGAAGTTCAATGTAACCTGAAATGGAGGGGGGTTAGAGAGTCGAAATTGGGTATTGTATAATTCTTTATCAGAATGAAAGATGGATAGGAACGTTCTCTGCTTATTGTTGTATTCCTGAAAACAAATTACTTATTTGAAGGAGAATAATAGCAAGCATCTTCATGATTCATTTATTCAATAGTGCAATGTTGGTGATTTTTTTATGAAAATGTCTTGCCAATTATTGTTTGTAGGAAATGGTTATAAATGAATTACAAATTCAATTACATGAACATGTTTATAGTCATTTACATGAAAAAAAGTATGCAATATAATTTGATTCTGTAAAAAAGGAACTACTTATGTTTTGCACATTAAATTATACACATATAATTGATTCCACTACTATTAGAATAGTACTGCAGCTGCTCTTTAATGTAGGATTGCATTATCATATTAGAATAACCCTACATTTAGAAATTATCCTAGCTCGGATGGAAAGTATCCCTATGGAGATAAATTCATTTAGTTGGTGAACACCGATCCCATATGCCGATGGAGGTTTCTATCCAAACAAGTGTGGGTTTAATTTGGGACCTGCCACTGGGAAACTCTCCCTCATGTCGACGTTGATATTTTTCTCCATGTCAAAAAAATGGTGCTAGAAGGAGGGCAAGAAGACAATATGATCCCTTGGATTATATTGTGTTAAATTTCCTTAATTAGTATCCATGGATCCTACCCGAATCACTTTATGGAGATGAATTTATGTTATTATACCTCTCAACACTCCTAGAAAGATGATGCATCTCTTGTTACGAGTTAAATTTGATGGTGAGGGACAAACGTATGCCTCATAACATATTTTTTAGTTCTATTTGAACTTTCATTCTCACAATATTCACCACAAAGGTGTTATCTATAGATTGTTTACTCTTAATTTCGAAGGTTGAGTAAAAGGATGGTGCGAGACCTTGTCAGCGGCTTCCATCCACACATGGGAAAAATTAACACACCATTTTTTGGATACATTTGATAGTTATAAATATGTTGAGTTGTGTCATGAATTACTCAACCTGAGGAAGAAACTGGATTAATCCATGAATGTATTCTCTCTAGGATTTAAACAAATTATATATAAGTTCCATCTAGAAGAAATTCATCTCGTCGATGATTTACTCCCACATTTATTTTTCCCTTTCTCATGATCAAAATTGACCAGTCGAGGTTGAACCTAACACCACCATACACATTAGTGATGATAATACTTCTGCCTTGATCGAACAACACACGGTCGGATGTTTTTCTACCTTGGGGAATCCTGATTTCATAGAGTCTATTTTTCCAGAGGAATATAATGCATCCTCTCACCCCTCTATACCTTTGTTTCTCCCAAATACCAAAGATGAAATTCATGCCAAACATCTTCCTATTTTGTTTTTCTTTAAAGATAACATGAGAGAAATAGGTGCATCAAAATGCCAGATAATGGTCACAAGTAAGTGATAGTCAAATCAGAAAATATCATTAAAGGTCAAGACTTGTGTAAGTTAGCAACTGGAATCATAGATTCTGAAGATCAAGATGAATATGGTTGGTAAGAGGAACCAACCATCTACACACAACAAGTTCCTTATGTTCCATTATTTGAGAATTAGTGTTATAATCATATCAAGTATTATCTTGAGCATGGAATGACTCCTAATAATCTTAATTCCAAAACAAAAAAGAGTGCTAAGGATGAAATATACACAATGTTAGTAGGTTCATGGTATATTTTTTAGGAATAATTGTGATGGTGTCCTGCTCCGATGTCTTGAAAAGTAGGATGCTGCTGATAAAACATAAACAAGAATAACAACATGGTGGAAAAGGCTCACTAGAATGTATTCACTCCAATGTTACATATTTATAGTACAATGGGCGATGCCACCTCATAGAGAGATTTGCTCTAGATCCTAAAATCATGCATGATGACTAGGCTAGGCAATCTTAACTAACTCATTAGTCATCACTTGAGGATATATTACTAATATCCTAAATGAACAATTCAAATATAGGTGACAATTTAGACTTAGTGATTGGTAAAGGTAAGCCATAGGCTAACAATCCCCCCCTCAATCACAAGTCCGATCAATAATACCAACAATAAAGCATAAATTGGTATAAATTCCAAGTCTTCATACTGAAACTCCTGTGCTGAGCCTTAATGAAGAACTACCTAAAAAGCTGCCAATCTAGATGCTAAACATGTTCATCTAAAATGAACTAGAAGAGAGCTGAGATATGGAAGTGAACAACTGCAATATCTAAACATTCCCTGATTGCTTGACAATTTGATCATTTTGCCAAGTATTTTAGCTAGAAGAATCTAATGTCTTCTACTAATTGGTGAACATGTAGTATCACCACTCTACTATTAGTGTATCACTGAAAGTGCTCTCTGAATCTGTGGTTTAGGATGACCACTAACCAATTGATACCATGTATCTGATGGTTTTTGGATAACCACTAACCAATATTGACACTTTTAGGTGTCCAACAACATCCCAATGTATCATGTGTATGATTCAATTGCAAGTCATTGAACCATAATCTTGCCATCTCTGGAAAATCTCACTATGTAATCATGTGAGCCAGGATGCATGCAAATCGTTTACTTAATGTAAACTCCAATATGATGAGAGCGAACCAAGATAAGTTAATCAACTTCTAGTCTATCACATCCCTGAAAAATGCCTGACAACTCAATCAAATGCCAAGCTGCAATGCAGAAGAATCCTCTTGTCCTCTGCTAGGTTGAATGACCATCTATGTGAACCAAATGTTCACATCATTGCTCTCAAAATCAAAATATATATGATTCAACTTAAACTTATTGAACCATAATCCTGCCAAAGTCTGTTATCTACAGACCGTAATTTCCCATTTGGAAAACTTGATGTTTGTTGTTGTCAAAACTTTCTGTCTGACAACCATCATCAATTCCCCCCTTTGTCAGTTGAAAGGAGAGACCATAAGTGGTTTCATGAACCATATTCACTAGAATTTGGAACTCCCCCCCTTAAGGTGCATGAGAGTTACATCATTGTACTCCCACCTTCTAGGCTCAAGAGAGTACCATACTTGTTCCATTTGAGTACAACACAAAGTGGGCATGCAGAAAAAACGACATGTTATCTCATCCTATGAGGGCCATACTCGAAATCTACGCCATAAGGGGATCACTTATGTGAGGTACAAAAATGTTATGTGATACAAGATTGGTCTTTACTCGAGATTTAATTCTACGATAAGACTTATATAATCGCTTGGTTGTTGATGACCATTACCAAGGATCAATCCACTCATAGTGAATCTTCAATATTGCAGGTTTCTTCAGTGTTGAACATTTGTCTAAAGAATGTTTATGCTTGCCACAATGTTGGCAAGGATGGAGATCAAAACACTGATTCTCCTTGTGACCAACTCGATTACAATGTTGGCACTTATCATTATGATGATGAACTTGAACAGGTGAAGTTGAAGCTTCTTGAAGGAATCCAACACTTTGGAACTTGATTGGTCTGGAATAATCAGGAATATGAAAGGAAACTTCCTTGTCATATCCAAGTCCTATTCTATTCTTGTTGTAGATGATTTCTTCCCAAGGTCTGATGATGGGCTTGGAAAGAGTATTCTGAACCTGTTGCTTTGAAATCCATGGAAGTGGATTTACTTCATGTTGATGCATCATTGAAAGGTTTTCTTTACTAAAATCAAAAGAAAACTCTTGAAATGTAGGTTCATGAATACATTCAACTTCGTCTGAAACAGATTCTGAAGTTGTATCATTGTGTTGTTCCTTCACTGACTGTTGATCAAAAGCGTCATCATCATCAACATCATAGAGAGGTTTGTGCTGAACAAAAAATACTTCAGAACACTTGACTGGTTGTTGATTTTTGAGATCTATCAACTCATCATTCAATAGTTGAGATAGAGATTGAAGAAGTATAACTTTAGCTTGCGTCACTTGCAAACAAGTTAGCACAGATTGAAGAGTTGTTTTGTTCAATGTCACTGTGTTGTTTTCAGTGGTGTTTATTAGAGTGTTCGGTAACTCTAATAATTCATGACTTCACTCCATTTGAACACACTCACTTGAACTTCTCATTCACTTGCTCTTCTCACTCGCTTGTACTCGCTCGCTTGAACTTTTATTTCTTTCTTCCAAGAAGTTGAGGATGTCGGTTACCACTGAAAATGCATCCAAAACTTGATGTTTACAATGATTTGAGTTTCAAGTACTCATCCTTGTCAATTACGACTTAAAATGACTCTAGGGTGTCGGGCTTAGCCAAAAATGCACCTTATGACAAATTCAATTTAACTCAACTTGATTTCAAAAGACAAGTAAACTTACAAAAGGACTATTTGTAAGCTACAAATTATCGTTGATTTAGAAATTGAATGGATATTTGAATTTGATGGTTCTTTGATTCCAAGTCACGTCCAATTATTCTTTGATTGAGAGCTTGATTTGTCTATTGTTTCAGTGATTTGATGAAGAAATGTTGTTGAGAACTTGATATTGTTGCAGTTGTTTGATTACTTATGCTTGATCGTGCATGTGCTTCAATATTCTTTGTTGTTTCTTCATTACATGTGCTTTGATTGTAAGTGCTTGATTGAGATGTGCTTGATTGTATTATCCTTCTTTGTACTCCATGTGTGTGTGATAATGTCAAAACTAGACATAAATCAACTCATAAAACAACCATGAAAACATTTACCACCGCACATAATGACAATGTCCTTAGACCCCCTTATTCAATTTCAGGACAGGTCTAGGATGAGAGCAACCACAATATATATATATATATATATATATATATATATATAT
>ML788628.1:61280-85491 GCA_009831015.1 Picea engelmannii
GTTGTCGAAACTTTATGTCTGACAACCATCTTCAATTCCATCATCAATTCCCCCCTTTGTCAGCTGAAAGGAGAGACCATAAGTGGTTTCATGAACCATATTCACTGGAATTTTGAACTCCCCCCCCTTAAGGTGCATGAGAGTGACATCATTGTACTCCCCCCTTCTAGGATAAAGAGAGTACCGTACTTGTTTCATTTTGAGTACAACACAAAAGTGGGCATGCATAAAAACCACATGTTATCTCATCCCGTGAGGGCCATGCTCGAAAGCTACACTATAAGGGGACCACTTATATATGGTACACAAATGTTATTTGATACAAGATTGGTCTTTACTTGAGATTGAATTCTACGGTAAGACTTATATAATCACTTGGTTGTTGATTACCATTTCCAAGGATCAATCCACTCATAGTGAATCTTCAGTTTTCCAGGTTTCTTCAGTGTTGAACATCTGTCTAAAGAATGGTTATGCTTGCCACAATGTTGGCAAGGATGGAGACCAAAACACTGATTCTCCTTGTTGATTTGAATGAGGGCGCGTGTGCAGGTTGATCTCCACGCAACGGGTATTTTCCTGCAGGTTTCAAATGATCATCATGCAAAAATGAGGGCAATCTTTCTTTGCATTATCTGTCCATGAGCTACTGTTGTGCTTGCTATTAGTGTTTTGGTGACACAAACTTTGGATCTGGCAATGTTTTTGTGTCTACAGATCCATTTTTGTTGGACAAAGGTGTCTACAGATCCGTGAGGAGGGAGCCTTGGTTCAACGCTCTCTAAATCATGATATTCATATCAGCAACAACAATCCCATAGCAGATCGTTGCCTCTGTTCACCAATTGAGAAGGCGATTTCATGTGAAGAAGGCAAAGTTGATGTCTATGTTGTCTCTATTGTTAATCATGTGAAGAAGGCAGAGCAAACATTTGAAAGAGTCAATTAGTGTTGTTAAATCACAGATCGAATGGTGGATCTCTTGCTGGATAGAATCAATGGATGGATCGGATTGCTGATTGGATCACTGAATATATCGATTTTCATACTCCTTTTTTTTTTTAAAGTCCATTGAATCGAGGAAAAGGAAACTAGGCTGGGTTGCGGGAATGGACATAGCATATCATTTGTTATTGGCACTGTGATCTGTAGGAAATTTTACAATTTTGTTTGAGGTCTTGCTCTTTGTATTTTGATGAGAGGAGAAATGTATATTCAATCTTCAATTTATGGACCGAAAGAATTCACACTAGAATTCTCGAAACTAGTGTTGGAAACAAGTATTGGGAAGAATGCTATTGATGCAATTTCACTGCTTTTGATGAACATACTACAATAGTTCATAAGGAACATACGAATCAACACAAAAGGAAAGAGGATTGTCTATATTTTACTCAAATCATTGTAACAGTGGACACAAAAGGATAGAAAGGCAATGGGAAAAGGAACATCCTTCAAGTCTACGATGAAAATTTGGATACATGGAGAGACACAAACTAGTAACAATATCACATATCTAAAATCTGAATTTAACAATAGATCTGTATAATGAACATCGATGCATAAGCTTCAAAATTCTTTTCCTTCATAATTTTTTAAATAACTGACATACCAATTAGTAGAAGTGATGTCTCTTCTTCACCAAACATGCATCTCCAAGCTCTGTTTATGCATTGTTGTGACAGTCTCACTAAGGATGAGAAAAAGAATGCGTTGATCCTAGATCAAGTTTTTCTCGACCAAATAAATGAATGTATATTTGCAAATTTTTGTTGTGAGCAGCTGGAAAACTACTATGAAAAAATCAGGCCCTAAGAACTATAATGATCTGATACTAATTGATAAAACATAAACAAGAATAACAACATCGCGGAAAAGGCTCACTAGCCAACACATAATGTATTCACTCCAATGTTACATATTTATAGTACAATGGGTGATGCCACCTCATAGAGAGATTTTCTCTAGATCCTAAAATCATGCATGATGACTAGGCTAGGCAATCTTAACTAACTCATTAGTCATCACTTGAGGATATATTACTAATATCATAAATGAATAATTCAAATATAGGTGACAATTTAGACTTAGTGATTGGTAAAGGTAAGCCATAGGCTAACAACTAACAAAGTTCTCAAAGACATGCATGATGGACCAACTAGAGGTAATTTTTCAGGAGACACAACAACCTAGAAGATATTAGGAGTTGGGTACTACTAGCCAACATTATTCAAGGACGCTCATGCTTACTCTCGTAGCTGTGAAATTTTCCAAAATTCAACCGGAAGAGAGCACATGGAAGTTGTTTTACTTCAACTTATTGTTGTTGAAGATCCCTTGGAACAATGGGGGATGGACATAATTGGTGAGATCAATCCTCAGTCATCCAAACAACAAAAGTATATTCTAATTGCCACTGATTATTTTACATGTTGGACTGAAGTAGTACCACTAACAAAAGTAAATGATGAAGTGGTAATGCACTTTCTTGAAGAACACATCATAACCAGGTTTGGAGTGCCTAATTCTCTTGTGTTTGATAAAAAAAATGTATTTTTCATCATTGAAATTGGTTGATCTTGCTTTATATAAAGGGATCAATTTAAAATATGCATCGAAATTATTATTCTCGGGGCAATGTCCTAGCTGAATATACAAATTAGAATCTGATATGCATTCTTAAATGAATTGTAATTGATCAATAGAGAAACTGGCATAATGCACTACCCAACTCCCTCTAGGCTGTAAGGTACCAGATCTATTATATTAAACAAAAAATAGAAATATTGTTGGAAAATATCATGGAACAAAAGAATGTAGTGTTATAACAAATTTTACCTCACTCCATGCATCTTGTTTTGATGGCCTTCCATTTCCCTCCATAGACTTAAGTTCCCCTCTTTGTTCACTCCAAAGCTAAAAATACATATTTTTGTACATATGCGTGACCTACCAGTTAGACTACTCGTGTATACGCAAGTTTCTCCACTATATCCTACGTACATCAGGTTTGGTTCTCAAAAATAAAAAAATATGTCGAGTTTCCATTCCATGTCATGTGATCCATGATCCTTGACCTTCCATATACTAGAAATGCTTTGATTTGACCCTTCAATTCCATTTGGAAGCTATAGATTGAGCCATATCCAAGCCTTGAGGAAAAAATAGACAATTCAAGATTGAGAGAAAAGATACTCTAGAGAAATTTCACTTCATACTGAGTCTGCAACCCTTTGTCCTTGAAAGTCTGAACTTCTTGTGTTCATCCCCCCAAACTCTTCCTACCTTGTGATGGAGAACTTTATTGACTCCTACTTGTGAGCTTGTATTTTCGGAGGATTGAAGTGGTGGAGGCCCAGCTGGAGGGAATTAGTTTCTCGATTATGATATGTGCCATTACAGAAGTTTGTCACCTATGTACTTCTATTGATCACATTAATATAAATACTCTTTTCTCATCCAATTGATATCTTGAAAATATTTGAATTACTTTCCATGGGCATATTTTTTATGTATGTTAATGGGTTATACTAATTTATATGATAACATTATATATCATCACCACATTCTTTTGTATCTTAGTTGTTGAGGACAAGTTGTAGGTATAAAGCTTTGGGTCATGTGCTCAACAATGGTATTCTTAGAACGTCCAGACGAGGTAGGCTTCAAGCCTTCTCTTGTTAGAATTTCATTTATATAACATATTTGAGATTAGAGTTGATTTCTGGGTGTCATTCCAACTGTTGTGGTTTGACCCTAGCCATAGAGATATTTTCCTCATAACAAAATTGGCGACTCCACTAGGGAGGTCTCCTTTTTGGGGTATTGGGTGTTTTTTCTCGTTGATTTTCTTTTTGTTTTCCTGAGTTTCCATGTCTCCTATTGCTTGAAAGCATGTGTTTTTCCTTTAATCTAAGTTTCTTGGATTAACCCTTTCCCTGGAAGTGTCTTTTTTGGCATACAGGGTTTTCATTGACATCCATGTACATATGTGAGCTATTTGTCTTTAGGGAATATATATACGTGTTTGTTCCCCGAATAGTCGCGCATATCATCTCTCAAGTCTTTTTGGCTGAGTTTGGTGTTTGTTTGGTGAGTTTTACTAGTTGATGAGACTTCTTGGGTCCCTATTCTGACTATTAAGTTCCTACAGAGTGATAGGAATCTATTTTATTGTTGAATTTTTGGGCGAACTCCTTTCTTGTCATTTTTCCCATTTGTTGTCTTTTCATACTAGTCCAGGTAGTTGCTTCTTGGTATACTCCTTGGATTGTCTTTTTTTTCTTGCAGTAGGGATTGTCTGTGAGGTTTTTATTCAGTCCTTGCATTTTCTTTTCATTATATCAAAAATACAAAAATACTTTCTTTCCTGCATTTTACTTATGGCATTTTCACTTTTGGTTACTTCTCATTGATTTTGACATATTCAGAAAGATTGAACTTCATTGAACTTGTAGATATTACATTGTGGACTTAACAGTGTTTTTATATTTTCTTCTTTTTATACACGTTGAGTCAAAATACCATCAGTTTCATGATTGCACCTATTAAGTGTGTCACAATAGGTGTCTAATGTTCTTTCCCTCATCAAATCCATTTTCCTGCAATCTTTGTAATCATGGCTTACTAACTTGCAAAAGTTGCAATATGAACTCTTAAGCATTGCTTGGTATTTTTGCATCATTGGACAATGATATGGATCATGCCCCTGTGTCTTAAAGATCTCACACTATATTCCTCCTGTCAGCAAAGGATTTGGCAATCATGTTGCCATGTTGTAACATCCTCGGCCACCCAGGTCGGGCCATGCTACTCCAGAAAATGCTTTCATTCTCTGATACCATACTGTGACATACCCAACATCCAACTGAGCTATGCCACATAATTTTTTCGAACTACATGCAATTAAAACATATACACACATAACTCTTGCGGAACTTTATATATATATATATATATATATATATATATATATATATATATATATATATATATATATATATATATATATATATATATATATATATATATATATATNCATAATTTTTTCGAACTACATGCAATTAAAACATATACACACATAACTCTTGCGGAACTTTATATATATATATATATATATATATATATATATATATATATATAACTTAAAAATAGATAAATACACTTTGTAAATGCACAAATTCATACGGAAATAACAGTAACATATACATGCAGCATAAACATGCAATAATCACAAATATAAAGATAGGTATAAACCACACACAGGAAAAACCTATAAAATAAACACATAATAATAATGCAACATGTAATTTAACAAACAATTGACACTTTTCTTAGTAAGAATATCACCCACTTCATGCAGACCTTCCATGAATTACCCAGCCTTAGACCACACTGCTCATCACTCTTAGTAGTGGGTTACCCCCAAGCTGGGACTAAACTCCACCCGGGTAAAGGGATTCCTAACCAGGCTGATGTATCTCAAACAACAGGAAAGACTTTGTCACAGGTGCCACTCAAACTAACAACCTGCAGTCCCTCATTCCCTCATGCCCATAATATTGTTGGTATCTTAAAATCCCAATCATCCCTATTGACGTTGCAGAACTTTGTAAAAGCATTCTCTAGGATCTTATTAAAGGCTTCCACAGTTCCATTTTCTTGAGCGTGATATGGTGTACTCTTTTGATGATAGACTTCAAGCTCCTCAGTCATAGCCTTGATAGTACTATTGATGAAGTGGGTGCCTTGTTCACTCATCAAAAACCTTGGGCATCCAAATCTAGTGATCACTTGCTCAAATAGGAAGTGTGTTGTTGTCTCTATGATACAATGTTTTACTGGTGTTGCCTCTTCCCATCTCGTTAAGTATGTTTTTGCAGTAATGATATACCTTGCTCTTGACCTTTTATTGGTGGGTTAATTGGTCCCACAAAGTCTATTTCCCATTTGTTGAATACTTGCAAGGTTACTTGTGGTCTTAGGTGCATATCATCCCATCTATTAGGTTTTCCAACCCTCTGACATACATCACATCTTTGGAAGTATTCCTTTGCATCTATGTGAATGGTCGACCACCATAGTCCTATGCATAATACCTTCTGTGCGGTATATTTTCTTGCGTAATGTGCTCCAACTATTCCCTCGTGATCCTCTGCTAAAATTCTAGGCCTTTCATGTTCTAGTACGCATATTCTCAAGATGTTGTTTGTGCCCATCTTGTATAAGTGTCCTGCAATCAATTGATAGTCTGCAGCTCTGACTACCAGATTTTTCTCCTGCGTAGTGTTGAATTCTTGTGGCGCATTCCATGTACTCAACTATTCAATGATGTCAGCAAAATATTCATCATCTACTTGGACTGAAAATAACTGTGCATCAGGAAAGTTGTCCTCTAAAGTTGTAGGTTTTGTTGATACTTAGAACACATCACCAAAATACTTCATCCTCTCTTGAAATCTGGCCTTCTTTACTTCAAATTTCCTCTGAAATTTAACTTATATCTCCTTGTTCATTAACAAACTTGTGTGTGTTGAAAAATGAATGTTTAATGAGATGTATTTATACCCTTTATGTCACTTCCTTTTAACATTAGGGCCAACCTGACACTTTCTTATTTTGTAATTCTTTCTTTAATTATCTTCAAGGCTGACATGTAGTTCCTTCTTCAATTCACTTTTTCATCTTCAAAAATTCATTTCTCTCCAACCATGAGGATCCACGTGGCATGCCACCTACCATCGGAAAAAAATGATGTATATTATCCATCCATGGGTGTTGTATTTTCATGTGCACTATCATTCATGTTCAAATACCTTCATCAATATTGCGGTCCAAAACCAATGACTAGGGTTGACATCAATGACAACAACCAATCTTCCAACAATCCCCCCCTTTGTCATTGATGGAAACACTCATGCTCCCCCTATCATCATGATCCCAATTTCTCTCCCCTTTTGACATCAATGGAAAAGGGTGGGGTTACTCCCCCTGAGTTCAATGGCATAAGGTGACCTTCTTCTTTGGGTTGCTCCCCCTGAAGATGTGGCACTCAATAATACTTCATCCTTATTTTTGATCTTTGGAAATTTTTCTTCCTTTGAATCCTTTTGTGTGGCTTATGTCTTCTCTCTCTTCTTCATGTCTAGGATGTATATGTTGTTCGATCTTCTTGTTTCATTTGCAACTAATCTTCCTAAGTTATTTTCTTTGATTTTACATTTTCGGGAGTCAAACATGAGAGTGTATTCTTGATCACATATTTTGTTGACACTGAGGAGATTATGCTTTAGTTATTCAACCAATAGGACTTTTCCTACTTTTACATTTTCACTTCCAAGCTTTACAGTTCCTTTTCCAAGTATTTTGGTAGATGAGTCATCTCCAAATGAAACATTTCCACCCTTTTTCTTCAAACTGACAATTTTTCTTTGATCTCCAGTCATATGAGATGAGCACCCACTGTTTATGAACCATTCATCTTCTTCTTTGAATTCTTTAGCGACCAATGTTATTTGACATTTTTCATTGTGTGGAATTTCTTTCCTTTTCCATGTTGTAGTTAGTATAGGGACATATGGCATACGATTATCTTCCTTCATCTCTCTACAATCTTGTGCTTTGTGACCAAGATTATTGCACTTGTAACATCCAATATTTTGATCCATTAATGGGTCAAATGGATTATAATTTTTGTTGACAGGTCTACGAACATTTCCATATCTATTATTTTCACCATTCATGTAGCTTGCATAGTTATTCCTTTCATTGATTCTGCAATTGATTTCCTTGTGTCCAAAATTTCCACAAGTATAACAATGTCCAGGAAAGAAATTTTGATACATGGGAGTAAGTGATCTTCTTTGGGGTGTAGTCTATCCGGGTTCATGATTTATTCTTCTTTAGTTTCCTTCATAATGATTGCTTTCATACCTGATGGGAGAGAATCTTCTTGATGTCTCATTCCTTCTGAATTCTAGTCCTCTATCTTGTTGTGCAACTTGCTCTAGAGTGTTGGTTTCATCCTTTTCATCTTCCTTCTCTTGTTTTTTTGTCTTCAAATTGTCATTATATCCTAGTCTTGTCTTGTCATTTGGATATCTTTAACTGCTAAGGATCTCATCTAATTTTTTAGTGTTTTTTTCAAACTTCTTCAACTTTTCTATTATCTATAGTAGCTCCCCTTTTGTTTGATCCAATTCTGCTATCAATTTCTCGTGATCTTCTAATTGTTCCTTCAAGCTACCAATGGTATTTTCAAGCCTGTAATTCTCTTCTTCACAACTACTCAATTCACCTTTTAGTATTATGTTTGTGTTTCTAATCTTGTTATTTTCAGTTTCAACATGCTTCAACTTTTCAATATTCTCATCTTCTTGTTCACTCTCTACGTTGTCTTTGTATCCCCAAAAGGAATCAAGGTTGGTTTCTTCATCTGAATCTTCTTCAGAAATGATTTCTTCTTATTTAGAACTGTTGTGATCATCATCCTGGTTTTCTAGGGATATGAAGAGGAATTCTTCTCCATCATTATCTTCTTCATCGCCCTCATCTAAGGATATGTCATCATCCTTGGAGTAGAAGCTCTTTTTATTGTTGAGACTTCTCTTTTTATAGTAGCATTTTTCAACAATATGTCATATTCTACCACAATTAAATCATTTGAGAGGAGACTTACCTTTGTATCTTCTAGTTCCCTTCTGGAACCTTCTTATGAAATTTGTTATTTCTTCATCAAGGTCATAATCCTTGTCTTTTGTCTTCTTTATGGCTTCAAATGATGCTTCATTGTTTAGATGGTAACTTTATGTACCTGTTCTCATTTCATATGTTATAAGAGACCCATGTAATTCATCCATTTCCATTTTGGTCAAGTCCCTAGTTTTTTCAATGACAAAGACCTTAGCATCATACTTCAAGAGAAGTGATCACAACACTTTTTGTAAAACCAAGGATTCATTGAGATATTCACCTAATCCTCTGATAGCATTAACAACTTCATCAACTCTAAGAAAATAGGTTGCAATATCTTCCTTTTCATCCATCTTCAAATTTTCAAATTCTTCTCTATGTCGTTGAATCTTGACCTACTTAACTTTTGGATCACCTTCATAGATACTCTTGAGTTTGTCCCATACCTCTTTAGCAATTTTGCAACCCATCACTTTTGAAGCAATGGTTGGTGCCAATGCTCCTAGAATAACATGTATTTCTTTTGAATTACAACTCATAAGCTTCTTCTCATTTGGATCGGTTGGAGCATTATTTGGGATTACATAGCCATTTACAACTGAGTACCAAATGTCTAATCCCAAAGTTGTTAGGTAAGTTTTCACTCTATCACTCCAATATGCATAAGTGCTTCCATCAAATCGTTGAATCCCATTTGAAATGTGCTCATGGTCATCCATCTATGCTCGAGATTTTCCTTCCAGTGGTTAAACTGTTCTGAAGGCAAACTGCTCTAATACCAATTGTTGATACTTAGAACACATCACCAAAATACTTCATCCTCCCTTGAAATCTAGCCTTCTTTACTTCTGATTTCCTCTGAAATTTGACTTATATCTCCTTGTTCATTAACAAACTTGTGTGTGTTGAAAAATGAATGTTTAATGAGATGTATTTATACCCTTTATGTCACTTCCTTTTAACATTAGGGCCGACCTGACACTTCATTATTTTGTAATTCTTTTCTTTAATTATATTTAGGGATGACATGTACTTGCTTCCTCAATTCACTTTTTCATCTTCAAAAATTCATTTTTCCTCAACCATGAGGATCCACGTGGCGTGCCACCTACCACTGGAAACAACACAATGTATACTATCCATCCATGGGTGTTTTGTATGCATGTGCATTGTCCTTCATGTACAAATACCTTCATCAATCTTGCGGTCCAAAACCAATGACTAGGGTTGACATCAATAACTGCAACCAATCTTCCGATAGGTTCCTCTCCATTGGTGATCCTCGATAGGTGATCGGGTCCTGGATTCAACTTCCTCGGTTTGACTATCACTTACTTGTGACCATTATCTAACATTTTGATGCACCCTATTTTAAAGTAGGTGTATGATGTTCTTTCCCTCATCATCTCCATTTTCCTGCAATATTTGTCATCATGGCCTACTGACTTGCAAAATTTGCAATATGAACTCTTAGGGATTGTTTGGTATTTCTGCATCATTGGACAATGATATGGATCATGCACCTGTGTCTTACAGATCTCACACTATAGTCCTCCTATTGGAAAAGGGTTTGACAGTCCTGTTGCCATGTTGTAACATCCTCGGCCACACCGGTCAGGCCATGCTACTCCATAAAATGTTTTCATTCTCTGATGTCATACTGTGACATACCCAACATCCAACTGATCTATTCCACATAAATTTTTCGAACTACATGAAATTAAAACATACACACATAGAAATCTTGCAGAACTTTATATATATAGCTTAAAAATAGATAAATACATTTTGTAAAAGCATAGATTCATATGGAAATAACAATAAAATATACATGCATCATAAACATGCAATACTCATAAATACAAAGACAGGTATAAACCACACATAGGAAAAACCCAAAAAATAAACACATAATAATAATGCAACATGTAATTTAACACACAATTGACACTTATCTTGGTAAGAATATCACCAACTGCGTGTAGACCTTCCACGAACCTCCTAGCCTTATACCACACTGCTCATCACTCTCAATAGTGGTTCACCCCCGAGATGGGACTAAACTCCACCTGGGTAAAAGGATTCCTAACCAGGCTGATGTATCTCAAACAACATGAAAGACTTTGTCACATGTGCCACTCAAACTAATAGCCTACATTCCCCCATTCCCCACATGCCTTTCCAACCCGAGGAAGTGTTCCCCTTCACTGATCAACAATCCTGCGGCTGCCCCACTTCCCTTCAAGGGCTTCAGCAACAGGACGGATAGGAAGTCTAGAGCCCTGTAACTACAGCTTAGCACCTTCAGGAAATCAATTCCCAACAATTCTCTCACCCAAAGAGAAATTGCTCATGATCCTGACAACCCGCCTCTTCAATATCCCACGAGCCTGACAACCAGCCTCTTTAGTCCAGCTCCCAAGCTAACCAGGTACAAAAATAGATATGGGTACAGATACAGGTTCAGGTATAGTGATAGGAAGGTACGAAGGACATTTGACTAAGTGAGTGAATGAAGATGGAATGATTGAAGGAATGATGGGAAAATGAACTAAGTCCAAACTATATGTATGCATGTTCCCAAGTTCACACTTGGTATGTTGGGAGCTACATTGGCCCACTTGTCCCCATCCTTAGAACTTAGGATAAAATAATTATCCATACTTTACTTTAAGGAATATTAATATAATATTCCATTTTGGCTTAAGCTCCCTATCTTATCCCTTTTCCTTAACTTTTGGCCTCCCCCTTTCCCTAACTAGTGGAGTTTAGTCCCCCATACTCTTTTATCATGGTCGGTCTACGTGCAACGATGTATTTTATATTAATGATGAGACATATACAAAAATAGGCTCATTGGCCTTTAACATCTAGGTTCTTCGGCCTAATCATCACATAATCCTTATGTCTTATAATAAACTGGCTCACCATCCTATAAAAAACAACATATACACAAAGGCTCCATGGTCTCAAAATAGTGTGCACTTAAGTTTGTTGTGCGTGGTATCTTGGAATGTGCACACTTCATCATTTTACTGCGCAGTACATGTGTGCACTATACCATGGAAGGTGCATACAAAAAATGATATCAAACAACTCACCATCTTAAGTACATTTTCATTTACATTTACAATTGGGTTCGGCCTAGGGGTATTACAATCCCCTCCCCTTATTTATGCATTGTCCTCATTGCATTATGTAAACATATACAACCAAAATTTCAAAAAATCCTCAAAAATATGTGGGCATTATGCCTACATTGAATCTTCATGCTCCCAAGTAGCGTCCTCAAGACTGTACCAGGTCCATTGGACCTTTACAAGCCTTATGGATCGATTCCAAAGCTGTTTGATTATCCGGTTCAGAATTCATACCGGACGTACTTGGAAAGTGCCTTCTTGCCCCACCTGAATCACATTCCAATTAATAACATGATTAGCATCATGTATATATTTCTTGAGCAATGATACATGGAATACATTATGAACAAACATAGATGCAGGCAATGCGATCATATAGGCTATTGGACCAATCCTCTCTAGGATTTCAAACGGCCCATAATAGCAAGCTTCCAACTTTGAACAATTTCCCAACTTCAAGGAACTTTTGTTGGTCGTCACTTTCAAGAATACATGGTCCCCCACTTTAAATTCCCTGTGCATTCTTCCCTTATCAACATATATTTTCTGCCTGTCTTGGGCATGCTTTAAATTTTGTTTTATTTTCAACATTTTCTCCTCCATTTCCCTGAGTAAATCTGTCCCAACCACTGCTCTATCTGTTAGGGTTATCCCAGCTTACCGGTGTGTTTCAATTTCTTCCATAAGTGCCTCAAATGGGCTCATCTTTAGAGATTATTGGTACCCATTTTTATAAGCAAACTCTACTAAGTGTAGGTAGTCTTCCATTTTTTATCGTTTATCCATCACATATATCCTCAACATATCCTCAATCAATTGATTCACCCTCTATGTGTTCCCATCTAGTTATGGATGATAAGCTATGCTAAAATTCAAATTTGTTCCAAATCCATTAAATAATCCCTTCCAAAAATTTGAGGTAAATTTTGGATCTCTGACAGATACAATTGTCTTGGGTATACCATGTAATCGAGAAATTTCTCTCATATAAACATCAACAATGTTGGATGCCTTTTGAGTGAGCTTTACTGGAATAAAATGGGCAAATTTAGTAAGCTTATCCACCACTACCATGATAGATTCATGTTGCTTGTTTTTTCTAGGCAGTTTGGTGATGAAATCCATTGTTACAACTTCCCATTTCCACTCAGGAATGGGTAATGGTTGTACAAAACCATTTGTGTGTCTATGCTCAGCCTTTACCTTTTGACATTCCAAACATTTGACAATAAAATCAACAACTTCTTTCTTCATGCCTGGCCAATAATATTAGCTATTGATAGCTGAAATAGTTTTCTGATAACCTGGGTGCCCATCATAAGGTACATTATGCATTTCTCTCAATATCATATTTTTCAATTCCTTGGAATTTGGTACATAAATTATGCCCCTGTACATGAGAATTTCATCATTATCTAGCTTATATTCTTCAATTTTCTGTTGCAAAATACTTTGTTGTAATTTTTCCACTAATTCCTTGTATTGCAAATATGATTTTGTAGCCTCCAAAATTATGTCTTTCAAATCTGATTGGTACATGCTAATGGTTGTAGCATGCAACTCATGCACTCTTCTATTGAGTGCATCAACCACTTTTCTCTCTTTCCCCTTGATATGTTTTATATTAAAGTCATATTCACTGAGAAATTCTAACCATCTTCTTTGCCTAGCATTTAAAGTTGGGTGATCAAATAAATATTTCAGACCATTATGGTATTTTCTTAGCTCAAACCTTTTCCCAATGAGGTAGTGTCTCCATTTCCTCAAGGCATGCACTATGGCTACCAAATCCAAATCATGATTGGCATAGTGTCTTTAATGCTCCTTCAACTTCCTTGATTCATAACATAAAACAAACCCATTTTGATTGAGGACTCCACCGAGTCCTTCTTTACATGCATCTGTGCATACAATGAAGTCTTCATTTGGATTTGCAATCCTTAAAATTGCAGCACTAGTTAATAATTGCTTCAAGTGTTGGAAACTCTTTTCACAATTCAATGTCCATTGAAAATTCATATCCTTCCTTTGCAAGGAATTGATTGGCTATGCAATATTTGAGAATCCTTCAATAAATCTCCTATAGTAGCCTGCAAGGCCCATGAATGATCTGACCTCTGTCACATTATTTGGCACTAACCATTCTATAATGGCTTCTATCTTCTCAGGATCCACTGCTACCCCATCCTTTGAAATGATATGTCCCAAATAATGAATTTGCTTCTGATAAAATGAGCAATTGCTCAATTTGGCATACAACTGATGCTCCCTTATTTACTTGTAATACCATCCTCAAGTGTTGTTCGTGCTCTTCCTCTGACCTAGAATATATAAGAATGTCATCTAGAAATACAATGACAAAATTATCTAAGTATTCTTTGAAAATACTATTCATTAAACACATGAAGACAACTTTTGCATTTGATAATCCAAAGGGCACCTGTTATAGCAAGAAAAACCCCCTATGGAATACACTAGGGTTCAATGTGAAGGCAAAGATAACCGTTTAAAGTCTCGTACTTTTAACAACTACCCCGAAAATACCCCACATTCATGAATAAAATACAAAGTATAAGGATATAGTAACTCTACATTAAAATCTGTGTCTGGTGTCGATCCTTTTGCATTCGATTGTTCCTCGACTGCAAATCTCCTCCCAAGGTCGACCTGCATTCACCAAAAGACAAACAAGAAACTACGAGCATGCATCTTATATATGAATTAGTGGGTTAGATGTCATAATAAAATGTAAATCAAACCTAAATATTGAACACATCATATGGCAGGATAGAAAAAGTACTTCTTTATATTAATCTTACAAAGTCACTTACAAATGAGATCGGAAAATGCTCCTCAAACTTGGTCTAGGCTCCTCTTCACCAAGCTCCAACTGCTTCCACATATCTTTCTCCTCTCACAATTCTCTCTATGGAAATGGCATAGGCTTATGAATGAGGAAAAAGGGAAAGAATAAAGAATTATGGCTCAAAACTCACAATGTGGCTACAAATTCTTGGGGCAAGGGGGGAAAGTGAAATAGGAAAAGTTTCACTGTTCTTATGATTAGCTTTGGAATGATACCCTAACACCTTATTTTATATGACAAAAAGGATTGTTATTTGGTTGGGTGATGGGCTATAGGCAGTGGGACAGTTGGGAAACTAACCAATAGCCTGTAATCTCAACGAATTCCTTGCAAATTTTTAATTTTTACAACTTTTGTGAGTATACGCGGGTTGTAATGGCGTAGCTAGCATACGTACGTGAGTTGTAATGGTGCAGAAAGCATGTGTATGCGGGAAGTAATGGTGCAGGTCATGTACATCTTCAAAAATGTGGTTTTTAAGAAGAGATGCTAAGTGATGGCTTGGAAAAAATAACAAGTAATATGGCTTGATGCCAGGTATGCATGTATGGTGCAATTTAGGGTTATAATAGATGCCCCCTAATGTGTGAGGTTATAAGAGAATCTGATGGCCAAAATACATTACAAATCTTCACCAGTGTACAAAGCGAGTGAGCCCGAGACTAGAGTTCGGGAGGTGCCATTTTAAAAAATAATAATTCTCTCACCGAGGTGAGCATACCCATGCTCGGGATGAAATAAATCATGGCTACCAATCAAATACACTACAGATCCATGTCACATAACTATATAAAGTGTAGCCATGATCAATACACAACGAATCTACATCTCAAAATCAAAGATATACATGTATAATATCCATCTTTAGGAAGCCAATCATGCCTGATGGTTGAATATTAGGCCTTCAGAGCTCGAGCAACAACTTCAATATCTTAAAAACTCGAGTAGGAGTGTAATGTGAGTGTACAAATTCACTACCCATAGGTCTTCGACAACTCATCGGGGAATAGACAAGAGGATCTCAGTGATCAGGCAGAGAACTTCAGTGATTTCGAACAAAGACTTAATTGGACTTTCAAGATGGCTGGGCATGAGGGAAAGAGACAAACTACATAGAGGCCGACTCAAGTTGGGTAAAAATTCCCTTGGACAATAGCATGACTGATGATCAGACTCATGCAGCATGAAATTGACATAAGTTCACGATAAAGGAGGCAACGCAAACTCTCCATGTGTTTGGAAGAATAACCAAACAGAGGAGGACATAGCTCTATGTAGCGAGAACAACTTCCTAAGGTCATATTAAATCTCATAGCTTGACAAAAAAACAGAAGGATGTGATTTGTCCAAGGGTGACTCATTATGCTTCCATAAAAAGAAAATACTTTTCCCATCCTCTTTTTGGGGTATATTTGATTTTTTTGTCTTTTTCAATAATTTTGGAAATCTTGAAAAAGAATAAAGGAATGCTACGTTACAAAGGAGGAACGAGTGTCACAAGCATATTATTTCCAAGTGCAAGGAACACACTAATGATTAGATCAAGGAGACATGTGCAGGGAAAGGACACTCGGGAAAATTCCTCCATGGGTCAAGGTGTCAAGACACAAAGACAAAGTGTTACAAGGCTTGCATATAAAGCATGCTTCAAAGGTTCAATTGAGAGCAACATAGAGTCGGAATTAGGCCAAAGATGCAGAGATGCAAATGTGATTAATAAGACATGATGATAATGTCCTTCAATGTAATTTTAAACGAGCCCAGAGAAGGTAAGCTCAGTGTTTTTTCATTTTTAGAGAGTCTGAAAAAGTGCAAAAGAAGACTCCACTGGGGTACCTTTTTTGAAGGTAATCTAGTCGGTTCGAAAAAGGGGTAAACTAGCACCGAAAATACGTCTATTCAAAAACCATTTTAATGAGTGTGACAAAGACAAGATCACTCGACAATCTTTTCAATTTTAAGGAGTTTGAAAAGAGATTAACTATGGACTCACTTCCTTTTTATATTTTTAGTCTCCTTAGCTCGAAAAAGTAAAATTTTTTGAGCAGAACTCTCCAGGCGAGATGAATCTCCTGAGGTGTACCTTTTTCCTCCTTAATCTACAGGCTGAAAAAAGAGGTAAAATCATGCCGGTATATGTTTTTTGAACTAATTAACGAGTGTGAAAGAAAAAGGTCACTCGATGATCTTTTCAATTTTAAGGAGTCTTAAAAGAGCTTAACTATGGACTCTGTGGAGGATGTTCTTGTGGACCAGTTTAATGAGTGAGAAGAAACAAGGTCACTTGACTATCTTTTCATTTTTAGGGAGTCTGAAAAGATCTTAACGAAGGACCCCGTGGGGGTTCCATTTTCATAAATTTAGTCCCTCAAGCCCGAAAAATGGTTAAACTTATACCTGAGAATACTATTCTAGTGAAATGAAGTTCCTAGAGCATACCTTTATTTGTAGAATTGACCATCTGGGCTGAAAAAGGGGTAAACTACTACCGGACAGACATGCCTTCAAATTTTAGTTTGGAAAGCGTGAAGGACAACAAGATCGCTCAACAATCTTTTCATATTTATAGAGTCTGAAAGGGACTTAAAAGAAGACTCATTTTTTGGGAGTCCCAAGGGTGAGGTTAAGAGTGATGACATATCAGACGTTTGAGGCTCAAACTCGTAACCAGGACAAAACTAAAAGGACTCCCGAGCCTAAATTCATTAAAGACGTCATGTACAACAAAATGCAACCAGGATCTACCTAGGTCACCCATGTAGAGGTAGGATCTACCACTAAATTATGACACTTCTAAAGAAGAAATGATGGTTCTGTGTCGCAATTCAGTGGGATCGATCCTATGGCAAAGCGAAAAAGACAACGAGATGCAAAAAGTGGAGGTGGAATCCTAAATTAAATGAAAAAGTTGGGAAAATGACTTTTACCAAAGAATCTTTAAAAAGTGACCCATCTCCCAAAAAAATTTCCAAACCAATAGTGAAGTGTATCGTAACATCCAATGAGAAACTCAAGAACCATGTTAAATGATTTTCAAGCCAGAAAAAATGACAAAAGGGTCCAAAAAATGACAAAAAGGGCCAAAAAAGTTTATAAATAGAAGCTGGCAGCTCATTATCATCATTGTAATTTGAGAATTGACTAAAAATCCAAAAATACCCCTTTGCTAAAAGAGTTGATTTCGGGAGATTCAGAGGACGAAAGGAACTTTCACTCGGACCATGTAAGTACAAATCAACCCCCCTTGCATTTCAATACTTCCTTTTTTCTTTTATTTTGGTTTTCGGGGGGGGCATGTACTCCTAAAAAGGGGTGGCCCTGTGTGTATGTGGGCTATCCAAGGACAGCCCACGTATGCCTACTGGTAGAAAAAAATTAGCCCGCATGCATACATGATTGTTCTCAATGCAACCTACGTACACCCTCAAGAACTTGGAAAAAATTGAAAATTTAGGAGTTAACTCCTCTTTGAACTTGTCAATTTGTAGGATGTATGTCCATTGGAGAGAAAGAGAGCATGAAGACATTGATATGATGGTCAATGAGGACCCTGCATCTATAGTTGTATTGAGGCAATGTGGTTTGTGGAAGTTTTACTGGTGTCCATTCTTGAGGGCACAACCCAGGTTTTTGAACACCTTGGTGGATTATTGGCACCCTGATGCTGAGGTGTTTATGCTTGAGGGGAAGTTGTTGAATCCAACGACTGAAGACATCTACTTCCTGATTGGTCTCTCAAGGAGAGGTGAACCAATCAACCTGCGAGCTTTTCCCCCCGGGCCTCATAACATTTTCAAGTTGATCAGATTACATTGTGAGGACGACACTGTAAAAGTAGGTTCTCAGGTGCCAATAAACAAGATCACCAACCTATCATTGAAAGTGATAGTTCTACTTATTGGGTGGATCAATGGATCTGCGGCCTTACATCAGGCCTCCTGGGTGCACAAGCATTGTGTAGTGTAGTGCTTGAATGCACAGATATTCGACTAGAGCACGACCATGCTAGATTGCATGAAAAGAAAACTCATTGAGTGTCGTGGGTGGAACAACAACAAATTTGGATTTGGGACTATTCTGTGCTCATTCTTCTTCTTCGAGAGT
Organism: Picea engelmannii; assembly: GCA_009831015.1. Lineage (NCBI taxonomy): Eukaryota > Viridiplantae > Streptophyta > Pinopsida > Pinales > Pinaceae > Picea > Picea engelmannii. Next base: position 80,082 of record ML788628.1, read on the forward strand.
ACCCAGTCTTATTCCACAAGAGACAGTGCGAGGGCATGAGGCCTCACTCCCAATAGTGTGTAGATGGGCAACATTGTTGCCGTGACAGGGGGGAGGAAGAACCATAGAGGCCTTTGGCGATACCTTTTTTGACTGGTGGGCATGGTAGATTCTGGTGATAGAGGACTACCCCTATGTCGGGATCAAATTTTCCAGGGACCCAAACATGCCCATACCTCCCAGAGCATAGCGAGGAGAGATAGGTACGTTTGTTTTTAATGTTATTTAATTTTTTGTTTCTTTTTATTTATATCATTTTTATGGGAATCAAAGTATCTGACAACTATGTATCTATTTATGTATAGATGTGGGACCATTGCATCCAATAGATTTCTCGAGGACCAGGCAGCATCCTTGACCAGAGGCAATACTAGTCACATTCGTCGGACCAGCAGCAATCGCAACAGTAGCAGGGGGACCTCCATTCGAAGAGGTTGAGAGAGTTTTGAGACGGGTGGAGCGGAACGCCATCACGCTCACTTGCACAGTCCCTATGGCACAGATCGAGGATCTCCCACCATTGATGCAACCTCATGTAGTTGGGGTGCCCCAGACCTAGGTCCAACTCTTCCGGCGTTTGGAAAATGTCATGGTTCACTATGGCAGGGCCAACATGCCTTTCCCTTAGCTTAAGATGGACCACTTATGTGCCGAGAGCACGTTTTGTATATTTTTTAGGGCATGAGCCCCACGATGTATACTAGACATATTTTTTAGGTGCTTGTGCCCACTTATGTACTCTGAAACTTTTGATATATGTGTGTGTGTGTGTGTGTGTGTGTGTGCTTATTTACATCTTTTATGTATTATGGGTTACATTTATTTACAAATGTATTTACATGTGTATATGTGTTTTTTTCTTACGTGTGTGCAATATGCCAATCTAATACATGATTAGCCAAAGTATCTGTGATTTGATTCAATCTCCTAGGAACATGGATATAAGTAATGTAATCAAAGCTTTGTTATAAGAGACATAACACAATAAACCCCATTTAACTGGGACACAACTAGTTGTGCATCTAAATAGACCTAGAGATGAGAGATACCATGTGACAAAGCATCACGAAGAAACTCTATCATTGCGTTGTATTCAAAAACATTGTTTGTAGCGTCACCTAAACAGATACCTCCATAAGATAGCAACTGGCCCTAAGGTGTGAAGATCACCTAAGCTGTGGAAGCAAGCCTCCGAGCGTGTCAGCTAGCGTTGTCCATGAAGCCAATGAACACCTATGATTCACTTGACATCTACCATAGTGAAAAATATGACATCAAAAACTACACATCCATAAAAAAAAATAAAAAAAAAATAAATTGTACATGAACTATACATATGTATAAGAAGTCACCCAAGGTGACCCACCTATGAGTAATACTTCTTGAGGTAGAGACCATTTCTAGACTCCACCAAAGGTTTCCCTTTGAAGTCAACCAAATGATAAGTGCCCTTCTTTAATACTTCCTTCATGATGAAAGGTATGAACCACATGGGTTTGAACTTTTCTGCCCCCAGGGGATCCTTATCTTGGTCATAGACCAGGATAAGGTCTCCTTCAGAGAAAATACAAGGATGAACGAACTGATCATATTGACACTTGACTTTTTGCTTGTGAGCCTTGTTAGCTAAGGCTGCATCACGACATTGCTCATCAAGTTGCTCGAGATATAATAAGTGTTCCTCAAGCGATGAAGTGTCTGGCAATAACTGTACTGCCAACTTTAGAGATGGGATCTGACACTCTATTGGAAAGACTACTTCTATCCCGTAAACAAGTTGAAAAGGTGAGAAACTAGTTGCAGTCTTTACAGATGTTCTGTAGGCCCACAATGTTGAGTACAACATCAAATAACAATTTGACTTGGCCGAATTGATCGTTTGCTGCATAATAGTCTTGAAGGACTTATTCACAGCTTCCACCTGACCATTTGCTTGTGGGTAGTAGGGTGATGAATGCTCTTCCATCAAACCAAGATTTGATGTTAAATCGGACATCATTTTGTTCTGAAAGTGACTTCCATGGTCAGTGACAATCTCCCTTGGGATGTCGAACCTTGCTATTATTTGATTGAACAAAAAGAGAGTTGTTGTCTTGCCATCATCTTTGAACGTTGGCATAGCTTCGACCAACTTCATGAAGTAGTCTACTGCTATGATTATATAATGGTGCCCCCTGACTCAAGGGGGGTGGCATGTAGTCTAATCAATCCCCCACTTAGTGAAGAGGCCAACTGTAATGACAGGAAACATAGGAGCGGGGTGTGCCCTCATCTTCCGAGAGAATATCTAACACAGGTGGCACTTCTTGACTGATTCAATGCAATCCTTGATTAATGTCGGCCAAAAGTAACTGGCCCGTAGAATATTTTGGGTTGTGTCCAACCCATACAAATGAACACCACATGCTCCAATGTGGAAGTCATTAATAATGAGTTCCTCTTCTTCATGAGTGAGACACCGGCAAAGGATGCAATCTACACCTCGAGGATACAAAGTGTTCTCGAGTATGAGATAGTTTTTTTCCTGATGGCGTATACGTCGACGCTCATCATGAGAAGTAGAGGTGGGGCACTTCAAAGTCTGGAGATAGACTAGTATATCTCCATATCAGGGTCTGAAGATGAAATTAGAAAAAGATCTCCTTTAATCGGTGATTATTCAGGTGTAACATCATCTGACTCAACCAAAAGTTCTGAGATAAGTTCTGCAAAGACTAATGACGTATTAGATTTTGTAGAGATGAAATCCAAGTCAAATTCCTGGAGGATAACAATCCATCTACTGATCTTTCCACCGATTACACGTTGTGTCAACACGTATTGGAATGGGTTCACAATGACAATGACAGTGGTCTTGCGAAACAGGATATAATGATGGAACCACTGGACAACATGTACTGCTGCCAATGCAAGCTTCTCAATGTGGGAGTAGTTGAGTTATGGTCCAACCAGGCCTCGGCTCAGGCAATAAATCACATGTTCTTCAAGTAGATCATTCTTTTGAACCAAGACCATACCGATGGTTGACTTTTCCGCAGCCAAATATAATAAGAAATCTTAATTATAATTGGGTGGCTGAAGTAGAGGGGCATATGTGAGGGCATGTTTCAATTCTTCGAATGAGCATTGATCGACTTCGTCCCAATGGAAAGGGACATCCTTCTTTAGTAAAAGCATAAACCCTTTAGTGATATTGGCATAGTTTGCGATAAAACGCCGAAGAAAATTGGATTTTCCCTGTAAACTCTGAAGTTGAGGGACTGTGCATGAGGGAGGCAATTGAACTATCGCCTCAACCTTTAGAGGATCGTCCATGATCCCTATTGTTGAAACTATAAAACCTAAAAGATGAACCAACGTCACACAAAAACTACATTTGTTAGGATTCAAGAGAATCTGATAGTAGCGACATCGCTCAAAGATAAGTCAGAGGTGCATGGGATGATCAACTCTATTATGAGATTGTGATGCTAAATTATCAAGATAGGCCTCGACTATGTATTTGAGATCGTGGAAAGAAAAAGACATGGCCCACTGAAAAGTGGCTCCAACATTCTTCAGGCCAAAAGGCTTCTTTCGATAAGAAAATGTACCCCAAGGACAGATAAAAGTTGTTTTATGATGGTCTTCGGGCTTAATCTGAATCTGATTGTATCCCGAAAAACCATCCATGAAAGAAAAGACCTCACAACCTGCACACTCATTAACGATCTGGTCAATGAATGGGGTGGAGAAATTATCCTTTGGATAGGCCTTATTCAAATCATATAAATCCATGCATACATGAATCATTCCTTGTTTTTTGTTGACCAGAATGGGATTTGACACCTATTGAGTCAATTGGACGGGGTAGATGAAACTAGCTTTGAGTAGTTTCTCTACTTCATCCTTAATAGTTGCTTCTTTCCGAGGATTAACCAAACAAAGCTTCTGTCAGAACGACTTGTTGTTAGTGTAAGTCATTATTTCATGTTCGACGATTCTTGGATCGATGCCTGGCATTTCCTCATAAGACCAGGAAAAAACTTTGCGGAATTCTATAAAAATATTAGTATATATTCAAATCTCCTCGGGGGAGTAGTCCGCTGTGATGAAGACATTATCCACAACACCAGGGGTTCTGGAGATATCAATAGGTATTGTTTTAACGATGGTTTCCATATTACCTTTAGTGTAAACTATGTGCGTAACCAAAGGATTGATAGGACAAGACCTATCTCCAGTCATAGTCAATACGAATTCACCAGCCTCAATTCTTCCTAACTCTAGGAGAAAATAAGATCTGTGATGGATATCATCCCAGGGTTTATCTGGACTAGTCAATACCTCTATAATCACCTCGTGAGAGGGCAAGACCAAGTCTAAGGAATCGGTAGTGGCGAGCGAACCTTGAGCCCGGGTAGGCTCAAAAACTGGATCTAACTCCTATGCGGCAATCAGATCGGGGTTGGCAGAAGCTTGTTGGACTATAGAGTACACAAACTCTGTCATGGAAAAAGGCATGGCCATGCCATGATGCCCTGTCCCTTCCATCATGGTCGATGGGGAAGGAAGAGTCCACAGATTGTTAAAGTAAGTCGTATGGAACGACAACACTTGAAATATTTCAGCCTTAGGCTAGTTGGGGAAAGTCGATATGAACTTGACATCGTCGGACAGAGGTGGGTAATCAAAATTACCCATCAAAAGTGGGCACAAACCAACCCCTATATTGACGACGTTGGGTTGTGGATTATCAATAATCAGGACCGTGGATTCCCCCGATGAAGGGTCAGGATGGGAGAAAGACAATTGATTAATGGACACGATACAACCCTCGTGTGGAAACAAAAAAACTGAGAAACCTATGGAGACCATTGCATTCATAAAATAGGTCCAACTCCTTCCTAATAAGAGATTGTAGTCGAGAGGCGCATCAACCACTTCAAATTTGATGTGCACGGTCTTTCCTCCTAGTTGCACGATGAAAGAAGGATTGATTCCATGTGGTATAAATGAACGACCATCGAAAGCAGTAAGAAGAGTAGGTGATGGAGACAAAATGAGTTGGCCAATGGCCTTCCAATTGTTACAGGTATGAAATAACTGAGGGGGGGGGGGTGAATCAGTTATTGTAAATTATTAACAATTTCTCTCAATTTTAACTTCGAATCATTAATCTTAGTGGCGGTAAGTCTTTACTGTGAAAACCAGTGTTGTAAACATAAAGCATATATCATAACGAACAGCAATCACACACACAGCATTTATTCACAATTATGAGACACAGATTTTTCAAGAGGAAACCCAACCCGGGAAAAAAACCTCGTCTTCTTAAGATGTTCAGCAAGCACCAACTCCGTTACAACTCATCTTTTATGAGCACCAACTC
>ML788628.1:92920-114668 GCA_009831015.1 Picea engelmannii
TCTGCTTTTCTTGACTCCAACTGCAGTTTCCTTTTTCGTTTATTCGTTCTTCTGCTTTTCGTATGCCAGCGTTCTTCCTGATTTTCTGAACCGGCTCTTTACTTGCCTCCTCTATGTGTGCCACATCATCTAACGCTGTGTTCTAGCATCTGCATTCCAGTAGTCGTGTTTCAGCAGTCGTGTTTCAGCATTCGTGTTCCAACAGACGTGTTTCAGCATCTACGTTTCAGCATGTTTCACTTTTGTGTTGCAGCATCTGTGTTCGCTTCCAACAGTCGTGTTTCAACATTCGTGTTCCAACAGACGTGTTTCAGCATCTACGTTTCAGCATGTTTCACTTTTGTGTTGCAGCATCTGTGTTCGCTTCCAACAGTCGTGTTTCAGCATTCGTGTTGCAGCAGTCGTGTTTCAGCATCTGTTCTTCATAAACAATCGATTGCCATCAATGACAACCTTGATCATCTGCGTCATCTCTGTTGTAGCCATATTTCCAACACCAATACACCAACGACATCACACATTTTGAGGCACCCTCATCAACCACCGTGCGGAAAATGTTCTGAGTAAAATATTTCATGGTGTAAGCCACTACTATTTGAAACATGACATGGTATGGGAGACAAGGTTTCAAGTCAGTCATATCAAGCACGATTGTTCCTATATTACAAGTCTCAGTAGATCCTAAGGTAGTTAACAGAACCTTTCTCTATGAAGGGAAGCTCTGGAGAACCTCCAAAGCAGACATTGCACAAGGGGTTTGCAGCAAATCCTCCACCACAGAGTAGTTCTGGGCAACCCTCGCATTTGGATTGTGGGAAGCTTTCTTGAACACCCCTTTCATGATGTGTATCATTGTTTCACCCAACGTATTCTCAATCTGGAGAGGAACATATGGTTTTTCATCTTCTTTACCCTTCTCAGAAGTGTTTGGCATTCCGTAATTGTGTGTCCTAGTCGTTGTATGTGTGTCACCTTTCAACATATAAATATTCGAGGTTGAGAGATTACTAGATGATGAAGGGGGTCCCTGAATGCCCCCATCCACATTTGCAGAGGCTTGATTTAAATATTTCCCATGTGGAAATGGGTTCGTTAACACAGCAGGTTGTTGCTGCACCAGTAACTTTTGGGCCTTTGCGAGCCGAGGGAACAGGTCAGTCAGATGGTCTTCCATGCAAAGGTTACACAGATACTTTGACTTTATTTTTTCTGTATTGCCCCCACCAAAATTATTAGTGGGTTTCTTATCCCCCTTACCCTTCTTTCGTTGTTTCTTCTTTCCGTCGGCCTATTGGTTGGCCTTCGGGTTTGTTGATTTCACATTGTGTACATCTGACGTTTGAGTAGGGGGAGCAACCGAACCAGTGGTTTGGTTGGTCTCTATCTACTGTATCGAAAACTGTTGCAATTGATTCGATAGTTGATCAATGGGCTTCACTTGTGATGAACTAATGATACCATCGGCATGTGGTCCAGACTTTTGTCTGGTCCTGTCGAGGATAGATCGTGGCGCATATAGAAAAACTTTGTAAAGTAAACCAAACTGAGAGTATATTAGTTCAGGATATTGAGCTCTCAGTATCACTTCTTCATCGGAAAACACTCCTAACATTGCAACATCCTTGGATAACTGAGGTACCAAAGACTTAATGAACCACTCCAACAGGAAAGTCGATGGAACTGATAATTTTATCAAAATCTTCTGACATCGCCATTCTCGGATGTGATCCGAGATATGATCAACCTTTGTTTGCTCAAAGTTGGCCAGAAATTCGGTGTCGGCACCATATCTTAGAGGTAATTGAAAATGGTTTAGAAAAAACATTTCCAATTCACCAAAAGTAGAGTATCTTGAGCGATCGAGCTCAATGTACCATTTCGCGGCACTCCCAATAAGATTTCATTGAAACAGATGCAAATGGATGGAGTCATCTCTCAACGAGTTGGACAAGCACCATAGGTGAAAGGTGGTCACATGATCGCCTGGATCTTCATTATGCTTACCTTTGAACTTTGTAATGTCTGAAGCAAACTTGGTCGGCATAGGAGGCCAACATGGATCGACACAAATTAGGTCATTCAACAATATTGACAAGTCTGGAAAATGAAATGTTGCCAGAAAAGGTAGCTTGGGTTGTTGAGTATGTACAGGAGGAAAGGATCTTGGAATTTGGTTGGCACCAGGTTTCCAGGAAAAGTTAGGCTATTGACCAGGGTTCTGGTAAAAACCATGGTCATGACCAGCGTATGGATACTGCACTTATTGAGACATCATCGGTTGACTCACGTAGTTGGATGTTGAGGGATGGGAAGAGATTGTTGCCAACGTTGCATTCCAAAGGTTCTAGAAAGGGTAGCCCCCTGCTGATTCGACGGGCATAGGTATTGAGCCTTGCCCTGGGTTCCATTGGCCATGGAAGGGGTTTCCCCCAGTCGACATCCCTAACGAGTGGATTGATCCCTGCCATGAATTCTAGGGTCCTTGAGAGGTGTTTTCCCCCTGTGTAGAAATAGTACCTTGCATAGGATTTTTTGATCCAAAACCAGGGTTGCCCCCGCCTGAGATGACAACTGACAAGAATGCGTTGTTACCAAATGCGTCGAACAAAGAGAACGAAAAAGAATCAACTAGCATGGTGTTAGAAGAAAGTCCTTGAATACCTTGTTTGAACAAGTTGTAGTTCATGTTCAGCTAGGTGGGCTACTAGGGAGAACTGCCTAGCGAGGGGGATGATGGAGGTATATGACCCCCACCATAAGGGAAAGAGTTATAGGGGGTTATGGTGCCCCCCATGGACCCTTGCAGAGGAGCATTAGAGATCACTGCCCCCAGATCTATGGTCTATAGGGTGGAGTAGGATGGGATAGAGTTTGTATCAAAGCTAGGCATCCCGTATGAGAACAGAGGGTATGTCGCACTCTGGGTGAACTGAGTAGTGATCGCCACCATAGATGGAATCAGACCACTGCCCGAAGTAGAGGTGGTCGAGACCATGGTGGTCCAGACTGACAAAGGTGGGTTGGGAGGTGGAATGCCCCCTGTAGTAGCAGTCGTAAAGGGAGTGTGAGAACTCCCTGACGAAGTAGCAGTGTTTTCTTCCATCACTGCTTGCAATACTATTTGACGCTCATCATGAGTTACCATGATGGGACAATGTGTACCATGACAGGCGTCGACAATTCAGTGACTGGAGAGTTGTACGGACTGAGAGCTTCCGCTCCAAGGTCAAAAATGGTAGGCTCCTCTGGATTTGAGAGTTCCTCTCTCGGGGATGCCTCAGGTACATTTTCTTGTGGCTCAGTCGCCTCAAATGACCCTTGTTGTTCAAGTCTTCACCTTCACAGTGGCAGGGGTGGCTCTAATTCAATCGGTGTCAGGCCTTGAAGCCTTCATGATTGACAGAGCTCTTGATATTCCACTTTGTGAGAAGATCAACGACACACTAGGTCTTTTACTAATGTTGAAAACCAATAGTCAGTAGAAAGAGTTCCTATGAGATAAAGAAATCAAACCACTGGTTAGTTGGAAGAATAGTTACACTAGCCAACACTAGAGAAACTTACCGGTGCAAGTGAAACTCGAATACGGAAGCACCCTCTAGGTATACTCTACAAAGCATGGCCCAATGTCTATCCTAGGTACCATGGTATACCCCCGCAGTCACCTGTGTAAGTCACTAAGATAAAGTCAACTAGGTTGCTAGCACGCGAACAGTCACCATGTGGGTACAGTCGACAGTCGGGTGGACCGCAATGAGCAGGGTATCAAGCCCAAAAAATATCAAGGGTATTGAAAGAAAGTGTTCCAGAAGATGACTGAGGACCTCAAACAGATTCGAGACCAACAAAGCTCTGTGGAAAATGTGATCAATAGAATCCCAAGACAAGTCCTCTATATGGGTTCCCCACTACGCTTGGTCCATCTTTGGAGGGGTTATCTTAGCTACCTTTCTGCATGCGACATCGTGTTTAGCTCATGTGTTAGAGGGTGGTCCCGGATAACTTCCATGTTTACTGGACTTTTTACACTCCCTAGCACAGACTCATATGTTTGTTTTATAGCCTTGAAGAGTTTCCTCTCCATCCTAAATCAAGGCTCTATCCTAAACTAGTTGATGGACCCTACAAACATAAATTCTAATAAATTTTAATTACGAGTTAATTTTAAGTGGTTTGCTTTAAAGTCAAGGAAATGAAGATGAAACTAGTGGTGTATTTTAAGAGACAAAAGAGAAGAGCATTAAATGAAACTAAAAGCAAACTACTTCTTTTTAACAAATAAAGATTTGCAAATTTACACTCTTTAACCAACTTTTCGTAACTACTTTTTCTAAGATCTTTAAAAAGAAAAACTCAAAACAAGATTTATCTTGACTACGAGCTACTTAGTGTTTTAAGAATTCAGTAAATAACTTGAGAAATAACTCTTCTTCCTGATAAGCAAAGACAACTAACCTAACTACTTACCAAACAAGAAAATTAAATCTTTTTTTTTATGCTTCAAAATAAGAAACTTGAAATAAATTATTTTTCTTTTCTTCCAAAGCAAGTTAAAGGGAAAAATTGAAGACAAGACAAGACCGAAAATTGACTTCAGGTCTATTGTGGATTGCAGGGAGTCACTGACAATACTAGACAGACTGATCAGAAAATACTCACAAACTTGTCTCAAACCCTTACTAAGAAAACACAAGAAATCTTGACAAAGAAAAAAGATAACTAATGTCAAACCCATGCTAAAGATTGTAACAACAGAGACCAGGACTGGATCAAGAAAATCCCTTAGAAGTGTGAATTCAATCAGGGAAGAGGTTGACTGCCTCTTCTTAAAGAAAGAATTTCTTGACACAGGCACTCTATTGACACTTAAGCCGCATGTGTATGAACGTGGGATATCCAAAGGTAGGGCGTACGCGTTCAGGCCCACTGCAGGCCGCGTACACCTCTGTAACTTCTCAAAAAGAAAACTAACATTCAAAGATGACAAGGTAGGGAGTACTGGTATGGCAGACCAGAATCCTTTAAAGACACATAAACTTACAGAAAACTCAAAAAAGGTAATCAAAACCAATTAAAACACCCAAAACGATATCCCCTAAAAATCCTAGAGGCTTCCCCAGTATGGTTGTCAATTCTGCTATAGCGGGAAAACCCCCCTATGGACTACACTAGGGTTCAATGTCCAGGCAGAGCTAACCGTCTAAAGTCTCCAACTTTTAAAAACTACCTCAACAATACCCCACATTCATGCATAAAATACAAAGTATAAGGATCCTATAACTCTACCTTAAACTCCGCGTCTGATGTCGATCCTTTTGCATTTTGTTGTTCCTCGAATGCAAATCTCCTCTCAAGGCTGACTTGCATTCACCAAAAGACAAACAAGAAACTACGCACATGCATCTTATATATGAATTAGTGGGTTAGATGTCATAATAAAATGTAAATCAAACATAAAGATTGAACGCATCATATGGAAGGACAAAAAAAGTACTTCTTTATGTTAATCTCACAAAGTCACTTAGAAATGAGATCGACGACTGCTCCTCACACCTGGTCCGGGATCCTCTTCACCAAGATCCAACTTCTTCCACGTATCTTTCTCCTCTCACAATTATCTCTAGGGAAATGGCATAGGCTTATGAATGAGGAAAAAGGGCAAGAATAGAGAATTCTGGATCAAAACTCACAATGTGGCTGCAAATTCTTGGGGCAAGGGGGGAAAGTGAAATGGGCAGAGTTTCATTGTTCTTATGCTTAGCTTTGGAATGAGACCCCAAAACCTCCTTTTATATAAAAAAAAGGATGGTTATTTGGTTGGGTGATGGGCTATAGGTGGTGGGACAGTTGGGAAACTACCCAATAGCCTACAATCTCAACGAATTCCTTGCAACTTTTTAATTTTTGAAACTTGTGTGAGTATACACGGGTTGTAATGGTGCAGCTAGCGTATGTAGGTGAGATGTAATGGTGTAGCAAGCGTGTGTACGTGGGAAATAATGGTGTAGGGCGCGTACATCTTCCAAAATGTGTTTTTTAAGAAGAGTTGCTCAGTGATGGCTTGGAAAAAATAACAAGTAAGATGGTCTGATGCCAGGTATGCATGTATGGTGCAATTTAGGGTTATAAAAACACCATTGTGAACTCATAATGACCATAACTTGTTCTAAAATTAGTCTTGCTGATATCTTCTTCTTTAATTCTTACTTGATGACAACTTGACTTGAGATCAATTTTGGAGAATATTTTTGCATCTTTCAACTGATCAAAGAGGTCATCAATCCTTGGCAAAGGATACTTATTCTGCATAGTTACCTTGTTCAACTGCCTAAATTCAATTCAAAGTATCAATGTTCCATCCTTTTTCTTCAATAATAAAACTGGGGCACCCCAAGGTGACACACTTGGGTGTATATACCCCTTCTTCAGAATCTCTTCAAGTTGCATTTGCAACTCCTTCAATTTTGGTGTACTCATCCTATAGGGAGTCTTGGATACTGGAGTTGCTCCATGCATCAAATCTATGGAGAAATTAATGTCTCTTTTATGGGGTAATCTTGGTATTTCCTTAAACACATCTTCAAATTGTTTTAGGATTGCATAATTTTCAATATTTGACACCTTATCTTTAGGTGTCTCTTCCATTTGTGCTACAAATAATTGACACCCTTTTCTGTAACATTTCTTCAACTGCAATTCTGAAATTTCTCTAATGGTTACTACAATGGGAATTTCATGCACTTTCCTTAGGTTCCCTTCCTCATCCAAGCAAGTAAATTCCTTGCTATGATAGTCTAGTATAGCATGATGTTGGTCCAACCAATCCATCCCAATTAGACAGTCATATGAACTTAAAGGCAAGATGTTCAAATATGCCCTTGTGTTCAGTCCATTCATGATCATAAGACATGACTTAACCATCTCATTAAATTTTCTTTTGGCTCTGGTATCCAGCTACACCAACCAATATTTTCCATGCTTGCTTCTTGGAAAATGAAAATTTTCCACCATCTTAGGATCTATATAACTATGACTAGCTCCTGAATCAATTAAAATAGCAATGGTTTGGTTGTTGATCATACCTTCCACTTCAATCATATGTGACTGATACTCTGCTTGCTTGTTGTCTAGGGCTGCATAGATCCTTGGTACATTTCTGCCCATGTCCTCCACTGTTTCATCTTGTTGTACATTGTGAACAGTCCTCACTTTTTCACCTATGTCAGGACAATCGCTAAACATATGATCTCCTTTACAACCCCAACATTGAATAGGTAGTTGCCTTGGCCTTTGACCCCATGTCTCAATCATTATGTGTTCTCTAGAAGTTGGATGTCCCTGAGGATTATTTCTAAAGAATGGTGGCTTAGTCCCCTTCTTCCTCTGATCCACCTTGAATTTCTTTTTGTCTTCCCAAGATTTTTGGAAATTTGGCCTTGCTTTTTGTTGATCATATAGGCATTTAGCTCACCTTATGGTCTCCTCCAATGTCTTGGGATCATCATACTATATTTTGTCATTGATGAATGATGACAATCCACTCAAATACCTTTGAATCTTAATTGTCTCATCCTTGATGAAAGAAACATACTTCAACAATTCTAAAAACCTTCTTTCATATTCATCTATGGTCATACTCCCAAGTTTGAGTTCAAAGAACTCTTTCATTTTCTTGTCATAGTATATTTTAGTCAAGTATTTCTTTTCAAACTACTTCTTGAATTCCCTTCAAGTAACATTTTTCTCTTTAATGTGTTGCACCTGCACAAACTGACCGCACCACATGGATGCCTTTCCCTTGAGTTGATAGATGGAAATTCTTCCTTCTTCATGAGAAGAATAATTATTCAATTGAAAATACTTTCTCATTCCCAATAGCCATGTCTTTGAATCTTCATCCTTCTTGTGCTTACCATCAAATGTAGGAGGTTTGATTTTGTTCATTTCTCCTCGTAGCTCATCCACCCCAGAACTATTATGATTCTTGACAGAGGATGGACTTGATTTGTTGTGTTCTCTCTTATTAGAATTCCTCGGGGAGTGACGGTGATATCTGCTAACACTTCTTGTTCTTCTTTTCTCATCAGGAGACCTGTGACTTCCTGATTTGCTTGAGCCACTTTCCTTATCCAATTTATTTTCTATTATGTTCAAGCTTTGCATTAACTTCATGTTGAAGTCCTAATATTGCTCCTTGGCTCTCAAAAGTATTTCATTATCATCTTTATCACTTTGGACATCCTTCTGCAAATTTTTAATGGTCTCTACCATATTCATGTTTTCATCCCTTCCTTCTCCATGTCCATTGGAGTTTGTTCCTTAATGCCCAAATGGACATCCATCCTTTTGATTTCATCTTCCTAGATGTAGGTCCCTTTCACATATTCCTTTCCTCTGCACTTTGTGTTGATCATGATCTGATCTAGTTGTTTTTAACTCTGCAAAATGTGCAACCAACAAAACTTTTTCAGGTTAACTGACTCATCAATTTGATGAAAAATATGAACCATTCTGGTTCAATAATATATCATAATTATTTCTTCTAATTTCCTAAAAAATTGATTTCCCATATCAATTTCCTAGGTGAATAATTATATTCTACTATCCAACATCTTTCCAATGCCTACTTCCATGTCCAATTCTGAGTCTTGAGCAAAAAGTTATGGTTATTTGAAAATTGTCCATTAATGCTTCTGTTCACTCTTCAACTTGTTGCAACTCTGCGCTCTAATTATGCATTTTTGCACCTACTCCATTGGATTTTTAGTAGGATATTATTTGATTTTCTCCATTTACATATTTTGGAAAGTCTGTCTAAGTTTCACCTTTTTTCTGGGTTCTAGGGTGCTAGTTACAACCTGCTGAAGTTCTAGGCCAATTCGTGTTTTTGGTCTGGAATGCTATAGGTACCTTCTTTTCCATATTAAACATTTTTAACATGCCCATAAATTTAATTCATCTCTAGGAATGTATTCTATGGTTCAATATATTTCCATTTACTACTCTTGTGCCTCAATCTGATTTCGGAGCAGAAAGTTATGGCTCTTCAAAGTTAGTTGGGTCTTAAAATTTACTCTCCACTGTTTGTCTTGTAACTTCCTCATAAAAGCTTCATTTGACGAACGATTTACACCATTAGAAAGTTCTCTCTGGGCTCTTTTATTTGAGCTGTAGAGATAAATCGTACCTTGATACACTCTAAGGTACACTATTTTCTCATGCTTTTTTAGTAGCTAAAAATGGTGTTAAGGGCCTCAAAAATGCGCTACAAAAAGATGACCTTCAAACAGTATAAAATGTCACGAAAATTCGTTGGTTTTTTGTTGTTGTAGATCATCCAAATGACTTCGCGCACACCAATTTGAATTTGTATGCCCATATTTAGCATGCAAAGAAAAACCATAAGTTAGTGCATGCTTCATGCACCTTTAATCAATGTGGATCACTTCTTTGTCGTGCCAATAACTGGTGTGCACTACTTTTGTGTCACACACCAATATCCACCGTGCACAATTTTGGTTCTTGCACTAATACCTGTTGTGTGCAATTTTTGTGTCATGCGCTAATATTCTGGGCGCATTTTACTCTACTTGTTGCACCATGCCAAATTTTAGTACGCCCCCACTGCGCACCAGTACTCCGCGTGCACCATTAACTAAACTGTCACGCGATAACATTTACCCACATTGCACGTGCACCAACAAAATTCCTCTACACTCTGTCAATATTGTGCACACCACGCGTGCCATTATTATGCGTGTGCACACCGTGCGCACCAGTATTATGCATGCACCCCCATTCCACACCGCGCACTGATAAATTTAGTGTGCACACCCGTGCGCCAAAATATTTCGTGCATTACCACTCTGCATCGCACAGTGCCAAAAATTAAGTGGGCAGACCCGCGTGCCAATATTTTTCTGTGTAGTGTCAAATTTAAGTGCGCGCACCCGCACGCCAAAATTTTTCTGCACATCGCCAAATTTTAGTGTGCGCACTTGTACACCAATATTTTTCTGTGAAGCGCACCCGTCCGCCAGTATTTTTTCGTGCAGCGCATCCGTCCGCCAATATTTTTTCGTGTAGCGCCAAATTTTAGTCTGTGCACCAGCATGCCAATATTTTTCCGCATAGCGTCAAATTTAAGCACACTCACCCACATGCCAATATTTTCCACATATCACAAGCTTTTCACTGTGCATCATGCATTTTTAATGCAACCACCTGCGCACATTCATTTTTATACGCATCAATTCCTTGTGAATTTTCGCTGCAGAAATTGGGGCTTTTGCCTAACGTTTTCCCAATTTTTACCGTAGACATTCTACAACTATGAAATTTGTTCAATTTCACCCCGATAACACCAATTCAACCTCTGCAACAAAAAATCGTTGTGGTTTGACATTTCTGAAACAAATTGTTCCCAAACTCAATTCACGAATTGAGAATTTTAATCAACTAATCTCGCTCCATCTGTCATGGCTTCACTATAACTTCAAATTCGACCAATTCCAAGCATGAATTTTCTAGAACAAATATTAAATCAAGAATATCTCACCACTTGGCCAAATTTCTCAATTTTCCCATGAATTTAATAACAAAAATTGGGGCTTTTCTCAATTCCACATCTTTGCTTCTAAATTTTACCATGGACGCTCTGTAACTTGTAATTTGGCCACTCCGAAATCAATCCTCTATGAAATTTCGCTTCAACTCAACTTGCTCAGCCCATCCAACCTCAGTGTTGAAAATTGAAGCTCTGATACCATATTGTAACATCCACAACCACCCAGGCCAGGCCATGCTACTCCAAAAAATGCTTTCATTCTCTGGTACCATACTGTAACATACCCAACATCCAACTAAGCTATGCCACATAAATTTTTCGAACTGCATGCAATTAAAACATATACACACAGAACTCTTGCAAAAATTTATATATATATAACTTAAAAATAAATAAATACATTTAGTAAATTCACAGATTCATACGAAAATAATAGTAACATATACATGCAACATAAAACAGAAAATACTCATAAATATAAAGACAGGTATAAACCACACACAGGAAAAACCCATAAAATAACAACATAATAATAATTCAACATGTAACACAAAATTGACACTTATCTTGGTAAGAATATCACCAATTGCATACAGACCTTCCACGAACCTCTCAGCCTTAGACCACATTTCTCATCATTCTCAACAATGGGTCACCCCCGAGCTGGGACTAAATTCCACCTAGGTAAAGGGATTCCTAACCAGGCCGATGTATCTCAGACAACAGGAAATACTCTGTCACAGGTGCCACTCAAACTAACAACCTACAGTCCCTCATTCCCCACATGATTTTCCCACCCCAAGAAGTGTGCCCCTTCTCTGCTCAATAGTCCTTCAATTTCCCCACTTCCCTTCTAGGGCTTCAGCAACAGGCCAGATAGGAAGTCTCAAAGCCCTGTAATTGCAGTTTAGCACCTTCAGGAAATCAATTCCCAACAATTCTCCCACCCAGAGAGAAATTTCTCACGGGCCTAACAACCCACGTCTTCAGTATCCCACGGGCCTAACAACCTGCCTCTTCAGTACCCCAAGAGCTTGACAACCCGCTTCTTCACTCCAGCTCCCAAGCTAATTGTTGGTCACTATAATTGCTTATTTAATCTAAACAATCAAGTGCTACATAAATTGTCAACCCAGGGAAGTCTGTTTATTTCAAAGGTAACGCACTATATATGCTCAATCTCAAAAGCAACCTAGAGTTGTAGTAAAAACTATATCAATCACACTCTGCCTTGAACAAACTAAAGTTCTAACTTGAATTACAGGAAAGCAATCTACCTATTGCAGAGCTCAAAGTTTAAGGAAATGATTAATTGAAGAATCTTGGATTACATTAAAATAACAACAAGATACTGCAACAGGAAAGACCAACTATTATGTAACCGGAGAACAGGACCCTATTCCCAAAGTAGGAATCTTTAGCACCTGTTTCCGATCATCACACTTCATGAACTCATTGCTTAACTGAAATAATGCACATTGAAGGCTATCTATCTCTTGACAGAGAACAAGACCCTATTTCCCAATCAGGAAACTTTAGCACCTGTTTCTGATTAGCACACTTTCATAAACTCATTAATGCATTGAAGGCTAACTATCTCTAACAGAGAACAGGACCATATTTCCCAAGCAGGAAACTTCAGCACCTGTTTCTGATTACCAAGATTTCATAAATTCATCACACATGATTGCTAACTAAAATGATTAACAGTTACCCAAGCATGAATCACATGAAAACAATGTAACGTTCAATAAAGCAGAGTTTTCAGTAAGCTAGAGTTCAGTAAAGTAGTGTTTCAACAAAACAGAATTCAATAAAGTAGTGTTTCAACAAAACAAAATTTAATCAAGCCATAAACAGAGATCACACTAACACACTACAAAACTAACGGGTGAATCTTTTGAAGACGGTGGGCCCTCCCTTCTCACAAGATTCCCCTGGAACGAAAAGGCTAGAGAGAAATGCTCAGAACAGTCTTTTATTCATCTATCAATGTATCATATTATAATTTGAAATGAAGTATGTCCTTCTCTGTAAAACCTTCTTAGTACAAAAAAAAACTAAAGATGATCTCGAATGATGATTTCCTCTTATTTAAAGAGGAGAATCCCTTTGATACAATTGATCAACAAATTACAGGTGTATATCTGAGTCCTATTCTTAGTCAGATCAACTTTCTAAACTGGAATAGGATATCCTAGTCTCCCGCAATAGAATGCTATTACAAGTGCTGAGTGAGGTGTTTGTTGTTGTGGGTGGAGTAACAGATTCTTTATTTATTTCTTGTTACTATTGTTATATGTTGTTTCGACATCGCAAATCACGGGTTGTTTTAGCCACGGGATTTGCATTCTGACTGTTTCAGCACTTCTCAGGCAACAGCGATGGTTGATGCTTAGCTCACGGTGCAAATGTTGTAGTCAATCTGTGTGAGTTGTTGTTCAACATCGTTGACCATGGACTGTGTAATAGCTTCCTCTGTGTTTCAGCATCCTTGACCACAGACTATGTAATAGCTTCCTCTGTGTTTCAGCATCATCGACCACGGACTATGTAACAGCTTCTGTGAGTTGTTGTTTCAGCGTTGTAGTCCACAGACTATGTAACAGCTTCTTTTGTGTTTCAGCATCATCGATCACAGACTGTGTAACAGCTTTTGTGAGTTGTTGTTTCAACATCGTAGTCCACAAACTCTGTAACAGCTTCTTGTTGTTTCAGCAATAGGCCTCAATGCTAATCTACAGTTTGAGTTGTTTCAGCACTTATACATTTCTAATCAATGGTTAAGTACGAGAGTAATGTAAAATTATATGCAAAACATATTAAACATATAGTAAAGAGAAGAGACGTTGTATACCTTTGGAAAGATAGGGTAAAGTGATAATATGAGTTTAAATGTGAGTGAAACAAGAGTGTAATGATGGAAAAAAGTATAGGCAAAAAGGTACATTGTGTGGTCCTAACATCCCCCCCAACTTAAAATGTTGCATGTCCTCAGGTAACTTCACTCTGAATCAGAATCTGAATACCGACTCTGAGCGTGCAAGTTACTCAAGCAGTAGTTGTGGGAGGTGTTGTCTGTTGGAGCTTTGAACCCTTGGACGTGTTGTAACCTTTGCCAAGTTGTTGTTTCTGTCTTCTTAGGCAACTCATAATGGATTTGATATCTCTCTGCTGGAAACCAGAGGATAGGAAAATAAAACCGGTACCCTATCCAGCTTTCAGCACATTGCTGAACACACTAGATGTAGTTAGGTACCCTGGAGATTTCTATCTCGATATTAGTAGGGCTAAAAGGATTGTGTTCCTATCTTTTCTCAGTAGATTATTGCCAAAACAAGTTGTTTTCCTATAGGGTAGCAATCTCTGTGGATCTGATGAAGTGTTGACAATCCTGAAGCACTGTTGATTGTAGTTGTTGAACATGTTCAGTCATCCCTGGTTTCTTTAAAAATTGATAATATTTTGTAACAAAGGTGGCTGCATTTTGTGGTTCTGGCCTTATCCAGAGAAGGCGATTATCCTCATTGTGCTTGGCATCCAGGAAGTCATCCTGCCATGTAATATGATTGTGGAGAAAGGAGGTGAATGCCCGAATCTAGATGTCACCGACAAGAGGATTAAGGTTAAGCTGCCTGTTCTCAGGGATGGCCTCATTATGAAAATACGCCTCATAGAGGAGGTGTTAATCCATAGCAGAGGCTTCTGCAAAGGTTTTGACAAAGTCTGTTGGGTGTAATACTCCATGGGGTCTGCCTTCTGTGATTGATTTGATCTGAAACCATGTAAGTCGTTCCATAAGGAACAGAGAGTAATTGCAGGATGGTTTCCATGCAGCCAATATCTTTTGTGCCAAGTCAAATATCAGGAGCACTCTACCTTTTATCTCTTTATTCTATTTCTTAAGGGCACGAGCTTCCTGGTGTGTCTACTCCAAAGCTTCCCAATTTGAGTAGGTATGATTTATCCAGATTTATCTGTGCTCTTGCAGGCTTTTGGCCTGTGTAGCAGCATACTCTTTTTTCCATTTCTGTATTATTCTTCTCATCCCAGGGCTGACTTTGTGTTTCAGCGTTGCAAGTAGTAGGATGAGGTAAGGTTTGAGTAGATTGTTCCACAAAAGTGTGGATGTTGATCTGGCTGGGAGGGGTAGATTCCTCAATAGGCACTGTTTGTACATCTTTGTTAACAAAAGTAGGGGTTTTAGATTTGACATTTGTTGCAGGGCAGGGCCCAGTCTTAATCTTGGAAGGTCCTGCTGGTTCTTGTGTAATAGCAGGGTGTTCTTCTTTTACTGCAAAAATTGAAGGTTCAAGGGGAGCTCCTGGTATTGGAATTTGAGTTATTTTGTAGCTTACTTGATAGTAGATATCCCCACATTGACTGCACATATATTCTTTACACGGGCTCTCTGTTGTAGTCCCCTCTGACATGGTTGCTATGTGAGCTAGGGTGTGCAAGTTAAGTTCCTTCTCATATGCTTCTTTTTCCATGGCTAACTCTTGTTTGTAGGCTTCCAGTTCAGATTTTAGGAACTCATTTTCTTCTAAGCCAGAGGCCATTGTTGGTTCTGGTTGAGGAGTGACTGGTTCTTGTGTAGCAGTCACAGCCGCACTAGCTGGTTCTTGTGGAGCAGCTACAGAATCGGCAGTTGCTTCTTGTGTTTCAGCTTCTTGATGTAAGGAAAGTAATGTTGTATCACCCTGGACCTCTGATTCATGTATCTCAGTATCAAAATCAACAGTTGGTTCTTGTGTTTCAACTGTAGCTGGTTCTTGTGTGGCAGCTATGGCTGGTTCTTATGTTTCAGCCACTGAATGACTAGCTGGTTCGTGTGTTTCAGCTACTGATTGGGTAGTTGGTTCTTGTGGTTTAGCTACTTGATGAGTAGTTGGTTCTTGTGTTTCAGCTACTTGATTTGAAACGGATGATTTCGCAAAACCCTGGGCATCTGGTTCTTGTGTTTCAGTGCCCGTGGGTGGAATAGGAAAAGATTTCAGCATTTGGGAGGTTGGGGGTGTATGGGGTATTAGTCAGATAGGTTGGGGATCTAGGGCAGTGGCAGTAGTGGCTGCCCTTGTTGAGGCCCTTGTTCGTTTTCTTTGTAAAAAGGGTGAAAAGAAAGGAATCTGCTTTCATTTTTGTGGGGGTTTTTCCTCAATGATGGGGCAGGGAGAATTGTCTGGCTCAGAATCATCGCTAAGAATATGAAGGGCAGGAGTGGATGATTCTGGTAAAGTGTGAGGTAGGCTTGGTATGGTAGGGGGGTTAATTGGACTGATTGGTTTTGTAGGTGGACTATTAGGTATTTCTGGAGAGTCTGGAGGGTTTTGTGGTTGTTGTTCCTGAAGATTTTCAGGAATTTCAGCGGCTTCTTGGGGGTCTATAGGTGGGTTGTTTAGTGGAAGATTTTGTTGGGAAAAACTCTTTTAGATAAGAAGTTGAACGAGACGGTGATGGGTGAGTGAAAGGACGAGATGTTTAGCCTTTTTACAGTAGTGCAACATATTTTTAAGACAACCGAGAAAATAATAAGGAATATTCACCAATCTATTATGTCGTAAATGAGACAACATGACAAAATCATGCTGGTAGACTACCTGGTACCGGCCTTCGTAGGTAAGGTAGTGTTTGATGAATTTTGCAACTTCTGGCCATGGAGGCGGCAACGAGCTGAGTCAGACACCCCAGCCTTTAGGTTCAATTTGTTCCCCTGGCAAGAGGAAATCCTGCTTGGCATTCAGGATGATATGTTTACGGTTGGAAATGCGAATGCCATTGGTAGGGAGACCCAAAACCTGTGCTATATATTCTTCTGTAACTAAAATCTGAACCCCTTGAACAATGGAATGGTCTTCCTGGAGGTTTTGAGAAAACTGGAGAACCTGTTGTTGATCATACCACTGGAGTCTCTGAAAATAACCGAGCCATCCTACCTACAGAAAAATTTGATAGGCTACTGGATAGTGTTCTAACAGGGCTGTTGTGGTGGGTTTGTACCATATAATAGAGCTTCCCATAGCTACCAACTCGGTAAAATACATCGTCAAAGAGTTGAGTAACAACTTCTGTGCATAGTAAGTTTTTCGAGTGGAGGCATGCAAATGGTAGTGAAACGAACGAATGGATGGTAAATAGGAATGGCAGTGGTGAATTCGTGTGAAATGATGGTATAAAAGTTTGATATGTCCTCCCCCCCCGTCAAGTGTAGCTAATAATGATTTCACTCGAGTGGTCATAATGATTTGGAATCTTCTCATTAACTATAGCTTAACTGTATTACATAAAATTTACATACCTCGCCTTTACCTTCTGATTCGTGCTACAAACAAAATATAATGTCTGTCCACGATAGTCCTGCAGTGGTCGTGGCAGAGACTTTTGATTTGTTAGATGAATTATATCAAGGATTTGTTGACTGGAAGGACAAAATGTAGTATGAAAGCACAAAATCTTGCTGACAGATAATGTTGAAAAGTTGGTGTTTCAGCAACAGAAAAGAAAGGGAAAAACAATTGTTGGATGGTGTTGTTTCATCAATGGAAACTGTGAAGAATTGTCGGACTGTAGTGTTTTGGCAATGGAGAGAAGGAGAAAATTTGTTGACAATGGTGTTTCAGCAACAGAAAAGAAAGGGCGAAACAATTGTTGGACGGTGTTGTTTCATCAATGGAATCTGTGAAGAGTTGCCGAACTGTAGTGTTTTGGCAATGGGGAGAAGGCAAAAAGTTGCTGACAATGGTGTTTCAACAACAGAAAAGAAAGGGAGAAACAATTGTTGGACGGTGTTGTTTCGTCAATGGCGAAATGTGAAGAGCTGTTGAACAGTGGTGTTTCAGCAATGGGAAAAGTGGTGAAAGGTTTATGAACAATGGTGTTTCAGCAATGGAAAAAGAGCAACGAGTTGTTGATCAGTGGAGTTTCAGTAATGGAAGAAAATGGCAGGAAGTTTGTTGGACAGTGGTGTTTCGGCAATAGGGAAAATGGTAAAAGGTTGCTGACAGTGGTGTTTCAGCAATGGGGAAGATGATAAAAGGTTCCTGATAGTGGTGTTTTAGCAATAGGAAAATGGTGAAAGTTTGTTGACAATGGTGTTTCAGCAATAGGAAAGCTTTCTTCTTCTTGAAGTAGGATCGCCCTTTCTTACTGGGCCTGTGCTTTGATCGGGAATCTGAAAAAATTGATTGTAACATGGTATTTCTTGACAGGGATTATTAGTAAGTAAAATCTAATCTAATACTAAAGAAATTAACTTAAAAAGGATTAATTGCAATGAGGGGTAGAAGCCCCCTCTAAAAAGAGGTAATGAGAGTCTGCCACACATGTGGCCTTAAAATCTTCTTTGGAAATAGGGCGTTGGTACAGACGGAGCCGATGACCATTTACAAGTAACAGTGTTTTAGAGTCATCGATTGTGAGGAGCCTTATTGTTCCATTGGGGAAAATAGTGTCTACTTCGTAGGGTCCAAGCCATCTTGTACGCAATTTCTCTTGAAATTCTTTGAACTGAGAGTCATAAAGTAGGGCCCAATTACCTTTTTGGAACTGCTTATTCTTGATAGTTTTGTCATGCCATTTTGATCTTTGTTGTTGAATCATAGTTGTCTGATGAATGACATCTAGTCTTTTCTCATCCAATTCATTAAGCTACTGCAACCTGGTTGTCTGTGCATCGGTCAAATCAAGGTTGACAGCTAAAGCAGTCCTTAAGGTTTTGATCTCAAATTCCATAGGAAAGACAACACTCTTTCCATAGACTAATTCATAGGGAGAGAATCCTGTAGTATTTCTCCAGGTAGTTCTGTAGGCCCATAATGCTTCAGGAAGCCTGTAGGACCAATTCTTTTTGTTTTCCTTCACCGTTTTTGTGAGAATGGCTTATATTACTTTGTTTGTGCTTTCCACCTGGCCATTGGCTTGGGGGTGGTATACTGTAGTCATTATATGTTGAATATGATATTTTTGAAGGGTGGCTTTGAAACCATGAGAAGCGAAAGGAGGTCCTCCATCTATAACTAATTCTCTTGGCACTCCAAATCTGATGAAGATGTCTTCAAATATAACTACTTCTTTGGTCACTCTGTGGAGTGTCTTAGCTTCCACCCATTTAGTCATATAGTCTGTGTAGACCACTATGTAAACTTTTTGATTGGACAGGGGGTTAATGGGTCCTACAAAATCTAAGGCCCATTTTTCAAATGGTTTAAGTACTATCTGGGGGTTTAATGGCATTTCATCTCTATGATTAGGTTGGCCCACTCTTTGGCAGCTATCATAGGCTCGGACATATTTCTTTGCATATTTGAAAAGTGAGGGCTAATAGTACCCCATCCTGAGAATTTTATGTGTTGTTCTCTTATCAGCAAAATTCCCTCCACAAGGGCCATCATGAAAAGATTTTAGTAGATCATAAACCTCATCTTCTCTAATGTACCTTCAGATTTCTTGATCAGGTCTTGTATGGAAAAGACACCCACTTATCCAGCTATACCGAGCACTTTGTTGAATGATTCTTCTTTTCTCTCGGTGGGATAGGTGTGGTGGTAGCTTCCCTGCAACCAAGTAGTTAGCAATGTCTGCATACCAAGGTGAGTGAGCAAAAACTACAAATAGATATTCATCAGGAAATGAATCATCTACTGGGGTATCATCATCAGGTTTTATCCGAGAGAGGAAATCAACAACTACATTTTCTTTTCCTGGTCTATCTACAATTGTAATATCAAATTCTTGCAATAATAGTAACCATCTGGTGATTCGAGCATTTGTGATAGGTTTGTTCATTAAATATTTGATAGTTGAGTGATCAGTATGAAAAAAAGTAGAGTAGACAGTAATCTAATGTCTAAATTTATTAATAGCATAGATAACTGCTAAGAATTCCTTTTCGGTAACTGTATAATTGAGTTCAGCAGGAGTCATATTCTTGCTGATGAAATAAATAGCAAAAGGGAGATGATTTTCTTCTTGTCCCAAAATAGCTCCTATTGCAGTATCTGAAGCATCAGAGGATATATGAAAGGGAAGTGTCCAATCAGGTCCTCTAAGAATAGGATTTGTAGATAACTGATGTTTAAGTGTATTAAATGCTTCCTGGAAAGAATTAGTCCATTTGAATTCATCATTTTTCATCAGTAACACAAACAGGGGAGAAGCTATTTTGGAAAAAAAATTGATAAATCTTCTGTAGTATCCAGCATGTCTTAGAAAACTTCTTACCTCTGTTTGGGTTTTGGGAGTAGGAAGATCCTTAATGACTTGTATCTTGGATGGGTCTACCTGAATTCCTTGAGATGAGATAAAATGTCCAAGCACTATTCTTCACTCATCATCATATGACATTTTTCTGTACTTAAGGAGAGTTGGGCTTGTATGCATCGTTTAAGCACTTACTCAAGGTTTTGTAGTGCTTCCTGAAAAGAAACACCATAAGGAGTAAAGTCATCCATAAAAATTTCCATAGAGTCATTAAGCATATCAGAAAAGATTCCTATAACTGCTCTTTGGAAGGTTGTTGGTGCATTACATAGTCCAAATGGGAGAACTCTATAAGCAAAGGTTCCCCAAGGGCTAGTAAAAGTGGTTTTATCTTGATCTTGGGGTGCAATTTTAATCTGGTTATACCCACTGAAACCATCTAAAAATGAGAAAAATTTCTTCCCTGACAGACTGTCTAACACCTGATCAATGAATGGTAATGGAAAGTGATCTTTTTGAGTAGCTTTATTTAAGGCTCTATAATCCACACATACTCTCCATTTCCCGTTTTTCTTAGGAACTATTACCAACGAGGAAACCCATTCACTTTTTGATATAGGATAAATAAACCCTGCATCAAGCAATTTTTGCAGTTCTTCTTTAAGGATTTCTCTTAAATTGGGGTTCATTTGTCGTTGAGATTGGCAGATCGGTCGACAATCTTCCTTAATATATATTCGATGGGTACATAATTCGGGAGAGATTCCTTTCATATCTGTATAATCCCATGCGAATGCTTCCTTATTTTCCAGAAGTAACTTCATTAATCGTTGTGTTTCATCATCTGTCAGATTAGGGTTTATGTTAAATGTTTTGCGAGGTTCAATTTCTACTGGTATGCTTTTAGAAGAGATGGTGTTAGATGTTTGAGGTGGGTTTTCCGAATTAAGGTTTTCTTGATTATCAGACTCCAACAGTGCAGCTAGTTGGTTATGAGTTTCTGGAGTCATAGAGGAGGGTTCGCAAATAAAATTATTAATTACTTCATCCTCGGTGGAGTCTTTAAGGCTTAGAGCTTGTCCGATAGTCAAAAGGGGTTGAGTAAGTTGATCATCAAAGTCTACCCATGCATAATTATCATTATTAATCAGAGGTGTAGCATGAGGGTAGAGGGTAAGCTGTTTAGTTTTGTAACCATTGGAAATTGTCATTGAACCTGATCTACAACTAATAAAAGCATCTATTGTGGCTAGCCAAGGCCTGCCCAGAATTAGAGGGTGGCCCCCCAACTTTGTTTTGGGTTGTAGTACCACAAATTCAGCTGGATAATTCTAGGATTCCACTGAGATAATTAGGTCTACAATGAATCCCTCTGGTTTAATTGTGGATCGGTCAGCTAATTCTAAGATAGTTGGGGTGTCTCTGACTTCATTTTGCAGTTGTAGCAGTTGTAAGGTTTCCAGAGTCATGATATTGATAGCGACACCTAAGTCTACCAGGACTCGAGGGATTATCATTTTTCCAACTTGTACTGAGACCGTAGGGTGGCCAGGATCACCATATTTAATTGGGGGGGGATTTACCTGACATTAGTGCAGACAAGTCTCCCATAACATGGACTGTGAGGGGATCCTTAATTTTCCTACTAGGCATTTTAACACAAATGTCTTGCATCATCCTGGCATAGATTGGTACGTCTTGGAGTGCTTGTAGTAGAGGAATTTTGACATAAATTTTTTGTAATTCCCCTAGAAGATTGAAAGCTGGTGGCTCAGGCGTTTTAGTCAAAGCTAAACACTCAGAAAATGGTGGTTTTGTTGTTTCAACAACATTGTTAGAGGATGATTGTACCTCTTCAGGTACATCATGCTCTTTTGTTTCTTCTTTATCAGAAGAGGTAACATCAGCTATGGTAGGTTCTACTATTCTCCCAGATCGTAAATGAATATCGTTGCATTGCGCAGGGAGAAGAGAAGGTGTAGG
>ML788628.1:114718-157128 GCA_009831015.1 Picea engelmannii
TAGTTTGTTGCATGGGTGGGTAATTCATTTGATTAGGATATTGCATTTGATTATAGGGAGGGTAACTCATTTGATTGAAAGAAGGATAATTATTCCAACGATTAGAAGATGTAAATGGCATGTTAGGATTCATACCTTGTCCCTGCGGTTGCCATTGCCTTCTCTGTGTCAACAGATAGACAACTTCAGCTTCTTCGTCCGTTAGTTGTAATGCTGCCTTGATCCCTGGTAAATATGGACATTGTTGAGTTTCATGATCTTTATCACAGATGGTGCAGATTGGTCTTTTGTCCAATGGACATTCCCTTCGTGGGTGCTTGTCTTTGCATTGAGAACAAAAGATGGACAGGGCTGCTTTTGCTTCTGCTTGCTTCTTTTGAATCTGCAGGGCATCAATTTGTGAGGAAAAAGAGCTTAACATTTCAATTTTGAAACCTTCAAGTAAATTACCTATCTTGGCTCTTGTTGCTCCCCCACTGGTTGATTTTTGGACTCTTGAAATTGTGGTGTCCCTGTTGTTTGATCTATTTCTTGAAGCTCCTCTTGAACATCTTTTGCATAAATTAACAATTTCATTGTATGATTCCTTAGATATGTCCCCTTTTCCAAGCATATTCAGCATATCTAGACAGTCATCACTTACTCCTTTTAATAATATAGTTTTGAGAATATCTTTACTTACATTGGGGTGACTGGATCTTTGTAGATTATACTGTAGCCTTTCTACAAAGTCCTCCAGATTCTCATCCTCTCTCTGCATCATCTTAAATAGCTCCTCCCTCTTTTCTCTTGCTCGGCAATAGTCCTGGTATTTATTCAGGAATTTCTATTTCATTTGGTCCCATGTTGTGATTACATGGCCTCCAAGACTCATGAACCATCTTAGTGCATTTCCTTTTAATTTTGCTGGAAATAGCTTTAATTTATGAGCATTGGAAATGTAATCATAACTTCTGCATAATATATCAAAATCAAAAAGGAATTCATCAGGATCTTCTTAAGACAAACCATGAAAATTAGGTAGTGTTGAGAGTGGGATCTTCTTCATGGGGGCTACCCCTCTAGGAAGATCACCAATAGGAAATCCTAATGTGGAGAAAGAGTTTTCATTATTTACCTCTCCTTCAGGACCTGCTTGTTCTTCATGATGCAATTCTTCATTGTACTCATCCATGTTTTCTTATGTCTGCTCCCCTACTGCACTTGCTCTATCCTCAATGTTTCCTGCTGGTTTTTGGACTGTCTCAGGACTCCAAACTTCTTTCCCTATTTCAAAGTTTGCTTGAAATGAAGGCCGGGATTTTTGTTTCCGAAGGTTTGGTCGTTGAGTAGCAGATTCAGACTTTGATATAATCTCGTCAATATAAGTCTTTCTTCCTCCTCTTCCTCTGTCCCTGCCACCTGTAGGGTCAGTGTCTTTGGGGTCTCCGTGTCCTCTCATGCAATCTCTGTATCTGAAAAATAATAAGTGTTTTTGAAATCTATAATTACCTTCCCCGGCAACGGCGCCAAAATGTTGGTCACTATAATTGCTTATTTAATCTAAACAATCAAGTGCTACATAAATTGTCAACCCAAGGAAGTATGTTTATTTCAAAGGTAAACACGCATTATATATGCTCAATCTCAAAAGAAACCTAGAGTTGTAGTAAAAACTATATCAATCACACTCTGCCTTGAACAAACTGAAGTTCTAACCTGAATTACAAGAAAGCAATCTACCTATTGCAAAGCTCAAAGTTTAAGGAAATGATTCATTGTAGAATCCTGGATTACATTAAAATAACAACAAGATACTGCAACAGGAAAGACCAACTATTCTTTAATCAGAGAACATGACCCTATTCCCAAAGAAGAAATCTTCAACACCTGTTTCCGATCATCACACTTCATGAACTCATTGCTTAACTGAAATAATGCACACTGAAGGATATCTATCTCTTGACAGAGAACAGGACCCTATTTCCCAAGCAGGAAACTTCATCACCTGTTTCTGATTAACACACTTTCATAAACTCATTAATGCATTGAAGGATAACTATCTCTAATAGAGAACAGGACCCTATTTCCCAAGCAGAAAACTTCAACACCTGTTTCTGATTAGCACACTTTCATAAACTCATTAATGCATTGAAGGATAACTATCTCTAATAGAGAATAGGACCCTATTTCCCAAGCAGGAAACTTCAACACCTGTTTCTGATTAGCACACTTTCATAAACTCATTAATGCATTGAAGGCTAACTATCTCTAACAGAGAACAGGACCATATTTCCCAAGCAGGAAACTTCGGCACCTGTTTCTGATTAAAAAGCTTTCATAAATTCATCACACAGGATTTCTAACTAAAATGATTAACAGTTACCCAAGCATGAATCACATGAAAACAATGTAACATTCAGTAAAGTAGAGTTTTCAGCAAGCCAGAGTTCAGTAAAGTAGTGTTTCAGCAAAACATAATTCAATAAAGTAGTGTTTCAACAAAACATAATTTAATCAAGGCATAAACAGAGATCACACTAACACACTACAAAACTAACAGGTGAATCTTGTGAAGAAGGTGGGCCCTCCCTTCTCACAATATTCCCCTTGAACGAAAAGGCTAGAGAGAAATGCTCAGAACAATCTTTTATTCATCTATCAATGTATCATATTACAATCTGAAATGAAGTACGTCCTTCTCTGTAAAACCTTCTTAGTACAAAAAAAAATTGAATATGATCTCGAATGATGATTTCCTCTTATTTAAAGAGAGAATCCCTTCGATACAATTGATCAACAAATTAGAGGTGTATATCTGAGTCCTATTCTTAGTCAGATCGACTTTCTAAACTGGAATAGGATATCCTAGTCTCCCGCAACAGAATGCTATTACAAGTGCTGAGTGAGGTGTTTGTTGTTGTGGTCGGAGTAACAGCTTCTTTATTTGTTTCTTGTTACTGTTGTTATATGTTGTTTCGGCATCGCAAATCGCGGGTTGTTTCAGCCACGGGATTTGCATTCTGACTATTTCAGCACTTCTCAGGCAGCAGCGATGGTTGATGTTTAGCTCATGGTGCAGCTTTTGTAGTCAATCTGTGTGAGTTGTTGTTCAGCATCGTTGACCACGGACTATGTAACAACTTCCTCTGTGTTTCAGCATCGTTGACCACGGACTGTGTAACAGATTCCTTTGTGTTTCAGCATTGTCGACCACAGACTGTGTAACAGCTTCTGTGAGTTGTTGTTTCAGCATCGTAGTCCACAAACTGTGTAACAGCTTCTTTTGTGTTTCAACATCATCGACCACAGACTGTGTAACAACTTTTGTGAGTTGTTGTTTCAGCATTGTAGTCCACAAACTGTGTAACAGCTTCTTGTTGTTTCAGCAACAGGCCTCAATGCTAATCTGCAGTTCGAGCTGTTTTAGCACTTATACATTTCTAATCAATGGTTAAGTACGAGAGTAATGTAAAATTATATGAAAAATAGATTAAACATATAGTAAAGAGAAGAGACATTGTATACCTTTGGAAAGATAGGGTAAAGTGATAATATGAGTTTAAATGTGAGTGAAACAAGAGTGTAATGATGGAAAAAAGTATAGGCAAAAAGGTACATTGTGTGGTCCTAACACTAACCAAGTACAAAAATAGGTATGGGTACAAATATAGGTTCAGGTATAGTGATAGGAAGGTATGGAGGACAACTGACTGAGTGAGTGAATGATGATGGAATGATTGAATGAATGATGGGAAAATAAAATAAGTCCAAACTATATGTATGCATGTTCCAAACTTGACATTTGTCATGTTGGGAGCTACTTTGGCCCACTTGTCCCCATCCTTAGAACTTAGGATAAAATAATTATCCATACTTTATACTTTAAGGAATATTAATATAATATTTTGTTTTGGCTTAATCTCCCTAGCTTATCCATTTTCCTTAACTTTTAGCCCCCCCCTTTCCATAACTAGTGGATTTTAGTCCCCCATACTCTTTTATCGTGGTCGGTCTACGCATAACGATGTATTTTATATTAATGATGAGACATATACAAAAATAGGCTCATTGGCCTTTAACATCTAGGTTCTCTAGACTAATCATCACATAAGCCTTCTGGATTATAATAAACTAGCTCACCAGCCTATAAAACACAACATATACACAAAGGCTCACTGGCCTCAAAATCGTGCGCACTTAATTTTGTTGCACGCGGTATCTTGGAATGTGAACACTTCATCATTTTACTGTGTAGTACATGTGCACACTGTACCATGGGAGGTGCATACAAAAAATGATATCAAACATCTCACTAGCTTAAGTACATTTTCATTTACAGTTTCAATTGGGTTTGGCCTAGGGGTATTACACATTTTTTGTGTGAATGTTGGGCACTCATTCTTGTGATGTCCTTATATCCTACATGTGGTACACCAAACAACTTATCTTTTGTCCTTACTTCTGTTCTGGTTCAGTTGAAATGTTAAATTCTTCAGATCCTCCTTCAACTCCTCTATTGTTGGATCTGTCTTATGATATTGGTTCTCTTCTAGTTGTAAGGTTGTCTATAGAGCCTCTGCATGAGTTTGAAACTTATGTTGTCTCAAGGGGTATTTCAAGTGTGGTAGTAGGGAATTCACAAATATATGTCTATGATGCATATCTTCCATGACATACTTCAACTTCCCCTTCAATCATTTGAATCTCTAGTCAATCTCCCACAAATATTCTCTTGGTTTCTGTCTGATCTGTATCATCTCATTTATGTATTGATCCTCTGAGATAGGCTTATGGAATTCATTTATCAACATCTTCTTGATATCCACAATTGTTCTTATTGTTCCTGGTGGACTGTTTTCATTTAAGCTCATGTACCAATCCAGTGTGCGGTCTCTTAGTGTGATAGCCAACTGTGCAAGTTTTGTATCCTCATTTGTGATTTGCTTTGCTTCCCATATATTTTCACAGATGAACAAGTGCTTTTTAGGGTCCTCCAATGCCTCTCCCTTGAATTATTATAACTTTATGGTGGGATCATGTCTTTCCATCCTGAATGATGAACTACTACTTCTGCGTGTTGTAGATCCTTGAATAATGCTTCTTGAACTAGCTCCCCATTTATTTCTCCTTATGTACATGTACTTCCTATTGTGTTTCTTCCACTGAAATTTGGTCGTCTAAATGGTGGTGTTGTTTCTAGTGTATTGGTCGCACATGGGTTTATGGGTTCCACACTGGCACTGATATGGTAGGATTTTTTCCTTCGATTCTTGCCCTTGTACCTCTTTTCTTCCTTTCATATATCGCACATGGGATTTCCTCAATATTCTCTACAGCATGAAGATCCTTTACCTCTTCTTCATCACTTGCCAAGCCTTCCCTCATGGATATGATTCTCTTCTAATTGTTCATCTTGTATTGGTATGGTGCTCCACTGTGCATTCTTCCATCTGTTTCCATGATCTACTTGATTTGTTCTTCCTCCATCATTATTGGGTCCAAGGCCTCCTCCTTCTTTCCTTTATCCATCTCTTCCTCCATTTCTCTGTCTCTTGTCAATGCTTCCTCCCTTCCCCCATGAATGCAAGGAAGTTTAGCTATATGATGCCATTGTAATTACACCTTTGTTATACAGTAACATCTTGATGGAAGTATACAATGATATGATATACCTACCTCTAGGTCCTTTAGGGAACTCTTACTTTGTTGCGCTATAAGACTTCGCAATATCTACTGCAAATTATGTGATAAATCCTGCAACAATGTTGTCTAACCAAAAATCTATTGCGTGTGTAAATTTATTGTCAACTTGTTGTAACTACATGATCTCCACATAATTCCACTCTAGTTGTCTGATCCAATTTGTAGGGTGGTTATCTTTCAACCTCAATATCCACTCTTGCAACACATGCAGAAAATCATAGAAAAATACTTCATGCAAGTCAATAAATACGTACTTGTCCAAATATTTTCATGGTGTTACTTCAAGTTTTTGTTATATTTCTGTGCAAATTCCAACTCCTTTAATTTCAGCCAGTTCTCAATCTCTCCCTTCTTTGGGTTCCATGGTATAAACATCCCCTTTTATAATCTCATTCTTTTTAACGTTTCCTCACCAGATCTGACATTATTTTCTCGATTCTTCAGCAAATCTCATTCACTCAATCCCATTATGTTCCAGCTGGAAACATAACCATTTGTTGGTTACTTCTCTCTTGCTACCTTTCTTGGGTTGACCCAGGTTTAGGTCTACCATGGTTTCCAACAAAACCCCTTTAAAACTATCGTCATCTCTAGTAAACTAGAAGGAAACGCAGTACACAGAGTGCTCTACATAGTCTCACCCGAGATAGTTCTATTGGTGGTTGCAACACTCAAGTGCTTGCAGCCTGGGAATGAGTGGGGATATGGGATTAAACTTTGTGATCTTCATTTCTTACTTTAACATTCAACTTATATTGAATACCATGTCGTTCTTATTCATGCATGTAAAATAACATATCTAACTAGTCATTCACGCATTTGTCTAATATCTAATCATTGACAGTAAATAAAATACACAATATTCAATCACATAACACATGATCTATCGTGGTTCAACCCTCCTGGGATACGTCCGCAAATATTTGGCTACTCTTCTCTTTTATTATGATGTTTCCAACACAACAGTACTGCGCACATTACAACTCTCCATCAGCGGGTCGAGATCTACAATGAGGCAGCCTAGATCACACCAGGCTCCTCAGCCTATGATATAACCCTCAAGATCTACCTTATTTCCTCTACTCATCTCAACAACTTATAACATAGATCGGATTTTCAATCATTCTAATCCATAACCAAAATGTTGAACTAGAACTAATAACATTCTTTGAACAACAACAACCCCCCCCCCCCGGCCCGACCTAGACCTCCTAGGTACCTATTTATACATGTTTTCAGCTTACCATCCCTTACATTCTCTTACCAAAACCCTAACCCTAACATGATTAGGTCTTCTTGCATGCGTTCCTCGCATGTTTTCCTCTTCTGCATGTGCATATGTCTTTCATGGGAGGCATAAACGTAGATGTTTCATTGGCCAAAATATATGCATCTATATTTTGATTGCGAGGTATAGAATTAATATTAAATGAATCAAATGAATAAATTAGATTCGATACTTCTTGTTGGTAGGGTTTCAAATGCAGAGATAGGTAGTGAATAATATTTCTAACCTGTCGAGCAATGATTTCAGAATCACCAAACACTTTAAGGTATTTTACCTTAAGGTCAATGGAGTTTTTAATGCCTTGCACTGAGGCTTCATATTCAACAATGTTGTTGGTTCATTCAAACTCTAAACATATTGATATGAGGGTTTTTCCTTGGATGGGGTCAATCATGACACATCCTATGTTGGCTCCATCCTGTGTTTTAGAGCCTTCAAAGAACATGGTCCACATGTTAGGAATGTTAGTCTTGTTATTCAAATTAAATCCTAAGTTAGTTAGTATTGGACAAGCACCATTATGTAATTGTGGGTGGAGGTTTGATTGTAATTTTGATGGTTTTTCAGAAGTTTGAGCTTTGTAACAACCATAATCAATTTCAAAAAAATAATTCCCCAAAATGGAATGAGCAAAGCTTATGGGATCATTTTTACCCTCCAATTTTATCACTGTGTGCTTCATGTGTGCTTCATTGTTTTCACAGATTTGATTGGATTTTCCTTTATAAGGAAGCCACAGATGAGACCAATTGGTAGGGAAATAACCCTAAATTTTTCCTGATCAATCTCTGCTTAAGATCAAACCATAAACCATAACTCTCTGGTATGTCTACCACAACTATGTCTATAGTTTGATGAACTATGGGGTCGGATGACAATCTTATTAAAAAATCTTTGAGTTCTCTTTTTACTTTAACATCTATCATATCTAATTGATTGATCCTAGTTTTCATTATTTGTGGGACAAAATTTATTTTTCAGCAAATAGAAAAAAGGCATGATATTGGAAGAGGCATTGGAATCTACTAAATAGTTGTGTACATTAAAATTAAAAATTTCATAAGTAGAAATGGTGGTAACTGAGATTTTGAAAAGCCACCTATGCTTGCTACATTTATATCTATTGTTATCTCCACTTTGTCGATCTCTTGTGCATTGTTTCTAGGGATTAATATTTCAGCAGTTGCGATAGTTTTTGTTTAAGTCTCATGGGGTTTGAAAGCACCGTGTAGGAGTTTGTGTTGTTGTGGAAGGGAGAAAATATCAAACATGGAAATATTAGACTTAATCTTCTTCATGTCTTTGATTACATTATAATACAGGGCATGTGAGTTTGAATCTCCCTTAGATTGTCCATATTTTTTCTTGAATCAACTTTTCATTATTCCCAACAGTACTAGATGTGCTTGGTTTACCTTTATTTTCTACAACATTCTTGCCAACTTTATTATTATTTTTCTCTAGAATTGTGTTACTTTGTTTTGGGAGAATAGGGGGAGGTGTTATTTTCCTAAGAGGAATTCTATCTTCTTTGGAAGACAAGGGATCAGATAGTGGACCTTTACTACGTAAGTTATAACTTTTTGGAGTGGCAACTTTAACAACCTCTGTATCTCTGGTAAGGATTTCTTCAATATGTTCATTGTTTGATTCTACACACTAGTCCCAAAAGGGCATAGTTGATTCTTGGGGGGCTTCATCAACAACACTAAAAGGAGCTTGTGCATGTATTTCATCATCTAAATTGTGTTGATATAGAAATTGGTTTATCACTAGGGTCATAAACTTGACCCACTGAGGAAATGCTCATTTGGGGTGATTTTGTTGATGATAAGAGAAAAAATTATCATTATCGAAACTATCCAAGTTGAAAGCCATGTGTGGTGATTCAAGCAGTTGTGGGAGGTTGTTTGGTTTCTTAAAAAATGGGCAGAAATTTCACGGCTTCGATGTGTTGATATTATGGTAGCTACGGGAGGTATTAACCTCCATGTGTAACCTTTGGCTAGAATAGAATATTCTGGAAGCAAGAGAAACCCTAAACAGATGTGTAAAAACCCTAGAAGACAAATCGGCTTAGTAAAATAAATAATATAAATGTATTATCTTCCAAAACGACAAGTCAGCCCAGATAGGTGACACGAACCACTATAAATAGGATTTTCTCTAGCTCATTTGTACACACACTTCACTCACTCTGTCAAGTATAACACAAGTCTGGAGCTGCAGCTACAAGAATGGAAGGGGCATCTTTTGGTGTTATTCTTGGTCTCTCACTCTAGTGTTATCTATCCTAAGATATGTGCCCTACCTTCTAGTATATTTTGGTGGTATTCTTGGTGATATTCTTGGTGGTATTCTTGGTGGTATTCTTAGTGGTAATATTGGAAAGAAGTGCAACTACAACTGCTACAGTTGAGTATTGTTCTTGTTTTGTGGTTGTAGAGACTCTCTCTCTCTCTTGTGCGCTACCCTTGGAGAAGGTGGGATCCCCTTGTATTGTGATGTTGTTGCAGTTGGATGGTGTTTTTTGGTTCCATCTCGTGCTACTGTTGCAACTAGGGTTTATCTGTTGGTTCCAATGTGGTTTTCTGGAATCATTCTATCTAGCAGAGGTTAAAGTGCTTGGGGTGGCTACATGCCTATGGTTGGGTGATAATATTAAGATATCGTCTATGGTTAAAATAACACATCATAATATTCTAATAGTTTATGGGCCTGCACTACCTTCATAACAGTCTAACCGTTGGAAGGTAGATCGGGAGTTTCTTGTCAAGTTCGTTGTAGCTGCAACTAGGGTTTCTAATTTTGCAATTGCAACAAACCTTAAACCTAAATTATTGGGCACTTTAAGTGAAACGTTTGGCATAATTTTTGGGAATTCTAGTGCACCCTAGACTAGTGCACCCTTTGGTGCCCTCGGCCAACAAAAACGTCAAGTTTGAATTATTGGTCAAAGTTAAAGTCAAAGGTTGACTTTTGGTCAAAATTGATTTTGTAGTCTAAGTTGAAATTTTAGAGTTTCAAGATTTTTCTAATCATTGAACCTTTTTTATTTAGTTTCTAACCTCTTCTTGTCAATATGGTTTCTAGTTTCAGATTAGTAGACAAGTTGAACGATGCTACAAATTTCCAAGGTATGCACTTGTATATGCTTTTCAAGTAATATCATCCAACAAAGTATGAGTGTGTTTGTAGGGGATGTACAAGATACCTTGTCCAAGCCGTGATCTTGGATTCAGTACATTCAAAGGAAAAAGTGCACCCTTTCTAATAGTCGAGGCTCCAGGTTCCAAGTTTGATTGATCAAATTGTTAAGTTTCAAATTGCACATATCAAGTTTGATAGTTTATACGGTATAAGTAAACACTATAGTTGTGACAAAAATATTTGAAAGGTTCTATTACTGCTAGGTATACTTGGTTGTATATAAGTGTTATTGATATAGATTCTTATTACACTTGTTTGCAAAATGAACTAACATCTCCTCTAGGAGATATCTCTTGTTTTGCTCTCAGGCAGGTCACCATGGTAATTCTATGATGACTACCATCCTTGTTACCATAGATATGTTCCTATGAAAATGCTATTGGAAATAATTTTGTTTTTGTTTCTCTTATTATGGGAAGGACACAGGAGATAAATCTGCGAAGGAGCTATAGTGACAGTTGCAAACATGGAGCAAATGACTCCATCTAGTGGTGAGGTAGGTGATCTCACCAAGTACCAATTCTAAAGGAAGTGTGTAAATAAAAAGAAGTTTTGGATATGATACACTCAGATGTGTGTGGACCAATGTCAACCTCCTCACTAAGCGGATAAATATCTTGAGGTTCGATAATGAAGGAGAATACACCAACAAGGAGCTCGTTTCCTTTTGTTAAGAAGCCATGATTAGGAGGGAGCTAATTGTCCCACATAATCCTGAAAGAAATGGTGTGGCATAAAGAAAGAATCGATCCATTGATGAATATGTTAAGGCAATGTTGAATGACCAAAACCCATCCATGTTTCTATGGGGAGAAGAAGCTATGACAGTCGTATATGGTCAGAATGGAAGTCATCATCATATATTGAAGAACGTGACTCCAGAAGAAGCTTTCTCTTAAAAGAAGCCAAGTGTTGAAAACTTGAGGATATTTGGTTGTCCTATCTATATTCATGTTCCTAAGAAAAAAATAAATAAGTTGTAACTATCGGGAAAGAAGGGAATATTCGTTAGATATAGTGAGTCATCAAAATCTTACAGAATCTATGTCCCAAGTCAACAAAAATTTGAAATCAGTAGAGATGTGACTTTTGATGAAAATATTGGCTTCAGGAAATATATAGAAGATTCCATGGATCCCAATGATAAAGAAGAACATGAAGGTCCCAAGGAAGAAACTACATGTTCTCCAGAACATCTCAATGCAAAACCTTCCACCTTTGAAGAAGCAGTCAAGAAGAAAGAATGGAAGGAAGCAATGATGGAAGAATATCAATCCATCATGAAAAATGATGTATGGGAAATTGTGCCTAGACCTGAAGGAAAGGTTGTAGTCACTTAAAAATGGGTTTACAAGATCAAACATGTAGTAGATAGGAGTATCGATAAATAACAGGCAAGATTTGTGGCTAGAGGATTCTTCTAGCAGGAGGGAGAAGACTATGATGAGACATTTTCTCCAGTTTCCAGATACACCTCTATTAGAGCCATCATATTTCTTATAGCATCCATGGTTTGGAGTTTACATCAGATATTGGATGTAAATACTGCTTTCCTCAATGGAGTAATTGAGGAAGAAATATACATAGAGAAACCTCAAGGTTCTAACATACACCCGAGAGAAATCCATATATGAAGAAGGCCTTGCATGGAATCAAGCAAGTTCCAAGAGCTTGGTATGCACGAATTGACAGTTACATGATGAGACTTGGATTTTCCAAGAGCTATGTTGATCCATATTCTTATTACAAGGTTGTGAATGATGCACTTGTGATCCTGCTACTATATGTTGATGATTTATTTTTGACAGGTGCAAATCCTCTCATTATTCATTGTAAGAGGGAGTTAGCCTCTCAATTAGATATGAAGGATATTGGTCTCATGCATTATTATTTGGGACTAGAAGTATGGTAGAAGCATGGTGAAATATTCATGGGGAAAGGGAAGTATGTTGTAAATATCCTTCATAAGTTTGGGATGATGGATTGCAAATCCATGACAACTCCCATGGTGACAGACCTAAAGAAGATGAGAGACTCTAATCCAGTAGACTCGTCCCTGTACTGGTAGTTTATTGGCTCATTGATGTATTTGGTGAATACTCGACCAGACATTTTCCTTGTTGTGAACATGTTGAGCCAGTTCCATGTGGAACCTAGACATGAGAATTTGATAGCTGCAAAGCACTTTTTGAGATATCTTCATGGGACACTAAATTATGGTTTAAGATATGCCTCAAATAATGACGTAAATCTGTATGGATTTATTGATTCAGATTGGGAAGGGAGTGTAGATGACATAAAGAGTACTTCGAGTATATGTTTTATTTTGGGCTCTGCTATGATATCATGGGCTAGCGGAAAATAAAAGTTTGTTGCACTTAGCACTATAGAAGCAAAGTATATTGCAGCTTGTGATGCTTGTACATAAGCATTATGGCTCCATAAGATAATTTCTTGACTATTTGATCATGTGTTGGATATGACTATAATATATTGTGATAATTAGAGTTGTTTGAATCTTTCATAGAACCATGTGTTCCATGACAGGTTGAAGCACATTGAGATCAAGTACTATTTCATCTGTGATAAAGTCCAGAAGGGAGAATTGATTCTTTAGTGCATCTCCACCAATGAGAAAACAAATGATATTTTAATGAAGCCTTGTCCAAGATAAAGTTTTCATACTTAAGGCATAAGCTGGGACTTGTGGATATAACTCCCTTGGTTGAAAGGGAGGTGGCGACTTCCTCAGTTGGGAGAGAGTGCTAATATGGAATCATGGATATTCAATGTGTTGGTGGATAGACATTCTCCAAGTGGAGAATGATCCAGAAAGAATATATTACTGATGGATTGACATTCTCCCTATGGATAATGGTCCAGGTTGATAGATTAATGTTGATGTACCATGGACAACTATTATATTGGTGCATTGCCTGGACATGTAGAATGGTCTAGGACAACTATTCTCCTAGGGTGTTTCCTAGTAATGTAGAATGGCCTATCTCCCTGAGTTCATAGTAGTGACCAGAGTGGGGAGATTGGTACAAGACAAACATTTTCCATGTGTTCACAGTAGTCGCCAGAGGGGGGGAAATGGTCCAGGACAATCATTCTTCTAGGACATATGTCTGGATTAGAAGAATGGTCCCTATATCCCATGGCATGGATTTTTGTATCTGGGAGGATAGTCATTCTTCTAGGATGTATGTCCGGATTAGAATAATGGTCCTTGTATCCCATGGAATGGATTTTTAGCATCTGTTGGGACATTCATTCTTCTTGTGTCACATGCAGTGACCGAGATAGGAAGAATGGTATGTATATCATTCTATTGAGTGAGTGACTTATGTGAGACACTCTGTTGAGTGCACTAAGTCTAGCACATGACTTATTCAGCATCATGCCTGATTACTCAGATGGAGTATGGCCTCGAGAAATGATGCAGGCGATGATATGATTTGATGCCAGGAGAATGTTGTACTACATGGAGATAGCATGTGTATCTATTAGCTGATTGCAGTGGATATTGTGGGTCTCTGGATAGTAGCTATGTACTACTGTGGTGGATGTGTTCTACTGGTAGTGAATATGTGTTAATATATAATGGATGTGCACTATTCAGAGTGGTTGTGTACCACTGGATAGTAGTTGTGTACTATTATGGATCGACATTGTTTTGATCTATTGGATGGCATTTTAGTAATTGTGTACTACTACCTAATTTCCATGGAGACTACCAGTAGTGTTGAAGGTGTTTCCTAGATTGGTGTGCCAACCAGTAGTGTTGGAGGTGATTTCTAGCTAGATGGATAGTGATGATGATGCTCGTGATGTGATTTTCATGATCATGAGATCACCTATGTAGCTATGATGATGATACCTGTAGAATGGTCTGCAAGATTATGTGAGCCTTTCCCATACCAAGTGAAATGGATGGATGTGTTTGAGACCATTATAGTTAATTCCTCCATAGCTAGGAGGGAGTGTTGATATTATGGTAGTTGCGGGAGGTATTAACCTCCATGTGTAACCTTTGGCTAGAATAGAATATTCTAGAAGTAAGAGAAACCCTAAAAAGATGTGTAAACACCCTATAAGACAAGTCAGCTCAGTAGAATAAATAATATAAATGTATTATCTTCCAGAAATACAAGTTGGCCCAGATAGGTGACAATAACCACTATAAATAAGAGGTGATCTAGCTCATTTGTACACGCACTTCACTCACTCTCTCAAGTATAGTGCAAGTCTGGAGCTCCAGATGGAAGAATGGAAGGAGAATATTTTTTTGTGATTCTTGGTCTCTCTCTCTAGCGCTATCTAGCCTAAGATATGTTCCCTACCTTATATTATCTCTTCATGGTATTCTTGGTGATATTCTTGCTGGTATTCTTGGTGGTAATCTTGGGAAGAAGTGAAACTACAACTGTTGCAATTGAGTATTGTTCTTCTTCCGTGGTTTTGTATACTCTCTCTCTTATGCACTACCCTTGGAGAAGGTGTACTCCCCTTGTCTTGTGATGTTGTTGCAGTTGGATGGTGTTTATTGGTTCCATCTCATGCTACTGTTGCAGCTAGGGTTTATCTATTGGTTCTAGTATGGATTTTCGGAATCATTCTATATAGGAAAGGTTAAAGTGCTCAGGGGTGGTTGTATACCTATGGTTGGGTGACAATAGAGAGATATAGTCTATGGTTAAATGAGCACATCGGAATATTATAACACGATGATCCTTCACCAACATTGTTTTAAGGTCCACAACTTCATTGGATAACTTATTAACCATTTTGACCACATTATCGATATCCTTGGACTCCCTATTAGGTGGCTTAGTTAATAGTAGTGGTTTCTTTCTAGCTGACTTAGTTTCATCATAACGTGGATGTTGGTCATATGAAGACAAATCTCTTTCCATAGTCTCAACTTCATCAAAGTTTAAGGATAAAGTATTTTTGTTATATTGTTTTACAAACATCCCTATGGAGAGGGTTAAAGCAGTTGTATAATATTCAATGGCTAACGATTGAGCAGGAGAAAAATCATGAGGAAACTTAATTATGACATTAAGAAATCTTTGGTTAAAGTATTTCACTCTTTCTCTCGTGTCCATTATGATGGCTCCTAGTTCATTATGTAGAAACACAATTGTTTTTCTTTCCCCAAATTTTCTCATAAAGACCCTTTCAAATCTATCCCAATCTGTAATAGACCCGACATGTAAGATGAAATACCGAGTAGAGGATTTCCTAGAAAAATTATAGGGAAATAACCTATACACTACATCATCATGTTGAACACCTAGAATATGTATGGCCAAAAAGAAATTATTGACATGGTATTCTGAGGATCCAAGTTTGTCTGGGTCGAGTTTTGGGAGAATATTATCAAACTTCCTTGGCATTTCATGAATTTGTCCAGCCAGATTGAGATCTTCTTGGTCCCTCCATCGAGATATAACTTCTCTGTGGTTCATGTTTTCTCCCATTAATGGTTCTATGGTGATTTATGGTTGTTCACCTTCAAATTTTGCTTCGGGTTCAATAAGGAAATGCGCATCTCTACTCAAAGGTAATGGGACCTCTTATAATGTGGTTTCAATAAGGTCGTCTACAAATTCAACGTAAAAATTGGGATATGTGTTAGGATGTTCTACATGGGTCGCTTTTCTCCTAAGGAGTTCAGAGGTCATAGGTAATTTTTCAAGCAATTTTGGTGTAAGCACGTGTAATTCTACGAGTTTTGTGAATCTCTTCTTGTGGTATGTGAAACCAAGTCTCAGTATGTATTTTGGGACTACTAGAGTCACTTCCAAAATTAGGCTTTGAGTCATCACATGTAACTTCTTGTTCAAACTCAACCTGAGGGAACAAGGTAGGTTGAGAGTTGGGATTGCTCATTGAAGACTAATTTCGGTTGTTGTTTAATTCATGTATATAATCCATAAAAGTTAATCGTCCTTTTATCAAAATACTGGGGATGAGTTCAACTTCGCCTGACAATAGCAAGGGGTACTCCCTAGTATACAATCCCAATTAGAATATACATCATTTGGGTTAGGAGTCCCATCTGAAATTTGGCCTGACTATCATTTATTGTTGGCTTTTGGTTTTCATACAAGTTTTAGTCCGGTGTAACGATGGAGTGGGTGGATGCAAGGCATAGATGTAGATGATGACCATGTATGTAAATACAACTAATCTATGCTAACCTATCCTAGCTAGGAGCATACTAGAGTAACTGATGAGTTATAATGCAACCAAAACCTTACACAACTTTTATATTATTAGTTGTAACAAAAGAGGGGGATTGGAGACCAACGCATATATATGTATATAATTAGATTACTCTAGATCACAACAATGTATACTATAATAACCCACAAATCTCAAGGCATTGAAATATTCAAAGAAATATCAATAACTCCAGAATGACAAAGATTGTATAAGTATTAGTCTACAACAAACAAACATTCTTATAGTCCATAGAAACAAAAATTATCTTCACTTGAAGTAGTTCAAAGCTTTGATCCATTTCTACACAAAATTCCTTCTATAATATGTTATCCCTAAGGGATTCTCAATATTCATTAATAGTATAAGTTCTTAAAAAATTTCTTAGGTCTATACAATGCTTGAAAATCCAAAAGTCACTTCTCACGAGTTTCTACTCTATTTTATTCAAAAATATAGTGCCTTTTTTTCCTTCTTCTTGAAGAGGCAATTACAAATTGTTCATATTCTCTATTCTAATAACAAGTGGCAGAAAGGACAAAATTTGAAGTGGTAAGGAAAAAGACGAGAGAAAAAACAGTTGTTTGTCCTTTCCCTATGAACTTTTGCTTCGGAGATACGCTGTCCAAACCTCCAATTGGTTATATAGTGACTCGATTCTCCTGTATTATAGTTGATCCAATGTTGCTTCATTCAAGGCGATGTTTTCATCAAGGGCACTCATATCCTTCTTTATTATTTTCATGTAATCTTGTATCACAGTGTGAATCTTACCGACTGTAGTAGATGTCGATCAATGAGATTGATGGAGACAAAGGTTGTTTCTTTGATTATCTGTCTCCTTTGACTCATGTTGTCTTGGACTGCATCCACCAATTCTTTTGTGACCAAATTCTTCCCAAGTTCGTCTAATCTTAGGAGAGGACCATTCCTTATAAGTTCTTGGGAATCTTTGTGAGTCCTTGAACATATCTCCATCGCCTTGGTTACATATTTATCTACCCTTTTCCCTACCTGTTGGAAATGATCTAATGCATGCAAGTCAGTTTTTATACCTAATTTTGAGGGTCTATACAGCTTAGAATGCACATCAGGATTCTCCGTTATCCAAGTATCAATGTCATTTATACCTTCATAGATAGTGTTGTAATGTGTCAGCTGCATTTGTATCTGGTTGTTTTGGTCAATAATTGTTGCAGCCACATTTTGGAAGAGATGTATATTGGCATACATATCAATGATGGCACCTTCCAAATCATTCCTCACTTTTTACGCTTTGGCCT
This sequence comes from Picea engelmannii, assembly GCA_009831015.1. Taxonomy (NCBI): domain Eukaryota; kingdom Viridiplantae; phylum Streptophyta; class Pinopsida; order Pinales; family Pinaceae; genus Picea; species Picea engelmannii. The sequence goes on from ML788628.1 coordinate 132,419, forward strand.
TAAAGTTGAGGATAATTATTTCATCGATATTTACTTATTGAAGCCTCTCTTCTAGCTCTCTGATCCTCACCTCTTTCTCTTTGTTTTGTTGGCATAGCCTCTTTATAGTTTTTGCAGTTTCATCCATAAATGAAAATCCTTCCCTAGTTTTTGCCACAAGGTCTTCCTTGACATCTCCTGTGATGGGGACTTGAGTAACCACTAAAGAGGGGCTCATTATGTTGCTGGAACCTTTTTAACTCTTTTTTACACAATTATATTGGTTTTACTATCGTATATGAGAATTTTTAAATCCAATACTTCGGTTGACCGAAAATGTTCCCAGGGTCTGAGGCCTAAACCACTACTCATTGTTTCTACTCTTGTACCTACGGTGGACTTCCCAGGGATATCCAATTCCATCGGGTGTGTTTCACCCTCTTTGTCCTCTGTATTCTTATTTTGTCTTTCTTCTCCAACAACTTTATCCACTGCTTCTTTTTTTTCTTTCTATATTATTTTCATTTCTACTCTTGCAGCTTATGCCAACTCCTTTTCTTTTTCTACAGTAGCTTTTTCTTTGGCTTCAAATTTTTCTTTAGCTTTCACTTCATTTTCATCCCTGGCCTTTTCTTTGTCAGCTTCTATTTTTTTTTTTTTTAGTGTCATTCCTCCTTTTCAACACCTTCTCTTTCTCTCTTCTCTTTTTATCTGTCGGTGCTCCTTCCTCCTCTTCTGTGGAACCTAAATGAGTTGAGACAAATATGGGGGAATATCTCTCAGCTTCATCTCATTCTGCCTCTTTTTTGGTTGCCTCTCTTGCAACTTATTCTTCTGCAATCCTTCCTTTTGGCTGGCCCCACCTATTGAAAATGACTTTGCTGTACGTTCTGGCATTTTGATGCACCTCCTCTTCTTCCCATAACTCATTGGTTTATTCGTACGGGAGTCTCATGCTATTGAAATTCTCTTTGATGATATTCTTAGGGTCATGCCACCTAAATATTGTAAATGTGTTAAACTTGCACATAATAGATCTAGCTAGAAAATACCACACACATTTGCAGAGACAAATTGAAAAAGAAGAAGCAAGAGAGAAAGAATGGAAGAATTCTCATTAACCATAATGAATAATGAATAATTTACACATGATATGCTTTGTATAACTCAACCAATGTGCACTGGAGGAGAAGCCAATGCACCATAGTAGTGTTCTAGAGTGATATGGACACACACCAGTAATTACGGAAGTAAAATGCCACCTAGTATAGTCTCTCAGGTAGTTACAGGAGTGAACTGCCACCTAGCTGAGTTAACTAGTCTACCAGTCTTCAGTTAACTAACTGAAACAGAGTGAAGTGAGGAGGAGATTAGGGAATCATGGGTAATGCACTAGTCTAGTGATGATACCAAGGCTAATGTGCATTAGTTGGTGATGATCCCAATGTTTCGTGGTGACAAAACCAATGCAGCATCTAGACTCCACTCAACTAGTCAAACTGAAGAGAATATTCTCCCTGGAGGAATATTATTCCTAAAATATAGGAGACTATATAATGACTAATAAACAAGGAAAAACCTTAGAAAAAAGAAATCCTAGGTGTGTGTGAAGTAACTCCAATACCCCCCTAAGCATCACTATGGTGAAAATAAAGAATGGGTCTCGGCAAAGAGGCCATGTTAGGTACCCAAATACAAAAGATACACTAAANCCCTCAAGTTACAATGTATGTAAAAAGAAGAATTGACAGTTGCTAGGCAACTGTGTCCTTCACTCCAAGATGACTTCACAGAGAATGGAACTTCTGCTCAGTGAAGGTCTTGGTGAAGTTATATGTTGTCTGTTCTACTGAAGGACATAACTATAGGTTGATGATCCCCTCATGTACTAATTCTTGGATGTTGTGCATGTGGATCACAATGTGCTTTGTCCACTGCCTTTGAACTGGATCTTTGCAGAACTTCAAAGTGCTTTGGTTGTCACACTAGATGACGATCAGACAATGAAACTGAATGCCCAACTCAGTGAGAAAATGTTATAGCCACATAGCTTGAATGGTTATGTTAACTAACCCTCTTTACTTTACCTCGGCCGAAGATAGAGAAATGGAATCTTGCTTTTTTCTCAACCAACAGATAGGCCTAGAACCAATACTGAGTGAGTAACTAGATGTGGACTTGTGATTAGTGTTTTCATTGGCCTCATCAGAATCAGTAAACCCGATGATATCTAATGTAGATTTTGTTCATAATGAATCCTAAAGGTGATGGTGCCATGTACGTATCGAAGGATACGCTTTGCATTCTTCCAATGTAGTTCATGCGGCTCTTACATGAACCTAGAAACTGCACTAACTACATAGGAGAGATGTGGTCTGGAGTGTGTGAGATACAACAAGATCCCCACTAGTTGTTTTTATAGTGTGCTTTAAACCAGTGGAGTGTCCCCATCATCCTCAAGTTTGACTCCTGATAGGAAAGGAGTCAGAGCAGACTTGCAGTCTGTCATGTGAAATATCTCAAGAAGATCTCATGCATACTTGGCCTGAGACAGTTTGATGCCTGATGCATCTTGACTAATATTGATTCCAAGGAAGAAGTGTAGAGGTCCCATGTCAATCATCAAAAACCTGTCATGGAGAATCCTCTTGACTGCAACAATCATTGAAGTTGAGGAACCGATGATCAAAAAATCATCAATATATAGAACTAAGAGTAGAAGTGAATCAGTCGTCCTGAGAATGTAGACATTCAGGTATGATTTACAACGTACAAAGTTCTGTGATAGTAGGTAGGAGTCCATATTAGCATACCATGCCCTCAGAGCCTACTTGAGGCGATAAATATATTTCTCCATTCGACAGACCAAAGAGGAATCTTTTATAAATCCCTGGGGATGCTCCATATAGATCTCCTCAGATAGATCACCATGAAGAAATGCATTCTTCATGTCCATATGGTGGACTTCCCATCCCTTGGTTTTCGCAATGGCAAGTGCCAAACGTATGGAATCCATCTTCTCTACTGGAGCGAAGGTATCATCATAGTCAATGCCATGCACATGCTAAAAGCCTTTGGAAACAAGCTTGTCTTTGTATCTGCTAATCTATCCATCCGATGTGCTCTTGGTCCTATAGATCGATCTGCATTTGACAAGTTTCCTTTCATAAGGAAGGGGAACCAGATCCCAAGTCCGGTTCTTGAGGAGGGAGTTGTACTCCTCCTACATGGTGGATTCCCAAAAGGGATTTCCACCAGCCTCGCCATAAGACTATGGATCTGAAGAATGAACCAAGAAAAGATTCCTGGAGGGAAATGGTTTAGTGGTAGTGACTGCAATAGGAGGCTCCTCGAAATCATATTGAGTCCTCCTAGTATCGGATGGATCACCAACAAGATCCCCTGATCCTGAAGAGTATTATGTGCCCACTTGGGCATCTGGATGCTCTGAATCTACATTTGACTGTATTGACTCTATATCTAGATCATCTAAATCCTCTAAATCATAACTCTTGTCTGAAGAAGATTTGGCATGTGCATGCTCATCATCTCGGATAGGTGGAAGAAAGAAGGTGTCTCCATGCGCTTGTTGAGGTACATGCAAGACATTTTCCTTGAATTGGACACTTCGCTCAATGATGAGTCAGTTTGAGGAAAGGTCAATAAGTTTGTATCCCTTCACACCGTCGGGGTATCCAACAAATATGCACTCAATGATCTGTGGATCAAGTGCCTTCCTCTTTTCAAAGGGAATCTAGTCTCATGCATGTGAACCAAAAATATGAAATTGGATCACTTCCAGTTTGAGGCCGCTCCAAGCCTCGTAGGGGGTCTTATCCTTGACATATCTATGGGGAGATCCATTTTGGATGTAGTTTTCACAACTAAGTTCTTCGTCACATAGTATCTGTGGTAGTGACTTTGTGTGTAGCATGCAAGATGCCATATCTTTTAGAGATCTATTTTTTTGCTCAGCAACTCTATTTTGTTGTGGAGTATAGGGAACTGTGTGCTGCAATTGAATCCCTGCCTCATGAAAAAAATTCTAGATCTCATAATTGACATACTCTCCCTTATTATTAGTTCAGAGGACTTTGATTTTCTTTCTGGATTGTGTCTCAACGAGGGCTTTTAAATCTTTGAGGTGTTGAAAGACCTCAAATTTTTGCCTGAGAAAGTAAATCCATGTGAAACATGAGAAATCATCAAAAAAAATGAGAAAAACCCTTGCTTTGTTGATTGATGGATGCGGAAAAGGACCCATGAGATCACTATGGATCAGATCTAAAGGAGAGGAAGCTCTTCGAGTCTTTCCTTTGTCGAATTTCTCTTGAGGGTGTTTTCCAAGAACACATCCCTCACAGATTCCTTTGGAGAAATGGATGTATGGTAGTCCATAAACCAATATTTACTTGTTAAGCTATTGCATATATCTAAAATTAAAATGCCCAAACCTTTTGTGCCATATCCTACTACTTTCATTAGCATGGGTAAGTAGTAAAGCAAAATCTAGTTCAATAAATTTAGAAAATGTATACAATCTAGATTGATGATTTACCTCACCGGTAGAAACCCTGGAATTTGTTTGCATGTCATAGATGTCCAATTCATTTGGTGTGAATATGAATTTATTTTCGGTGCTGAAATTCATCATCTGATACATGGAGAGAAGATTGACGAAAAGTTTGGGAACATGCAACACATTCTCAAAGCTTCCATTGGTGAGTTCAATCCTTCCTTTGTCGATGACCTCGACTGGAGAGTTGTCCCCCATTAGAATAGGAAGAACTTTGCATGCATCCAATGAAGAATAGACTGCTTTTGTGGTAGGCATGTGATGTGATGCTCCTGAATCTATGATCCAAGCATCGGGAGAGGAGTTGACGCCAATCAAGGCATGGCCAGAATTGCCTTTCTTGGGATTCTGATCTACTGGCTTCTTCTTCTTGGCACCCTTGGAGATGCGATCTCCAAGGTTTTTTTTTTTGAATTATTTGACTCATTATATCTATTTGTTTCTTCATGCATGCAGATTCTGGATGGAATCATTTATGGAAGTATGTGCATTTCTCCCCTTTTCTCCCCTTTCCACCTTTGGATCTAGAGGCATCGGTGAAGGGTTTTGAGTACCCTTCCTTCTTCAGATTTTCATGAGATTTCCTTTTGTATTAATGGCTTCCACCTTACACAGTAAGTTAATGTGCCTTTGGGCCTTTGATTTTTCCCATGTTGATGAGCTTGGTTTTCTCTTGTGTCAGGGATTCGATAAATTCCTCAAGAGAAGGCATCCTACAGGTGGATCCAAAGGAGAATTTGACTGAATGGAATGAATACAAACATGGATAATTTAGGAACAAGTTTGGAGAGAATGGTGAGAACCATTTGTTTCTCCTCCTTAGATTTATCAACCCCACAAGATTTGAGTTGCGACAGTAAATACTTGAATTTTGTAAAGAAATCTTGGGGATTGTCGAACATTTTTGGATTCAATGTGAGAAATTCCACCTCGATAATGTGTCCCCTTATCTCATCATGTTTTCCAAAGAGCCCTTCCAAGGTGGTCCAGGATTCATTTGGGGTTTTACATGAAGATATGTGAAAAAGGAGATCGAGAGAGATGAGACTGCAAATTGTTTTGAATGCTTCATCCATTCGATTTAGATACTTGGATTTTTCTATGGTTGATGTCAGTTTTGTATATTTATTCAAGGTTAACCTGTACAATCCTCTGGTTCAGAGATGAATTATTATTCTCTCCTTCCATGCAAAGTAATTGTAAGGTGTAAGAATGAATTCTTTTGGGAATTCCATCTTTACACTATCTTCAATCTTTGGTACCTACAAAAATAATTTGGTGTAGCTTTGCTTAGCAGTCTGTCATCTCTGATTCCATGTAAATGTGTTCAACCTACATAGAATAGATCTATCTAGAAAATACCACACACATTTGCAGAGAGAAATTGAGAAAGAAGAAGCAAGAGAGAAAGAATGGAAGCATTTTCATTAACCATAATGAATAATGAATAATTTACACATGATATACTCTATATAACTCAACCAATGAAAATTAGAGGAGAAGCCAATGTGCCATAGTGGTGGTCTAGAGTGATCTGGAAACACACCAGCAATTACGGGAGTAAACGACCACCTAGTCTAGTCTCTCAGGCAGTTATGGGAGTGAACTGCCACCTAGTTGAGTTAACTAGTCTACCAGTCTTCAGTTAACTGACTGAAACAAAGTGAAGTGAGAAGGATATCAAGGAATCATGGGTAATGTGCTAGTCTAGTGATGATACCATGGCTAATGCGCATTATCTGGTAATGATCCCAATGTTGCATGGTGACAAAACCAATGTAGCATCTAGGCTCCACTCAACTAGTCAAACTGAAGTGAAAACTGAAGAGAATATTCTCCCTAGAGGAATATTCTTCCTAAAATATAGGAGACTAGATAATGACTAATAAAAAAAGTAAAAACCTTAGGAAAAAAAATCCTAGGTGTGTGTGAAGTAACTCCAACAAATATTTCCTCTCCAAAGTGGTAGGAAAGTAAGATGTCCACTTTCGTTTGAGATTGCTTTGTGTTTTCAAATAAATAGTTGCTAATGTAAAAAAGTAGTGGAGGCCAAATTCCTTCCTTTGATCTGTATAGAATTAATATGACCCCATGTATGATAGTTTGATACGCCACCTCCTAAAGCATAAGTTTGTCAGGAACAAACTGAGGGAGTAAGTGGGGTGGTTTCATCACACCATATATTATTATATAGGTACTATGCTCCACCAAATACCAATCCTTGATCCTTCTTATGAATATTATGGCTTTGTCTATCATACAAGGTGGGGAGGTGAAAAAAATAAATTCATATAATGGGGCAAGGAAGTGTTCACAGATTCTTTGATAGTTTGTTCAGTATTTGTGCTCCCAGAGCACCTTGCAGTAGATGTAGATAGCAGCATCGACGGGAAACCAACTCCATCCCATGTTTGGGTACCTTTGAGTGATACACATTATGTCTAGAAGATATGAGAACATGTGGAAACTAGGAAATTTTCCTGGTTGTGCTTGTGTAAATACAAAGATGGCAGGTTTGATATTTTCAGACAATATGTCTACCCAGTTGAAAGAGACCACCACATCTACACATAAATAAATTAGGGGCATGTATGATAGGGGGGAATGAGTTGCATCTGGTTCATTGTACAACCTACAAAACATATCTACCATATACTAGTATGGTCTCCTTAAATTGGTCATGGGGAATCAACTCTTGGGCCAATACTTGAACTGCTTATTTGATTTGTACCATGCGAGGAATAAATCTTTCTGTGTAAGATCCAACTCGTTAAGGAGTTGACCATCCAATATTTTGTTACCAGATTCGATATGATAACACTTAGTTAAATCATTGGGATTGAATGAATCTAAAGGTATCAACTATTTATGTCTACGTTTTTCAAAATCCAAAAATGGCGTTTGCACAAGGGAAGACTGTTGGATGTGCTTCTAGCCTGAAAAATCTCGAATTCTTGATGTTCCTAAACACTTGGAGCTCATATGGCTCCTATTCCTCCATGGAGAAGTTTGAATTCTTGAACATATAATAAACTTCTCCCAATTTTAAGGTTTCTCCATCCTTCTCTAGGAATCTTGATGTATCATCGTATATGGTCCTGACAATTTCTATCTTTATTGTTTGTTGGGAGCTAATAGATGGCTCATCCCCTTTTTATTTAATCTCCATATTCTTCCATGGTGACATGTATGAACCTGCATAAAATATAAATTTGGAGCATGTTATTTGAAATACAGCTAAATGATTGGACAATTATAAGAATTACTGAAATTATCAAGACATGGCAAGTTGCTTCTTGCAGATGTCAGGTTAATAGTAGACAATGCTCAGTGAGATTTTGGGGTGAAATGCTTGGGCACCATCTTGGAAAGGTGAAATTGGAGCTCAAGAAAATAACTTCTTCAATACAGATGGGAAGGTTTAGTAACAATTCCTCTGATCACATTGGAGGAGTTACCAACAACTCCTCTGATGGCATTGGAGTTACTTCCAACTTCTCTGATATGTATTCAGAAGGGATTGTCATATTATCGAGGAGCTAGGAGCACTTAAAAGGAAATCCTCTGATCATATCAGAGGATTTGAAATTAAATCCTCCAATATGATTGTTGGGTTATGAAAGAGGTACAAATATCTTCCTTATTCCCATAGTTCATGATATAATCTTGATTGACTTTTTGGTCAATTAGGGATAAATAGGATAGAAAATGATTAATATGTCTTCTAGAATTATTGTTTAAGTTATATTAAATAACATTCTAAAATACAATTGGAATTGTTTGATTTTGTTACAGGATTGGATAAATGTTGTCAAACCCAAGATAGCAAAGGAGATCCCGAAGATGTGTAAGCTATTGGAGGTCGATGACTTTTTATGCAAAGCATTTTTGAAGATAATTGATTTTCTATATTGTAACTTTATAATAGTAAAGCAATATTGAGGATCTCTCGATCCTCAGGATGGCTTAATTTACCTAGATTATTGTAATATATAAAGGTTAATAGATCCTGAAATAAGGATATATATAAGAATTGCATTCAAGTATTCAGAACTTAGAATTGCTCTGCGCAAGTAGTTTTTGTAAATGTTGTACCAGTTATGGAATCAATAAAAGATTTGAACATTTTCACCATTTCTACATACTGAGTTTCTAGTAGCAATGATTCTGAGGACCAAGGGCCCAGTCTGAAGGAGTTACTATCTCAATCTGTAATCGTATCAGTTTTGATTTTTGTTTTATGATTTAAATCTCCTTTACAATAGTTAAAGATAGATGCACAAGTGTGTTAATTCTTTATTGTTGATTGCTTATAAGAGATAGATGTTTTGGTTTGAATGTTAATGATTGTTGTTCCAACTTCCATTATTGTAGTTTGTTGCTTAACAATTCCTCACATTTTCATATGCGTTGTTCCTTTTATTTAGATTCGCATTTGTTGTTCCTTTCAATTAAGTTACATTTGTCGTTCCTTTCAATTAAGTTACAATTGTTGTTCCTTTCAGTTAAGTTACATTTGTTGTCCCTTTTGATTATATTAAAATTTTTGTTTCTTTCCACATATAGAGTAAATCCCTATTTCCTTTCCAGCAATTTGATTCGTAGTTGATAGTTAATTCTGCAAGTCTTTACTTAGATTCAATTACTATTTTTTAGTTAAATGAATTCAACATATTAGTTAGTTCCTTTGCAGCATGTTAGTAATCATATTTCAATTCTGTTAAGTAAGATCTTAGTCTCTGAATCTTTAATGAACATTTAAGGAACTTGAATGTGGATAAACTCAGGTTTTCTTTAACTACGTGATTTTAGCCTCTACGAGCTATCTACATAGACTTTTTTGACATTCTTGAGATAAAAGATGAATCCTCGAGTTGATAAATTAATGTTAAACTAAGTTTGTTTTTAGACATCTTTAGAGCCCAACATTTTGGCACTGTTGTCGGGGAGAATGTCAAAGGTAGCGTAGGTTGTGTCTCCGGAGGACCAGGTATTGAAGACGGAAGGTAAGAACCTACACAGGCAATAATTAAGATGTTCATGCCAACGCTTACCTCTAGTTGACACTTAAGAGGTTATATAGGTGTTTATTTTTGAATTTCTTTTTGCGTGAAGTGTGTATGACTAAGAAGAAAATCTTGAAAAACCAAAACCCCCACCAAAAACTACCAGAGCCCAGTGCTTGGTGCTCCCTGGGAGAAGCACTTTCATAGATGACATCATCCAAAAAGTTGAATTTCAAGCTTCGGTTGGACCTAGGAAAGGATCTATCTGAATCCCTCAGGTAGCAGTTTCAACAACTTCAACCCACGTTGAGATTCATAGAAAAACTAAAGGGATTGAGCAAAGCTTTCAAAGAACAGATCTTCCTCCCATCAACCCTTTAGAAGAGGGAAATTCTCATAATCTAGAGGAAGGAGAAGGAGGAACCATCACCACCCCCTGATCCTGAATCTCCTATAAAATAAGAAGGCATACTCGAAACCCCAGATAGAGGAGTGAAATCAAATCCCCTGGAGGATCAAATAATCAACCACCTCGAATAGAACACCTGGATCAAGAAATTCATGAATATTTTTGGCACATTTTCAATCAAGTGGTCCAACTAAATAAAAGACGACCCTAGACCTCCACGTTGGAATATTCGATAGTTCATCCAATCACCAATGCTCCCATGAGAGCAATCCCCCTACAGAACCTGTGTTGACGGGCAAAATCGACCGTCTGTCAACTGGAAGAGTGGAACTGGTCCGGGGTTGTCTAATAACCCAAGACGTTTGGGATGAACCACCCTGACGGGTTTAGCAGCTCCGTTAGCTGATCTAAGGTCCTAAGAAAATGAAAAAGGAAAACTATACTAAACTAACTAATCTAACTAAAACTAACTATTAACAAACTAAAGCAATCTAACTAAAAAGAAATAAAACAAACTAATTAACTAATCTAACTATTCTATATATATATAATCTACTATCTAATACTATACTAACTCTAACTAAATATCTAACTACTAACATAAATAAATCTTATTCACAAATGTACAATATCTACAATTTATAGATTTAAATAAAACCTGAAAAACTTGCTTATATTCTGCCCTAAGACAGAGAGAGATATTTTTTGTTGATTTTATAATTTTATGAACAAGAAATAAAACAAAACTAACTAAACAACTAATAGACTAATTCTAACTACAAATCTAACTAAACATATATTTAACTAAACTACTAATATTTGTACTAACAAATAAATAACAAGCTGACTTGGAGAAACGCTCCAGATTTGTCCTGTATGTGATGATTTTCTTAGCTGATCGGAGGGAGGAAACCCGCACCGAATTATCCAGGAGCTTCTCGTAAACGATAAGCTGCAGTGCTCTTCAAGTATGACTACAGGACAAACAAGACATAAAAATAATTACAATCTTATAATTTATAARTCTTCACAGTTAGATAAACCTGTATGCAAAGATCTATACGTAATGATTCAATTAACGAAGAAGAGAAATATGTCATTCATTGACTGAAACAAAGTAATTGTTGTTCTTTTTAAATGATGAAAGAGATCCGATTATGGATAAAAAATTAATTAAATCATATCATTCTACAATAGATTATGATAGCTAAAGTAGTCTATAATCAACTGCAAATTGATAAGCATAAACTTGAAACAAAAGATTGATATTATGAAAGCGAAAGCTGTAGCAAAACATCAACTCCTGTCTCAGTTTGTATTAGAAATCCATAACCCGGTTCTCCCACAAGTGAGGACGATCCTTATTACATAAAATAATGAGTATTTAAAGACCTTCCACATGGTAAAACATCCCTATGGAAGTTATCAAACTGTTTACATAAAATCTGGGAAGATATCCTAAGTCTGACTAAACTAGGAACCTAAACTAAAACACACAAATATCTCCTAGACTATCCAGCATGCCCAATGCAATTCGGATGTACCTAAAAAGGGTTAAAAATGGACAAGTTAGAAGGATATTTCATTGATAAAATGATAAAAAAATCTAATTCTATAGACAAGCTACAAAATCTTTCAATTCTRTAGCTGGTCTAAATCAGACACAGAATCAGCATAAAAATCAATTCAAATCTTTTAAAGAATTAAATTCAATTATTAACAAGTATCTAATAGCTAATTGAAAGACAAACGAATCATTCAAATTGAGATTGCTATACTAATTCGAGATCAAAACAAAACTAAAATCAAATGACTACAGAGATGCATATACTATGTTTCGTTTGTTACCACAAAGTCGAGTGAACAGAATCATAATAAAACAGTAATGAAATCGTTTCATATCAAACTGAAATCGATACAAAAACAAATCGCAGGCAATTGTTATGTTGCCTCATCAATAGGAAACACGATCGAATCCAGACAAGATCATTTTCCAATCGACATAGTTGTATTGCCATAACAAACGATCCATGCCATGAGCGAATTAAATCAAAACTGGTGTGTAAATGTTCACAAACAAAATCATAATGAGATCAATCAGTTGGTAACAGAGTTCGTAAGAGTTGTCCGATCGTTTGTTATCGCAACTTGGGGCAGACAAAATCATTCATGAAATCATTTCTTGAATTCATTTTGAAACGACTATTACCTGAATTTCCTCATACGAATTTGACAGAAATAACATAAGTGGGTCTGAGTTAACAAACTCGTTTGAAAATTAAAATTAACAGAGCTGCAATCAAACCTATTTTTTATACGAATACAACTCATAAAATCGATCATACTAACTGAAGATACACAGCAATCCAATCAAGCGAATCGAACAGCTGGGGTTTAACATAGTTATCGTGAATCAAAATCGTTCCATGATTCAGGCGTATTTGCACAGGCTTAAATGAGAATATTGTTTTCATGAAAAACAGAGTCGTTCTTTCCAAATCAGAGCTGAACAGAGTTGTATTCTCATTTTAGAAGATTACATGACATAACATATTAAAATATCGTAACAACCAAACTTACGAAATCGTTTCAAATATCAACTCATCAAAACTCAATTAGGGTCGATGTGATCCGACTACAACAAAATCATATCAAATCAAAATATGATCATGCTCTAAATTAAGCATGAAAACCTCATGTTCAAGTTTGATACAAACAAATTCAATTAAAAGAAAACCATCGATTTCGTTAACTTAACAGACAAACGAATCAAATCCTATGAAAATCTATTAGTGGCTAAATTGGGTATGACCAAATCGTGTATCCAAATCGAAACCTCATTTATTTTTAGCAAAGCGAAAACAATGTACAAGATGAACAACATTATGACAGAGCCATTTCGAATGATAGACAGAGCTATTTGAAAACCAAATTCAAATCATTATATTAATCCTGGTCATTCACAAAAATAAAATGATATCAAAATTCATACCTGGATGACAAGCAGATGGCTTGATCATGACATTTTGGAGTTGACAACAGCTGTAGCCGATTCAACATTTCTAAATACGATGGAACCAGTGGTTCTCTATGACCTGGAGAAACGCTCTAGATTTGTCCTGTATGTGATGATTTTCTTAGCTGATCGGAGGGAGGAAACCCGCACCGAATTATCCAGGAGCTTCTCATAAATGATAAGTTGCAGTGCTCTTCAAGTATGACTACAGGACAAACAAGACATAAAAATAACAACAATATTATAATTTATAAATCTTCACAGTTAGATAAACATGTATGCAAAGATCTATATGTAATTATTCAATTAACGAAGAAGAGAAATATGGCATTCATTGACTGAAACAAAGTAATTGTTGTTCTTTTTAAATGATGAAAGAGATCAGATTATGGATAACACATTAATTAAATCATATCATTCTGCAATAGATTATGATAGCTAAAGTAGTCTATAATCAATTGCAAATTGATCAGCATAAACTTGAAACAAAAGATTGATATTATGAAAGCAAAAGTTGTAGCAAAACATCAACTCTTGTCTCAGTTTGTATTAGAAATCCATAACCCGGTTCTCCCACAAGTGAGGATGATCCTTATTACACAAAATAATAAGTATTTAAAGACCTTCCACATGGTAAAACATCCTTGTGGAAGTTATCAAACTGTTTACATAAAATCTGGGAAGATATCCCAAGTCTGACTAAACTAGCAACCTAAACTAAAACACACAAATATATCCTAGACTGTCCAGCATGCCCAATGCAATTTGGATGTACCTGAAAAGGGTTAAAAATGGACAAGTTAGAAGGATATTTCATTGATAAAATGATAAAAAATCTAATTCTATAGACTAGCTACAGAATCTTGCGATTCTATAGATGGTCTAAATCAGACACAGAATCAGCATAAAAATCAATTCAAATCTTTTAAAGAATTAAATTCAATTATTAACAAGTATCTAATAGCTAATTGAAAGACAAACGAATCAATCAAATTGAGATTGCTATACTAATTCGAGATCAAAACAAAACTAAAATCAAATGACTACAGAGATGCATATACTCTGTTTCGTTTGTTACCACAAAGTCGGGTGAACAGAATCATAATCAAACAGTAATGAAATCGTTTCATATCAAACTAAAATCGATACAAAAACAAATCGCAGGCAATTGTTATGCTGCCTCATCAATAGGAAACATGGTCGAATCCAGACAAGATCATTTTCCAATCGACATAGTTGTATTGCCATAACAAACGATCCATGCCATGAGCGAATTAAATCAAAACTAGCGCATAAATGTTCACAAACAAAATCATAATGAGATCAATCAGTTGGTAACGGAGTTCGTAAGAGTTGTCCGAGTGTTTGTTATCGCAACTTGGGGCAGACAAAATCATTCACGAAATCATTTCTTGAATTCATTTTGAAATGACTATTACCCGAATTTCCTCATACGAATTTGACAAAAATAACATAAGTCGGTCTGAGTTAACAAACTCGTTTGAAAATTAAAATTAACAGAGCTGCAATCAAACCTATTTTTGATACAAATACAACTCATAAAATCGATCATACTAACTGAAGATACATAGCAATCCAATCAAGCGAATTGAACAACTGGGGTTTAACATAGTTATCGTGAATCAAAACCATTCCATGATTCGGGTGTATTTGCATAGGCTTAAATGAGAATATTGTTTTCATGAAAAACAGAGTCGTTCATTCCAAATCAGAACCGAACAAAGTTGTATTCTCGTTTTAGAAGATTACATGACAGCATATTAAAAGATCGTAACAACCAAACTTACGAAATCGTTTCAAAAATCAACTCATCAAAACTCAATTAGGATCGATGTGATCTGACTACAATGAAATCATATCAAATCAAAATATGATCGTGCTTTAAATTAAGCATGAAAACCTCATGTTCAAGTTTGATACAAACAAATTCAATTCAAAGCAAACCATCGATTTCGTTAACTTAACAGACAAACGAATCAAATCCTATGAAAATCTATCAGTGGCTAAACTGGTTATGACCAAATCATGTATCCAAATCGAAACCTCATTTATTTTTAGCAAATTGAAAACAATGTATAGGATGAAAAACATTATGACAGAGCCATTTCGAATGATAGACAGAGCTATTTGAAAACCAAATTCAAATCATTATATTAATCCTGGTCATTCACAAAACTAAAATGATATAAAAATTCATACCTGGATGACGAGCATATGGCTTGATCATGAAATTTTGGAGTTGACAACAGCTGTAGAAGATTCAACATTTCTAAATACGATGGAACCAGTGGTTCTCTGCTTGCTATCAACAGCACGAAGCTTGTCCCTTTGGTTGGTCAACACTGCAACTTGGTTTTCTAGCAATTTGATTTTCGATTGAAGTACAAGAACATCTATATAGTATCGTTCCAACCACAAATCACATCTATCACATGACGACTGTCTGGGCTTCAAAGATGCAGGTGAGGGTTTGGTTACATTGTCGAGGGTTTCGTTAGGTAGTCTGATCCCTGGGTAGCTGGGATTGTTCCTTAGGCAAGGGGGAAGATTCGAAACGAAGTCATAAGGTGGCTTGGGGCATAGACCCTATGAATAAGGGTACTCACTAGCTAGGAAGTGTTCTATGTCAGAGTCTGAATCCTCACTAAGGACTATGGGCTTCTGCTCAACACTAGGTTTAGGCTTATTTCTAGCCATTCTTGAGATAAGTCGAGCGTTCTTTTTTCCTTTTCCATCAAAAGTAGGGTTACCTCTAATCTTTTTTCTCACGGGCTTTTTTATAGCCTCAACCTTCTCAGTTATAGCATCGGGTAAGTCAACATCAGGATCGGCCTTAGCTTCATTAATCACAGGCTTGTCAATCTGGATAGGGTTTGTATCATCTAAACCATTTCGAGTGATAAAAGCTCACCAGCTATCACCGTGGAGACTTAAGTGATGAACAATGATAAGTTTAATTAGTCCATGGTGGAACAGGCTACTATCGACCTTCTCCCTTTTAAACCCTTTTGACATTTTCTACAGGCTACGCTGGAAATAGAAAGGCATATTCAATGGATACCCTATAAATTTCATTAACAAACGCAGGTGTAGAGAAAAACGAGTCCATATCGACCCTCATAGGTCACGAATTATTTAACTACTATCAAAAGGTCATGCCATCATGGTTTAAGCATGGAAATGGGCATACCTCTGTCACAAGATGTGACCTTTCATGAGACGAATAGTAGTGGCCATGGCACCTCTTCCACCTTAGAATTTTTGAACCAACGTTGGCCCATGGCTGCTAACTCGGTGGCAGAGCTAATGAACTTTTCACTGATTTCCAACTGAATGTCACCCACCTTGGCTCTACAGCCATCGAAAGTCAGGGTGAATTGTTGTGCAACAAATAAATTAAAACCCTCAAACCTCTGCACGAAGGTGAGCCAACCGCTATCCTCTAAGTCTTTCCATGCATTGTCGAACAATAGCAAGGCTTGGCTACCGTTCAGCTCAATTCGCACCACTGGTACCATGGAGCCGAGCACATGGTGAACGAGCCAGGGTTTGGATCATAGCATACATAGGAGCAAAGTGCACGAAGGGTTACCCAAACTAACAGAGGTGAAATAGGGATAAGGGATAAGCATTAATGACATCGTGCGAAGGTGGTGGAGTTATTCACTGGCCATGCATAATAGTCATTTCTAATAGTACAACCCTCGGGGCTCATAGTTGTTCAACCCACAATAGTATAGTTCAACAATTATGTCACTTGCCCGACTAATGAAATCAATGGTGTGTGCAATCAGAGTTATGCCATAGTTTTAAACAACCAACATACAAATCGAAACCAATACCAATGTTTTGGACCAATGCGCCAATGTGTTGTAACAACTCATATCAAGAGTTTAACAAATGTGCCAATGCATTTGAAACTAGGTATCATATCAAATGAAATATATCAAGGGTTTAATCATGATGCCTATATATCTTCATGAAACCAATGGTCAAGTATATCAAATCAAAGATCACATAAATCCAAATGCCAATGCATGACAAACTCAATGGGACAAAGTCACACAATCAATCCAAGAATGTCCAATGAGTACAGATCAAAAAGGTTTTGCCAACTGCATAATGATAAGTGAAATGTAAGCGCAATGGGCATATCAACAAGAAGGATAACGAAAATTCAAATAATGATTTTAATGCGACTACGAAAGACCAAGTTTTCACACTTACAGTCGTGAAAAAAAAAGCGAAGGTAAATGTGCAAATGTCGCAAAAATAAAAGTATCATTTATTTGAAAATTGCAACGAAAAATTGAGGTTTGCAAAACATTGGTGTAGGCAGCTTATAAGACAATGGAAAAATGTGAATTGGCTGCCAACAATGGCGACACACTGGTAGAAGCAGTTATCTCTGCCAAAAGGAACAAATTCAGATTAGGAAAACAAAGATAATTCCAACTCAAAAACAACAACCAGAAAATCGTATAAACATCATTATTTACCAATCATTCCAGCAGTGTTTTAAAAGATGAAAACTGATAACGGTCTTAAGACTAGCGAATCACGATATTAAAGATAAAATCTCCAATACTGTTTACATATCCACTGCTTCCAGCAGGCATCCATAGCCTCGACAGGGTTTCCATTTAACCCACTCTGACATTTGTATCCTACCAAGAAGTTCTGGATCAGAATAAAGGGCATTAGGAGGATTCTTATTTGCAAATTTTCATATACCTGACATTTCTTCGTTGCCAGCAGGCCTGTTCAGTACCCCGGCGAAGTTTTCTTGGCGTCATGCATGCATTTACCCACTGCCAACAGACCTGTTCAGCATCCCGGTGGGTTTACAAGCACTTCCCACAACTCTATTAATAATTTATTTTGTTTTTCGAAGGTATATAGTTGAGCGGGGTGATGCTGAAAATTATGATATTTTAACACATTTTTTCAGACCTCATCGGGATTTTTTAGAACTATCCTTTATCAAGATCCGGAGATGTTTCATTTACAAAAACAACTTCCTAAGGCAGGGAGACATCTTTTGAGTCATTCCCTTAAGGAATAGGGACAGCGTAAAAATATAATAGATGATCATGACAAGCTTTACTCAGAGATTGAAATCAATCAACTTCTTTCAAACAATAGACTTTTTCCAACACAGATATAAATTTCAGAAATATACCATTGATGTTTGTACAAATTTCTCAGAAGTTATTTCAGCGAAGGAATTTTCTGTTTTCTTTGTCTGCATAGCTCAGTGTATAGGTACGTGTATTTTCCAAAAACACAAGTTGATGAATTCAAAGAAAAATCAAAAACAAAAAAGCAAACGAAAAAGTAAACAAAAGCAAAATAAAAGCAAAACATGTACATAATATATAAGGGTAGTTATCAAGCAAATTATCTTTTCAGGGCTTGGCCATTCACCGGGTAGGTGTCAAGCTGTCCTTCAAGATTCTGCAATCGAAAAGAATTGGGACCCAACTTTTTAGCAATTAAAAACGGTCCAAGCCACAAGTTTTGAAATTTAGTGTGTTCTCCCTTTCCCTCATGTGGTTTGTCCTTCTTCAAGACGAGGTCACCTACTTTGAAATTCCTATCAGAAGTAGAATTAGAATTGAACCAGCTTTTAACCAATAGTTGATGCTGATCTAAATTACATTTAGCTTGGGCTCTTACCTCTTCTAGCTTCATCAAAGTGTTAATTCAGCTTTCCAAAGGGGGACAATATTCTTCTTGGACTTTCTGTGACAACTGAAGTAAAGGAAGAAGAATGTGAGGTGGCAGAATTGCTTCTCTGCCATAAACGAGAAAAAAGGGGGAGTTACCTACAATGTCTTTTGGCGTTACCCTATCATCCCACAGTGCGTTCAAAAGTGCATTGTGCCAGTTTTTGTGATTTTCAACCACGGTTCTCTTGATAATTTTAATCAAGTTCTTGTTTGTCGATTCTGCCAATCCATTGCCCTGGGGGTAATAGCTAGCAGAATACTTCATCTTAATTCCTTTTTCCAAAGCGAACTCGCTCATCTTAAGAGAGGAAAAGTAAGAAGCATTATCAAATACTAAACAGTCAGGGATACTAAAACGAGTGATAATATTCGAATTTAGAAAGGCAATTACCTGACTGGTGTTGACAGTTCTTAATGCGGCAGCTTCAGACCATCGGGTAAAGTAATCTGTGGCTATCACAATAAATTTGTGATGTTTTGAGGATGGGGGGTTGATTGGACCTATGATATCAATGCCCCACTACTGAAAAGGAGAATCAACTAAAATGGGCTACAAAGGAAAGGATGGTTTTTGTAACTGCCCTGATGCTTTCTAACAAATGAAACATTTACGACACAAGGCATGGGCGTCTCTAAAAAGCCTGGGCCAGTAATAACTGGCTCTTAAAACCTTGTGAGCAGTGGTATCACCACCAAAATGACCACCAGCTTCTCCTGCATGCAACTCAAGCAAGAATTTTTCTGCTTCGTCTTTTTCAAGATAGCGCATCAGTACGCCGTCAAAATTTTGACGAAACAGGATACCATTAACCAGATGAAAGGAGGCAGACTTTAACCTCAATGCTCTTCTCTTAGTGAAATCTAGGTGGCGAGGTGCTGACCCATGTTCAAGATAGAATCTTATGTCGTCATACCAAGGACTGACAGGGTTTTGTGTGCAACAGATTAGAATTTGATCATGTTTTCCTGGGTTTAACGTATCGCTTTCTTCTTGTTGTCCTGCTGTTGAATCAACAACTAACTTGCATAACCCTTGGCCTCTTACTATCTGAGCTGGGATGATTTCTAAGTCATACTCTTGCAAGGAGGTGACCCAGTTGGCTCTCTTTTCACCAAGTTCCTTCTGCACTAACAAGTTCCAGACGGCTGGGTATGGGACAATGACTTTCATCCTAGACTTCAACAGGTAAGACCAGAAATGCTTAACTACTTTGAAAACAACATAGGCTTGTTGATCTACCACTGGATAGTTAAGTTCAGTGCCTTTGAAGGAAGAGCTCATAAAGGCAATGGGTACTTCATTGTTCTCTGCATTCTTTTGGGTTAAGACGGCGGCATAGGAAAGGTCAGAGGCAAAAGTATACAGTGTAAAGTCTTGAGACAAGTCAGGGCTCATGAGAGATGGAGCGTCTATTATGGCCTTCTTTATTGCATTAAAAGCTTGATTTTCTATGGATCCCCAGTGATATTGGGCGTCTTTCTTTATTAGGTTCTACAAAGGCCTGACCATTTCGAAGAAGCTGGGGACAAATCTTCTCACAAAGTTAATCTGGCCTAAGAAAGATTGCATATATTTTTTGGATGTAGGAGGGGGAAGTTTCACGATGACTTGAGTCCTTTTGGGGTCAATAATCATTCCTTCACTAGACACAATGAATCTTAAGAGTTTACCCTGTTCTACTACAAAGATGGACTTTTTGGGATTCAAGGAGATGTCGTATTTATGACATCGTTGTAGAACGACTCGTAAGTGAGATAGATGATTGTTTTTTCTTTTAGAAAATACAGTCACATCATCTAAGTAAACTATGACGGACTGATTGATTAAGCCTTGGAAAGCAATGTCCATTGCTCTCTGGAAAGTGGCACCCACATTAATCAATCCAAAGGGCATTTTTCGATAAGCATAAGTGCCCCACGGGGTGCGGAAGGTAGTTTTAAGTTGGTCTGGTGGAGACATCGAGACTTGGTTGTATCCTGAGAAACCATCTAGTAAGGATAGCCTCTCAGAACTAGATACTTGTTGAAGGATTTGTTCCATGGGTGGGACAGGATAGTTGTCTTTATCAGACGCTCTATTAAGGTTTCGGAAATCGACGCAGAGTCAGATTTCCCCACTTTTCTTCCGGACTGGGACGAGGTTAGAAACCCATTGAGTGTGCCTAATAGGAAAAATTATTTTAACATTTAGGAGTTTATTCAATTCTTTTTGAACGGTCGGTTCGAGTTTAGGGTGCATTTTCCTCAGTTTTTTTTGAAAGGGTAAGGTTTGTGGCTTCATTGGGATGACATGTTGTATGATGTTAGGTTCGAAAGTTTTAAGGTCATCATACGTCCATGCAAAGACATCTTTAAATTCTTTAAATAATTTAACAAATGCAGTTTTTTCTTGTTGAGAACACCCCAAGCCTAAATTAATGCACTGTGGATTGTCCTTAGTTCCTAAATTTACTTTTTCATAAGATAATGAGGAACTATTGGTTTTACAGTTGACCATCTTTTTAAATTTACCCTGAAAATAATAAAACTTCTCTAATCTAACTATAGATTTGGGTATCGAAATTACCATGTCCGATAGAGCTTCAGGAGTTTTCGGATCAGGTATTACCGTAAAATTGTGCAAATTGTCGTCGTGCGTGAGTTCGTCTATCACTGCGCCTTGAAAGGTTTCTTCCATGTGGAGGAAGCTAATGATCTGTTGGTCGTCGTCAAAGACTCTCCAGTTCGTGATATTGTCAAGTACTGATGGCCGGAACAGTAGCTCGATGGAGAATGCATCTGGGGACAAGCCTTCTGCAGGAAGGAGTTTAGAAGCTACATTAGTTAATAAATTTGCTTCAGAGTTATTCAATCTAGGAATGGAATTTATATTAAAAGCAGAAAATTTATTCATTAAATTCCATACCTCAGACTAGTAGCTTTTGAGATGCGGAGAAAGACAGTGGATAGAATCTCTTACCTGTCTAACCAATATTTCGGAGTCGCCAAAAACAACCAAGTTTTGAATGTTCATATCCAAAGATTTTCTAAGACCTTGTAGTAAAGCCTCATATTCTGCAGTATTATTAGTACATTCAAATTCCAATCTACATGCCATCAATGTCTTGTTACCTGCTAGATCGATAATGACGCAGCCTACTCTAGCTCCTTCTTTGGACTTTGACCCGTCGAAATCAAGAGACCAAATTTGATTTCCATCGGGCACATGAGACCGTTGCGTAGAAGTTGTTGGCTACATATATGCTACAATCTCGGACTGTTGTTCTGGATTGGTGATAGGTGAAGCCTCGGCCATGAAATTTCCGAAGAAGGTGTCCATCCCTTGTACTTCGGGTGAATCAGCAGAAGGTGTAAATGGTTTGTTGGGATCATTCAAATCTGTGACCGTGAACTTAAGGTAGCGTTCACGATTCACTTTTATCTTGTTAGGCTTACCGTTGTCTGGAAGCCATAGATGAGACCAATCTGTTGCAAAATAACCGTGTAGCTGCTCTGACCAGTCCTTGCTTAAAAACATACCATACACTTCTAGAATATCCACAACAATTATATCAATAACTTGATGAACCTTTGGGTTAGATGATAATCTAATAAGCACATTCTTTAGTTCGCCTATAAATTTAAAATTGGTCCGATCAAGTTGTATGATTTTTAAAGTAGAGGGTTCAACTTCAGCATTAATCTTTTGGCATATAGACCATAGCATCACATTGGATGATGCTCCTGAGTCTACCATAAAATTATGCACATTTCTATTGAAGATTTCAAAAGTTAATAAAAATGGAGGAATATTTTTCCGAGTACTAAGAGTGGTAGCTTGTGGCTTTTTACTCACAGTTTCTAAAGCTACTTTATCTACATTATTTAAATTTCTTACAGGAAGGCTTCCTTTATCTTGAGGATCAGGTTTGTTTTTAGTGGAAGTCTTCTGAGGAACTTTGTTTTTCACAACCTTATTACCACTTGAATTACCATTTTTGCCATTCTCTGAGATATTTTGTAACAAAAATGGAAATTTCAATAACTCATAAACAGAAATGTTAGCTCTCAACTTTTTAAGATCCTCACCTACATCATAATCTAAGTTGGGGTTCACATTGCTCTGTTTAGTCTCAGTTGATTTAGATTGCTTTGGAGGCGTAGTTGTAGTTTTTTTGGTAGAAGGTTTATTTGTTGTCTTACTCTGGGTATTATAGGGATGCACTGTCTCGAAGTTAGCTTGAAAGATGCTATCTGAGAAGTGTCCAAAAATATTTGGAGAAGACTCTTCTTCTTGAATTGTCTCTTGTTCAACTACCTCCTCGGGGATCTCAGGAGGCATGAAGTTATCTTGGGCTTCTAGAATTGTTTGAAGGGTGCATTGCAAGATTTCTATATTTAGRCCTTCGGTGGTTAGATTAGGTCAGTTGGTAGGAAAAGGCTTCCGGAACGGGGGTTTGTAAGGCCCTTTGCTCGAGGAAGCATCTTCGGTCGTCCTTTTTAAGTCTATAACTTGATTTGACAGTTTTTGAACAACTTTAGTTAAGTTTTCTAAATCAAAGCTTTCAGGTTGTGTTTTACTTTGAGTGGGTCTGGGGAGGATTTCGATCTTCTTTTTGGAAGAAGAACTAGTCTCTGTTTCGTTGCTAGAAGAGTCTTTAAGACTAAGTATGTCTTTTTCAATCTGGCTAGCCTCCTCAAAGGCTTCTAACAATGTGGCTTTCTTAGATCGTTTAACCCAAATAGCTATACTTTGATGCAAAGATTTACTGTAGTGTGCTATTATAAGACTCTCAGCAGGCATGGAATCCGTAGGGATTTGGTTTTTGAGTGTTAGGAATCCTTGATTAAAGTCTTTAACTTTTTATTTTGGGTTCATTCTTAAGCTATAAAGGTCCATGACTAGGACTTTCGGAGGCTTACCGTCTCCGAACTTTTCCAAAAAGCATGACTCAAACTTTTCCCAAGACACGATGGTATGGGGTTGTTGGGAAAAGTACCATGTGGATGCATTGCCCTCGAAAGTATAGGGGAACAACCTATAGACAACGTCTTCATGTTCGACATTGCGGAGTCTTATGGCTAACATAAAAAAAATTATGTGATCTTCAGTGATCTGTTTTGAGTCAGGGTCAAACTTGGGAAGCCATTTCTCTGGGTGTTTAGGTAGAGGGTGTTGAGCTCCAGGTACAGCTACGGAATCCTAATCAAGCCAAGGTCTAGTAGGATTTTTCTGATTTTCCATTGGTGTAGTGGGTGTGGAAGGCTGAGAAGGGGAATTGCCTTCGTCAGAGGAATCTCCTCCAAAAGAGGAAGGAGATGATGGAGGTGGTGAAGGAGGTATCCCAGATCCTCCTGCAGTAGGATTTAAGATTGGATCTGAAGGGTTCATAGTGAGGTTAGTGTCTCCTAATTGTTCTCTGATATCATATAAGTCCAAAGGTTGACCCCACGGATGGTTTGGTTGCCTCAAGAGCTAGGGCACTATGTGTTTTTATAAGAGATTGATGGACAATCTCTTGTATGTCACCACCTGTAGGATTAGGGGTTGTTGGCTCAACTATGATCTGTGGATCATCGGTTGAAGTAGTTTTTGTTTGAGGGGAATATTATCATTTGAATGGCTTCTAGTCACAATAGGTGAACAATTAGGTGGTGGAGGAGTCTTGCGACTGCCTCGTGCCATTAATTAAATTCAGGCCCTCCTACTAGCGCCATTTGTTGACGGGCGAAATCGACCGTCCGTCAACTGGAAGAGTGGAACCGGTCTGGGGTTGTCTAATAACCCAATCCGTTTGGGATGAACCACCCTGATGGGTTTAGCGGCTCTGTTAGTCGATCTAAGGTCCTAAGAAAATGAAAAAGGAAAACTATACTAAACTAACTAATCTAACTAAAACTAACTATTAACAAACTAAAGTAATCTAACTAAAAAGAAATAAAACAAACTAATTAACTAATCTAACTCTTCTCTCTCTCTCTCTCTCTCTCT
>ML788628.1:160378-261584 GCA_009831015.1 Picea engelmannii
CAAGATGTGACCTTTCGTGAGACGAACAATAGTGGCCATGGAACCTCTTCCACCTTAGAATTTTTGAACCGAAGTTGGCATGTGGCTGCTAACCCGGTGGCAGAGCTAATGAACTTTTCACTGATTTCCAATTGAACATCACCCACCTTGGCTCTACAGCCATCAAAAGTTAGGGCGAACTGTTGTGCAACAAATAAATTAAAACCCTCAAACCTCTGCACGAAGGTGAGCCAACCGCTATCCTCTAAGTCTTTTCATGCATTGTTGAACAGTAGTAAGGCTTGGCTACCGTTCGGCTCAATTCACACCACCGATGCCATGGAGCCGAGCACACGGTGAACGAGCTAGGGTTTGGATCATAGCATACATAGAAGCAGAGTGCATGAAGGGTTACCCAAACTAACAGAGGTGAAACAGGGATAAGGGATAAGCATTAATGACATCGTGTGAAGGTGGTGGAGCTATTCATTGGCCATGCATAATAGTCATTGCTAATGGTACAACCGTCGACGCTCATAGCTGTTCAACCCACTATAGTATAGTTCAACAATTATGTCAATTGCCCAACCAATGAAATCAATGGTGCACGCAATCAGAGTTATGCCATAGTTTTAAACAACCAACATACAAATCGAAACCAATACCAATGTTTTGGACCAATGCGCCAATGTGTTGTAACAACTCATATCAAGAGTTTAACCAATGTGCCAATGCGTTTGAAACTAGGTGTCATATCAAATGAAATATATCAAGGGTTTAATCATGACGCCTATATATCTTCATGAAACCAATGGTCAAGTAGATCAAATCAAAGATCACATAAATCCAAATGCTAATGCATCACAAACTCAATGGGACAAAGTCACAAAATCAATCCAAGAATGTCCAATGAGTACAGATCAAAAAGATTTTGCCAACTGCATAATGATAAGTGAAATGTAAGCGCAATGGGCATATCAACAAGAAGGATAACGACAGTTCAAATAATGATTTTAATGCGACTACAAAAGACCAAGTTTTCACGCTTACAGTCGTGAAAACAAAAGAAAACGTAAATGTGCAAATGTCGCAAAAATAAAAGTGTCGTTTATTTGAAAATTGCGACGAAAAATTGAGGTTTGCAAAACATTGGTGTAGGCAGCTTACAAGACAATGGAAAAATGTGAATTGGCTGCCAACAACCTGCCAACCTTCCATGGATTGATTTCAGAAGACCCAGACACATTCTTATTTGAATTTGATGTCCTATGTAGAGGGTATGATTACACCTCTGAACCCCAAAAAATAAAATTGTTCCCTCCACTTTGAAGGGAGCGGCTCTACGTTGGTTTATGGGATTGGGAGGTGGAATTATTAACTCATGGGATGAGATGAAAAAATCCTTCTTGAAAAAATATCAGGATTATTGTAGAACTAGGGACCTAAAAGATGAAATCTTTCAAATGACTACAAAAGAAAATGAATCATTAGAAGAATATGTTGAGAGATTTCAATATAACTTGCAGAGATCGCCCTATGGTACATTACTAGGTGAAGTACTTAAAGCAACTCTGATTAAAGGTATGAAGGATGAATGGGTAGAAACATTGAATCTAATGGGGAAGGGTGACATTTATCAAGAAACATATGATAATATCATTCTATTGTGTATCATGTGCTCACGAGGAAGTACATGGACCAAATCAAGAATGCAGACTACCCTCACCAGAAATAACAATATTACCAACAGGGGTGTTACACGAGCTAAAGTTGGTAATCTCTTAGAAAATTTCAAAACATATATTATGAGCACTCTTACTACACAATTGGATGTATTGCAGGCCAAACAGAAAAAAAGAAGAAGAAGAAGAGACTTTGGCCATATTTTTCCACAGATGCAAAAAAAAAACATGGTCCAAGGGAATGTCCTTTGGATGTGGTTCGGGTTTGCGCCAAGGATCACAACACAAAGCAATGTTCATCGCTCTATGGACTGAAATTTGTCTTTAGAGAAGTGGAAGAGCAAACAGAACCATTATATATGATGGCTCAACATTGTCAATGCCAAGCCCAACCTCCAAATACACTCCAAGACCCCTCCTCTTTCTTTTCTAGATATTATAATCTACAGCAAAATCCTGGCAATGCATGATAGGGCCAGTCGTTTACTAAGAAGAACTGGTAGCCCCAACAATATCCACTTGCAAATCCCACTTGGTCGAACCAAACCGCTGCAAATCCTATCTGGCAGAATCAACCAACTAAAAATCCCACCTGACCTAACTCACAATACCCCACCCCATCCTAGCAAAACTCAAATAACCCCTACACTTCATAGTGGCCCAACACGACTGCCTAAAACCCAAATTGGAACCAGAATTAGCAGCGCCCCATGGGGACAAACAATTAACCCATGGGGATGGCCCCTCAAACCCAACCCATGTTGCAAGCTCCACTCCAACTACCCCAAAACCCTCAATCCCAATTACACCCCCAATTACCAGCTCAACCCCACACAAATCCTAATAATAGACCGGATCAGCTCATCCAGATCATGGAGAATGGGGAAGGGGAAACCAACTTGGTAGGGTGCAATGAACTCTGGTTGAGATCGAGGTGTATGATCTCTCCTGAAGAAAATAATGTTTTCCAAGAGCAGGAGAATGAAAATAAAAAACAACCAACAATAACATCCTCGACTGTGGTAATAACAGAAGAAATCGATAAGGGGGGGAATACAGTCGAGTCACAGGATCCTGATAAGGATGCAACTCCTTCCCCTCCATTCCCCAAAAGATTGATGATAGAAAAACCTGTCATGTATCCTAACTTCGACATTGTAGGGGAACTTAAGAATTTATATGTCAAGATCCCACTCCTGCAAGCTCTCCAAGACATTCCAATTTATGAAAAGACAATCAAGGAACTATGTGGGAGGAAGCCTGTTAGGAAAATTAAAAATTCATCATCAATAGTTCACGTAGTAGGAGCCATGTCTGATCTAATTCTAGGTAGAAAAGAACTAGTCAAATATGTAGATCCAGGGAACCCCATAGTAACAGTTCAGATCCAGGGTTTTTCTTTTCCAAATACACTAGTTGATTTGGGGGTGACCATCAATATCCTGACTATGGAAACCTGCAACACCCTGGGTTTTGACTCCTTCGAACCCACCCCAATTATGTTACAATTGGTTGATCGATCAGTGGTTACACCAGTCGACACACTACATGATATAACGATCTCAGTCGACTCTTGGGAATATCCAGTGGATTTCCTCATCATCAACCCAAGAAGTGGACTCAAAGGGAATCCATTGATACTGGGTAGACCATGACTCACAACATCTGATGCGTACGGAGGATACCGAACAGGTAATATGAAAATTGCTAGAGGAGGTGTCACAAAAAAACTCATCTTATATCCTCTAGCCAAGCCAAGCCCGACTTTCATATATCCACAATTTCCACCACCACGATATCTAGAAAAGGATTTGCAAGCCCTTCTCATGCTAGAAGAAGCTTTCAAACTCAAGAACCAGTTAGAGGATGACGTAATCAATGGGTTTATTAATAGCCTAGCCATCGTGGGTAATCCAACATTCCTGATGCTCCAAGTTGTTCTAGACTGTGAAGCACAGGGAGACTTGTTGGAAGATTTAATGGAACAACAAATCCTGACTACCGCCATTCATAACAACAAATCCATTGAGATTGCACCAAGGAGGTCTCTAAACATTAATGCCAATTTAGGTGAGCAACAACAACAAAAGTTGATTCAAGTCCTTTCTAAATATCAACAAGATTTTGCTTGGGAGTATTCTGACATGAAAGGTATTGATCCGCAACTCTGCACACACCACATTTATATTGAGAAGGATGCTTGACCTATCCAAAATCCGCAGAGAATAATGAATCCCCACCTCAGGGATATTGTTAAAGAAGAATTACAAAAGCTGTTGGACGTAGATTTTATATATCACATCTTAGATAGTCAATGGGTTTCCCCATTAGTGATCATCCCCAAGAAAAATGGGAAATGGTGAATTTGTGTCGACTACAGGGAACTTAACAAAGCCAATCAAAAGGACCACTTTCCCTTACCTTTCATTGATCAGGTCCTGGATACTTTGGCAGGGAAGAAATTATTTTCTTTCCTAGACAGTTTTAGTGGCTACAATTAGATCTAGATTGCCCCATAAAACTACATTCACATGCCCCTGGGGTACCTTTTCATACAAAGTATTTCCCTTTGGACTTTGTAATGCTCCAGCCACATTCCAAAGGGACATCTTGAGCATATTCAATGATTTGATTAGTGAAGGGCTTGAAATTTACATGGATGATTTCACTCCTTATGGAGACGACTTCGATCAAGCACTGAATAATCTGGAAAAGGTCCTAGAACGATGCATTTATACCAAGTTATGTTTAAGCCATGAAAAATGTCACATGATGATGACAAAATGTGTGGTACTAGGGAATTATATTTTTTCATATGGAATTAGAGTAGATCCAACAAAAATAGAGGTAATCCTTAATCTACCTACACCGCCCACACAAACTGAGGTATGTAGTTTCCTTGGTGCTTCAGGATACTATCGCAGATTTACGGAAAAATTTTCTGGAACCACTACACCTTTACATGCTTTGACTAGTAATATGGAGTTTTAGTGGTCTGACAAGTGTGATGTGGCATTTGCAGGACTCAAGAAGTTGATCTCGACAGCACTAGTGTTGAGGGGACCAAATTGGAAAATACCATTTCACATCTCCACCGATGCATCAGATATTTCCATAGGCACTGTCCTTGGATAGGAAGAAGACATGAAACCCTGTGCTATTTATTTTATTATCAAGAGTCTTTCTCCAGCTGAACTTAATTATACAGTAACAGAAAAAGAATTTTTCGTTGTTATACATGCCATCAATAAATTTTGTCATTATATAACAGTCTATCCAGTTATTCTGTATACTGATCATTCTGCTATTAAATATCTAGCTAATAAACCGATTACTAATGGATGGGTCACTCGGTGGTTACTACTATTGCAGGAATTTGACATCACCATCAAAGATCGACCTGGGAGAGAAAATCTTGTTGCAGATTTTCTGTCCCGCATACCCAAAACAGATGACTCCTTGACAGTTGAAGATCATTTTCCAGATGATCATATGTTTGTCGTTACTACAAAGCCACCTTGGTACACTAATTTGGAAAATTATCTGGCAGTGAGGAATACCAGCACATCTATCATCAAGGGAAAGAAAATTGATCGTCCAGCGTAGCGCACAATTCACTTGGATCTGTGGATATCTCTTCCACACAAGAGTTGATCTCCAGATCCACAGATGCGTATGAGATGACAAAATCTACGACATACTGAAGGCAGGACATGACAAGCCCTGTGGTGGGAATTTGGCAGACCACGGGACTGGACACAAAATTTTATAGATGGGCTACTATTGGCCCTCAATATTCAGAGATGCGAGAAAATACGTCCAGACCTGGGACAGTTGTTAGTGGATGGGAAAACCAGGTCAGGCTGATGAAATTCCCTTGAAAGCACAAGTAGTCGCATAACCATTTGAGATATCAACACTAGAATTCGTTGGCCCCTTCAATCCAAAGTCAAATCAAAAGGCCTACATTCTAGTTGCAACAGACTACATGACCAAATGGGTAGAGGCAAAAGCCTTACCAAATGCAACAGAAGAAGTAGTCATCAAATTTATTTTCAAATTATTTGTACACTATGGACTACCTAGGGAAGTAATCACTGATGGGGGGTCACAATTCACAACTCATAGAATCACCACCATCCTAAACAATTATCATATTAAACACAAAGTTACTTCTCCATACCACCCACAAGAAAATGGGCAAGTAGAAAGCACCAATAAGTTCATGGAGGAAATCCTGACAAAGACTATCTCAACAAACTGACAAAATTAGGCTACTAAGATCCCAAATGCCTTATGGGATTATTGCACAACATGGCGTAACACCACTAGCTACTCTCCTTATCACCTAGTCTATGGTAAAGAACCCATATTCCCAATAGAATTTGAGATCAAGACCCTAAGGATGGCCCAAGAAATTGGATTGGATCTTACAGAAGCACATAAACAATGCCTTCAGCGACTCAACGAGTTGGATGAAGCATGTTTGTCTGCTTTGAAGCACACAACTATTATTCAGCAACAGAGAGCAACCTATCATGACAAACATATCAAGAAGAAATCATTCAAGAAAGGTGATTGGGCGCTTCTCTATGATTCTAGATTTCATGATTTTCCTAGAAAATTACAGACACGGTGGATAGGACCATATGAAATTAATGAAGTCCATGATAATGGCACGGTCTCTTTAAGTACTATTGACGGATTTGGATCTCCATTTCTGGTCAATGAACATCGGCTATGACTCTACCATCAACCGCCTTCAAAAGAATCTTTCTACCAGGAAGTAAGTAAGGACCCTACCATTTAGATTTTGGTTGGTTGGGTGTCTTCCTGGGAAGGTAACCCAACTACTCCAACTCCATAAATGATGAATTTTGTTGACACTATACATACTGTATATATATTTTTTATTTTCATAGATCTAATTGAGTTGTTAGTTTTTCTTTTTTTTTTAGCTTTATGAAAGTCACCTGGGAAAATAAGAACTAGGGAAGATAACTGTAATGAACACAATTAACACTCTTTTATGTTCCTTACTCCTATTTTATCTTATCACACGGACCTTTTCTTCCACAGAAAAATGAATATGTCATGTTCTGCAATAGAGATCAGGAAACTATAACGAACTCAGACCATCCAATACTTGATTTTGAAATAAACTGACCCATAACAATTGAATGAATTTAGTTGATGACTAATCAACCTTAGATTCAACAAAAATATATTTCCATGGGAGGTTTCCAAAATTACCTAATCAGATGGATAAAAATTTAATAGATGTTTTTCCTCTGTTATGATTGTTTCTCCTTTGAGTGTAGTTGATATTCATTTGAACGGAACAATTGTCGCTCCCTTCGTGCAACTGTTGTTCCTTTGAGTGTAGTTGTTGTTCATTTGAATGGAACAATTGTCATTCCCTTCACGCACCTATTGTTCCTTTGAGTATCATTTTTGTTCATTTGAATGGAGCAACTACTGTTCCCTTCGTCGTGATTTTCATTCCTTCATCTCAGGTCCCATTGTGCATTCTAAAAAGGAACAACTGTTGTTCCTTTTCTGTTTTTCCTTGTTGTCATTCCTTTCCTTCATGTTGATTAAAAGGTTAGCCATTCCTTTGGGGTACGAATTTCACTTAGTAATTTTTACCAGCATTATTTATAATTATCATCGCAACGATCTGTCATTATTTTGTGTACTATCTCTTATACCTTATCAAATTGTTTTTGGATTAATTTCTTCAAAATATCTTAAATCTTGTTCATAATCTGTAACCACCATAATTCATTTATTTTCCCTATACACATGCAAATATACTTGAATGATCATTTTCCTTCATATTATAATAAGGATTCTTAAGCACACTTTTACTTGGAATCCTTACACTTATTTATGCCATCCCTTACTCTTAAGGAGTAGACGAGCCTCCCATAGTAGAACCCTAAAAAAAAAAAAATGAATGATGAGAAAAGAAAAAATATAAAAACAAATAAATATAAGTCATAAACTTCTCCCACAAAGAATAGGGGGTCTCATCACGAGCCAACCTACCATGATCATAGGATAATAACGTAAGTGACATTCCAACTATGGCTACCACACCAGGGCAATGGCCTTTGACTTTTTTCATCAAAGGAAAAGGGGTCTCATCATGAGTTGGCTTGTTCACTTAAGTTACAATCTAGTGAGTGGCATTATCATCATCTGGCTACCAAACTAGGATAGTGTTCTTTTGGGAAAAGACAATTCAAATATATATTAAGGATACGGGCTCATCTATGGGTTAAAAGGCAACCCTGTCGAGGGTATGGACATCTGCTGGTAGTAGTGGCTCTGCTTGTGGTATGGAAGTTTACCTTAAAAACACCAAGTTTTTGTGTGTCTCTAGATTTCCTTTACTCAATAATGGGGCTATCATTTCGGTTATATTCAATAAATCGGGAAAAGTAACAACATTATGATATATGGAATATTTTTAAATGAACGGATTTAATTTATTCGGCTTATTTATCCTTAAAAACATTTTTGAGCATAGGTACAATAAATTCAAATTTCCCACGAAAGAGGACTATCGTTTATGATTACCATTAAATATACTTTTTGAAAATTATACATGATTGGTCCCCACTGGCAGCGACGGCGTCATTATTACCTCTCACCAGAAATACCTACACTCATTACTTTCGCCTACGTTGGCGGTCGAGGTTGACCTCTACATTAATGAGGGGAGTGGATGCTCAGCACACTTTCTGATAAGATTGTAATGATTTTAATAAATGGAAAACCCACATTTTTATACACTCGTTGTTCTCTAATATTTTCTATTTTTGGAAATATTTCCTCCAAGCTGGTCTAACCAAGTCTGCAACCAGGAACGATAGTCGTTCTCATTTTCTTAGAGAAATATGTGTGGTCGAAGTGTGCGCAGAGAGCCAACATTACTATAGGTAACAAAGCATGCAAGTGAAATCCTACACTGTCTGGGGTGGACGGAGTACTTCAACCTGTTGCAAGGATATGATACAAACATCATGCTTGAATTCTTTTAGACCTTGCAGTGAGAAATCTCCATGGTTCGAGACATACAAATTCCAGTTACTATGGAAATCGTAGCAGAGGTTACAGGTCTCCCTAACACGGGCATTCAATGGACAAGAAGATATACAATGCTCAAAGAAGCTATAGAATCTTTCGTAGACCATGGAGAAGAATTGGATAAAAATGGAAAGGGACTTAACCCCAACACTCTCAGCGAACCATGTAAAGGACTGGTAGGGGTAATTCAGAGGTACATCACCTGTGATGGATGATATGATGTAATCTGACCATGCCCATGTCAAACTACTAATGGCACTCAAACAAAGGTTAGTAACCAATCTACCATTTTTTCTAAATGACATGTTACATGAGGTTTCCATAAGAACACAGAAGGCCAAGTATCTTGTTACTATCATCACCACCATGGATTAGTTAAATTGATAGTAAATAAGGCCCTGAGTCAAACTCAATTAACCTGAGGTAATCTTATCGAGGCCAATAGACCTATACAACTGGAACAACCTGAATTATATCATAAAGACCCACCACAGAAAATTGAAGAGATACAAGAAGGGGAGGCCACTTCCCAAATAGAAATTCCACCTCCTCAACCCAAAGTCGAGGCAGACCCTGTCCAAATTACAGAGACTCGAACCTCACAAGAAGAAGAATTAACAAGAAAGAAGAAAAGAGAAATGGATGCTCCTAAAGCCTCCATTGAGAGGAAGAGGAGAAGCAGATGGACAATAGACCCTAAAGAAATTCAGGAAATGATCGAAAAAATTCAAGAAATGACTGAAGAAATTCAGGACATTACAGAGCAGTCATTACATGAAAATGTTCAAGAAATTGAGCAAGCAGAACAATCCTCACAATGGAACGATCAGGAAGACACCCAACCATCATTGGATCACCTAACAGAACAATTTTTGAAAAGCTATGAGGTAGAAATAGCTCAGGTTTTAGGGAGCTTTGGGACCTTAATTGACAGAGACACAAATAAAATAGAAGAATACCAAGAATGATCCTCTTCTTCAAAACCTGTTGAAGACTTTCCTGATATTGAAATGTCATTCCCAAAGGACGTAGCACAGGAAGAACCTCATCTTAAGGTAAGAATCCCTCTTGAACAGACAGAGCCTTGGAAGGAATAGAGGAACAACCACCTGCTGACCAGAATGAAGAAGACCTTGAGACCCCTCAAAAATAGAAATCAGGCAAAAGCCATAGGAGAATTAGAAAGCTAAAAAAGGAAAACAAGTTGTTGAAGAGAAGGGATAAAATGGTCGAAGTATTAAAGTAGAAGGTTGGAAAATCAAGGAAATTATTAAAGAATTAAGAAATCATCCAGAATAAGAAGATAAGGCCCACAAAAGAAAGAAAAACAAAAGGCCCGGAGTGCAAGGAAGAAATCCTCTTCCTAAAAGAAAATTCACTACAAACTCTATGGGGACACATACGAACCCTGAAGAAATAATGGTAGAGGATGCAGTAGCTCAGAATGAGGAAGTAATTCCTTTAGAAATAGTTGATGTTGAAGTGCAGATAGATACCCCAATCTCATAGGTAACAACTCAATTCCTTGAGCAGGATGCTACCATTAGGATATTTGAGGAAGAATTGGTGTAGTTCCAACAAATCCTGATCCAAAATAGAAATGAAATAATGACTATGATAGAGCATCAAGCATATCAGTCTCGGGAACATAGAACCATCATTGATAGACTGGAAGCAGAGCTGATGCAAGCCCAAAAATCATTAACTCAATCCAGAGATGATATGGGCACTATGGAAGAGTATCAAGCATCCCAGTCTTAGAAACATAGTTCCATAATTGATAGGTTAAAGGAAGAGTTGGTACAAGCCCAACAAGCACTGACTCAAACCAGGGATGAGATGGTTACTATGGCTGAACATCAAATAATTGTTAAACAATTAAGATCCATGGAGGAAATAGAGCATGAGACTTATGTTGAGTTAACCAGAGCTCAGGAAAAGACAAAGAAAATACAAAACCAATTTGAAAAATATTTGGAGCAAATCAAAGAGTTTTGTGATGTTTAATCTGATGCAATCAATTGCAGAGCTCTTGCTACCAATTATACCCTATTCTTGTTGGAACGTTACCTATTGTTAAGGGTAAAAGCCATCAAAGTAGGTAAGCCAATTACATTTACCACTGACCCTGAGTTCATTTCATGTTTTAGAGAGCAAGAAGAGAAGGTACAATACTTTATGTGTGAATTATACTTCCATAACTTCATTTTGGAAGATGATTGGAGTAATAACCCTAGTCCCTTTATTGGGGACATACAGTTTCAAGAATTCATGTCCTTCACTAAGAACCAAGTCAGATGGGGAAAAGCTCACGAGAATTTTATAAAGAGGGAAACTGGGTTAGATATTTGGATCAGAGGGGAGCCCCCAAAGTCCTTTCCAGCCATTATGCGACATAGAACCTTCATGAAAAGGGAGGGGGTTGTGGACTCTTTAGCCCCCATCCATCGACAGGTTATACGTTCAGGCATCATATATTTTAGAGAACTCAAAGAAGAAGCTCTTGTTGCTTCTAAGGTGAGATGGGATGCATCCTCTAATGAAGTCAAAAGTAGGGAACCCTTTGGGTTCAGGAATTTCTTTGCAGCTACCTACAGAGTGGAAAGGTATTATAGAATTCTCCAAGAGAAAGGTCCTTCTTGGATTGGGTGCAGATATAATACCCCTATCCTTTGTTTTCCTCCAGAAAGTTACCAGAAGGATTATCAAATTAATAAGAAGAGGGAGGATTCTACTTTTGTAGAGCTCAAAAGAAGTAATGGGTTTAGGAGACCTGGTGAACCAACTTTTCCTCCTTACAACATCACTATTTTACATGTAAGATCTCAGCTTGCATGAGGACATGCAAGAAGGTAAGTTGGGGGGTATGTTGGGTTATCAAAAAGGTAAAAATATCTTCCTTATTCCCACAGTTCATGATATAATCTTGATTGACTTTTCGGTTAATTAGGGATAAATAGGATAGAAAATGATTAATATGTCTTCTAGCATTATTAATTAAGTTATATTAAATAAGATTCTAAAATACAATTGGAATTGTTTGATTTTGTTACAAGAATGGATAAATGTTGTCAAACCTGAGATAGCAAAGGAGATCCTGAAGACGCATAAGCTATTGGAGGTTGAGGACTTTTGGCGCAAAGCAGTTTTGAAGATGATTGATTTTCTATATTGTAACTTTATAATAGTAAAGAAATCCTGAGGATCTCTCAATCCTTAGGATGGCTTAATTTACCCAGATTATTGTAATATATAAAGGATAATAGATCCTGAAAGGAGGATATATAGAAGAATTGCATTCAAGTATTCAGAACTTAGAATTGCTCTGCGCAAGTAGTTTTTGTAAATGTTGTACCAGATATGGAATCAATAAAAGATTTGAATGTTTTCACCATTTCTACATATTGAGTTTCTAGTAGCAGTGCTTTTGAGGACCAAGGGCCCAGTCGAAAGGAGTTATTGTCTCAATCTGTAATCGTATCAGTTTTGATTTTTGTTTTATGATTTAAATTTCCTTTACAATAGTTAAAGATAGATGCACATGTGTGTTAATGCTTTATTGTTTATTGCTTATAAGAGATAGATGTTTTGGTTTGAATGTTAATGATTGTTGTTCCAACTTCCATTACTGTAGTTTGTTGCTTGACAGTTCCTCACTTTTTCATACGCGTTGTTCCTTTTACTTAGATTCACATTTTTTGTTCCTTTCAATTAAGTTACATTTGTCGTTCCTTTCAATTAAGTTACAATTGTTGTTCCTTTACGTTAAGTTACATTTGATGTCCCTTTCGATTAGATTACAATTGTTGTTTCTTTCCACATATCGAGTAATTTGTTATTTCCTTTCCAGCAATTTGATTCATAGTTGATAGTTAATTCTAAAAGTCTTTACTTAGATTCAATTACTGCTTTTTAGTTAAGTGAATTCAACAGATTAGTTAGTTCCTTTTCATTCACAACATGTTAGTAATCAGATTTCAATTCTGTTAAGTAAGATCTTAGTCTCAGAATCTGTAATGAACATTTGAGGAAATTTATTGTGGATAAACTCAAGTTTGCTTTAACTATGCAATTTTATCCTCTACGAGCTATCTGCATAGACTTTGCTGGCATTCTTGAGATAAAAGATGAATCCCCGTGTTGATAAATTAATGTTAAACTAAGGTTGTTTTTAGACATCTTTAGAGCCCAACAATGATCAAAGGAGTTGTTTCCATTTGTTCCAAAAATGTGTAGAGGAAACAGTTTTAACTCTTCCAAGCACATCGGAGAAGTTAGTAGTAACTTCTTCGATGTGCTCGAAGAGTTACTTTGAAAGTATATGGTTTAGAGTTAGGGATTTCCATGAAAAAAGGAGAGTGATCCAGGAAAACTATGACTAACTTAGAGGAGTGTGAGGAAACCTTAGGACTTTCTTAGATCAAGGTGTTTGTGCTTGGGGTGAGCTTGGGGGGGCTTGCAAGGGTTGAGTGAAAAGATGCGGATAAATTATATCATGGTGAATGGGAAAGGGCCAACTAGTTGTGCATCCCATGGAAAGGAATAGGTACCAAATAAAACATAAGGTTGACCGGAAAAAAAAAATGGGGGGTGTGGCCAGAAGCGAAGTGACGAGGAGCAGAAAAGGATTCTCGATCTAGGGAAAAGGGAGTAAGAAAAAATAATAAACAAATACCTAACCCTAGCTTAAAAAAATGGAGAGAGGTGAGGTAACCTTACCTAGATTATGACGCCACGTGGTGGATATGGATAGGTGAGAGCCTTGAACGGTGTTCATTTCGGTGTGTTTATCCTTGGTTTTTCTCGTTCACTTGCAAATGGTCGAATAACACTAAAATCAACCTCGTTCCATTTATATATCCAAATGGTTACTTATGAAATTTAATGTGGTGGTTTGGGTTTTGATCGAGTTAAGATAAAGTTCTTCAATCAATTTGAAAGTCGAGATAGTAACTCATTTGTTGTGTTCAGAAGAGTCATAAGTAACTCCTCTAAACTTATTAGAGGAGTTAGAAGTAACTCCTTCGATATGATTAGAGAAATTTATCCCATCTCTCGTGATATCATTGTGTATCGGAGAAAAATACAAGAACTCCTCTGAACTTGTTCGAAGGAGTTTTTATCAACTCTTTCGATCTGTTCGAAGGAGTTAAAGGTAACTCTTCTGAATTGTTTGATGGATTTAAAGGTGACTCTGTCGATTTTTTTTAAATTTGGACTACAACACTAAGTATTGTTTGTTTTCCAAGTGAAACATGAATCATCAAAAGAATCTTGAGATGGAGAGGGAGACTTATGAGGCTTTCTCTTAGGCTAAAAAAGAAATAAGGGGGCTCCATTTTTAGGTAAGTAAACTAAATCAAAATAAAAATGGAGGGTTGTAGTGCCTGTCACAACAGATAGCAACGATATAAATACCCATTGAGAAACCAGATGGATGTAATGTAAAGGGTGAAAAATGAAAATGGGGGCAATAAAGGGTATGGAAATAAATGGTAATCTCCTCAAGTGTGAGTGAATGGAGGCATAAAAATGAAGAATCACCATAGTATGGTTGAATAAAAGGTGTTATGATATGAGATAACTCAATATATATTATACCAACCAACAATGTGGGAGTCTCGTGGGTAAGGTTGTCAATATGATGAGGAAAGATGTATGAGGCTTCAATCTAGGATGTAGACTATACAAACTCCCAATCCGAAGGAGGATGCAATGGCATGGGTGAAAAAATGCAACATGGGTTACTAATATATGGAAACCCATGGAGGAAAGGTATTACCACTAGGCAAGGGTGAATGCAAGGGTGGTTGGTCTAAGCCACTTGCCAATATGGGGTGGATCATATGGAAAATTCAAATTGTGGAAATATATCAAATGCAATGCTAGGAAAGGGAACACCTATACTTAAATGCTAGTGTAGAGAATATACTTAAATGGGAACCACCAATGATGTGTGACAAATGATGTTGTTGAAAGTGTTATGCACACATGAAAACAAAACCCAGGGTGCAAAAAATGCTTAAATCTAAACAAAAAATATATAGCTAGTATACAAGGGTTGTACTCTAATGTGATCAAAAGGGAACCCATACTAATTCTACCTTAATGGGGAAATAAAAATAGACCATGGGGCTTGTAATTAGGTGACACTAGGGAATGTTGGACATAAGATGTTGTCATGGTAGTTCCCATAAAGAGCATAATGTGGGTCTAGTTTGTGTCGCAAGCTAGGTTGTATGGGATCAAGCTAGGTAGGATCACTACCCCTTGAACCATTAAAGGGAGACTAAAGGAATATTTCCAAATACCCAAGACAATCTACCAAAGGTATAAAAAGAGGTAGTTTAAAACTAGGCATCCAAAAAAGAGGATTTGAAAAAGAGTATTAGATTCCTAAGATTATAGAGTATATGTTTTAGGGGTTGGGGCCATAAGCTGGTTGAAAAGATCTCATGTGGGAACAATATCAATGGACTTTGGGTTGGGAATGAGGCCCAATGAATCCATATCAAACACAAGAGGTGGTCTTGGTTAAGAGGGAGAAAATATAGTGCTAATGTATATGGAATTAGAGGGTTCACTATTGGAGTGGGTGGACCTTTACATAAACTGAATAAGAGAATCTAAATGGAGGTTATCCCTAGGACAAGTGAAATACAACATGGCCTAAAATAATTCTTCCTCATCAAGGAAGAATGCAAGTGAGGATACATGGATCCTATTGCAAGTGGTGGATAAAACAAAGTATGGATGCCTCCATTCATGAATGGATTGGACTAGCTTCCAAACCAGAGTGTTGAGGAGGTTTTGATGGATCCATTGGCCAACACTTTGTGGGAGTGTATGTTGCTTAATGAGTAGAGGTGGACATGTAATGCATGGGCACAATCTGAGCAATAGACGGTGAAATTTTTTCATGTGAAATCATGGAGGGGAGATCATAGTATGAGAGTTGATCAATGGTGACCATGCATCCTTCATGAGGGAATTTCATGACCTAAAAGAGTGAAGACACCAAAAAATCCATGGAATATATCTAATCATGGGAAAAGAGGATATCGTAATCCACTGAACTTGTCATGATAGTGACATCAATCGAGATACTCTTACCACCTAACTTAATGGGGATATTAGGTAGTATCTCGAAGGTGGGTCTAAGTCTACGATCAAAATATCATAACTCGATGGTTGATTGAACAAGAGTAGGAGAACCTATATGTTTTTTAGCTAAGTGGGATATAGTACATGAGGAGGCCCCTTCATCCACTATGCATCAATGAACCAAGAAGTTTTTCATGGAAACCTATACTTGAAATAGGGTGAAGGATGAGAGAATTTCTTTAAAATATTTGTTCCAATAGAAGGTGATGTCCTCTGATGGATGGGGGTAAGCTACCCCACTTTCTTTACAAGTATAAGGTCTATTAAACATCATCTCACTAGAGGTGGAAGGGGTTCCCCCAATTCTAGGTTATTGGGTCATGGTAGTGAGGTAAATATGGTTGGAAGGTGGGTTACCCACTTGAGGAGTAATCGTCGAGGTCAATGCCATATGAGTAGCTACTAACACATGTGATAGGAAAGGGTTTTGCAACACAACAGGTTGTGACGTCGAAGGTGGGTTAGGTCGAGTAACAAGCTATCTTTTATCATCTTTGCCTTTATGAATAATCATCTTGAAAACAATCCAAACTATATCTTCAATGGACAAGAAATAATCAAACCTTGAGTTAATAGCAACAGTTTCGTACTTGACTAATGTTTAAATCCCAGATTTTGAGTCTTTGATGCAACTTTCAAAATAGAAGACAATGTTTATAGTTCCATTGGAGAAAAAACTAAACCTATTATAATCGCACAATTTGAAGAGGAATTTCACACAAAGATAGATAGCTCTACCATGAATCTTCATACAAATTTCTTTTAAATTTGCATACCCATCACCGATTTATTACTAATAACAATATCAAAATCTTGTTGAACCAAAACTACTCGTAGTTTATGCCAAAAAAATCTAAAGGAAGCCTTCAAATATATATTAATTTAGTAATTCAAGGGCCACAAAACAAGCTTCATGAGTGCAACATAATCGATGATGACCCAAATTGATGAAATTCATTCTTAGTAATTTTGTAAGAATTCAAATGCACTTGTTCACGTAGATAAGGTAACCAACATGTTAAACTAAGTTCAACTCCAAATACCATTAAAATTTTACCCTCATAACCAACTCTCCAACATATGTTCACAGGTTGAAGGAAACTTTGATGCAAAATTCATTCATTTCCTTGAAGGAAACTTTGATGCAAAATTCATTCATTTCCTTGAAGGAAACAAATCATAATTCTACCTTTTAGTAGAATGAGAAACCAATGTACAATGGATTCCTTCAAGTCTTCTCAATTTTAAAT
Source organism: Picea engelmannii (assembly GCA_009831015.1). Lineage (NCBI taxonomy): Eukaryota > Viridiplantae > Streptophyta > Pinopsida > Pinales > Pinaceae > Picea > Picea engelmannii. The sequence continues at coordinate 177,549 of ML788628.1, forward strand.
ATACACATGTAGCAACATTTTGAATGGTTTGACCAAGCATAGTTTTCAACTAAAAGTTACAACCAATCATATATCTAGTGTCATAGTTTCGATTAAGATGGCAGAGATACAATAAAACAACTAGCACAGTACCAACCTAAAACACAGAGGTATGGGCAAGTAAATGTGCACAAGTTTAGAAGAACAAAAAATGGAGATTGAACGAAATTCAATGGACCCACTAGGAGTTGATGAATTAAAACTAGGATGCCCAAAAATTCATAGTGTCTTTAGCTATTTTGAGGTGGACCAGTTTTCAAAATTCAAATTCCCCCTGGAAGTTATTGTATTTAGGAAAATTTCATTGAACAGACCAACAAAGGCTACATTGTGAGCAGAAAACCATCAACAACATACATAATGAATTTGGTTACAGGTTTGGGTGAGATATATGTGGTTAAAGGTTCCCAACATTGCAAGTTTTAACAATGAATATTTTAGTTCAATTATGTGACAAGAACCACATAGTTAACACTACATTCCTATATCTCAATAGCTCAAAATAAAAACATTGAATGTTTTTTGTTGTTATAATCAAAGATAGTTTTTCATTATTATTGGACTACATTCCCATTAAATATCCACATAACTTTAATCAATGGCATAAATTAATCTCCCAGATCAATTCTTGATTCTTAGACTACTCTAAGGGAATTGTTTGGCAGGCATCTTGAGAGCATAAGAATCACATATGCAAGCATTCACACACCCAACAATTGCATACATTAAAAGAAACAACTAAATATCATCATGTAACTCTTATGTCACCAAGGCTAGCAAGGCATGGTCTCATCAATCAAATAACCACTAAAGTAATACAAGAATGCCCAATATGCCCTCCCAAGGCTCACGAGGTCTCAAATATATTTCTTTCAATGCTCCCAAACTTTTAAACAAACTTGAAAAAACACGATACTTCAAATTTACATTATATAAAATTGTAAAACATGATACTTCAACTTAAATGCAGCCATGATCATGTTTTACATAAACGTTTAAATAATAAAAATGTAAAACATGATAATTCAAATAAAATAAAAATAAAATTTTAATAAACTTAATTTTAAATAATATTTTTTATTAAAACTTAAACATTTATGTAAAAACATCATGAGTATTATTATATTTAAAATATATATATATACCCGTGACCTTTTGTTCATGAGATTTATGTCAAATATTATATTAAAACTCAACTCCAAAAATGTTCACGTGGAGTTATAATCCTCTTATTTTTACCTTGGATTTATATTAAGTAAAGGTTGCCAGAGAATTGGTATATGTACAAGGGGGATCCAAAATTTCAACATATTACAAAAAGATGGCCATCGGGCCATTAACCGACCGCTATGATGCTTCAAAACAAGTTTACATACATGCTTATAGACATAGTTCAATTCTAGAGTTCGTACTATGTAAATTCTGGAGAAAAAATCCTAGACATAAACAAACTGAACATTGCATTACATATGAGGAGGAGACATGGATTTTGAGGCCGAATCATCCTTATTTGATGAAAGGGGCATGGAATTGAGGTCTGACGGAGGGATAGAGAGGGTACATGGAGATGCAACCTCATAATCGACCAACTCCTCATTCTTACTTTCACGAAATATCGGGTGGGTCTGCACACCTTCTATCTAGATACATATGCTATTTCCTTCATCCTTGAGGCTATGAATGGATTTCTTGTGTTGAAGAGAGAGTTAAAGAATAGTAAAGACTTGGTGGTGCAACCGTTCCTCGGCGAACAGCCGCTCTCACCAGGACCTCCTCTTTCACAGGCCCGAAGAGTTGCAACACCCTTCAAATCCCGTATCGGGACTTCTGGTCACCCACAGGACATTCTGTTGATCTCCCGGCAGTTGTCTCGGGAAATTGGGCTTCGCGATATCGCAAACCCTATGTGCACTCTTCATGCAACTCCGAGCTCTGAACCTCGAAGGCCGATGGTCAACGGTCAACGGCTCGGGATATCGCTACTCGTGATGTCAACAGTCTGCCTTTCCAAACCCTGAGCCCGAGGTGTCGATCTCCCGACTCGACACCACCTGGACTCCACTCATTCCTGGGGACCCACGCTGCCACATCACCTTCAGGGTTTCACGGATCACAGATCCACGATGCAAGTTTCCCTGTGGTTGAAAACCCCGAACGTCGAACCCCGATTCTCTGAAATCCTCGGGATCATGTGCCACCTGTCCTTACTCTGATCAACGGCTCCCGTTAAATCGGGAAATTGCGATTCACGATTTCAATGTGCATGCGGCTTGCCTCGTCAAACATCGAATGCCGATATGCGATGGTACTGGGATTTGTCTTCCCCACGACTTCTCTGTGATCTGACGGTCGGCGGGATTTCGCTACTCTCCACAGCGATTTCAAGTCGTCGATTCTCTTCCTCTTGAAGAGTCCTTCGCTCTGAAGCTTTTCCTGCTCAAACTTCTCCTAGTCCTCTTTCCAAAAAATCACAGGGGAGTATTCCTTCTGAGCTTCACCAACTCTGATTCTTCAAAGACTTCTGCGTAAGCTGCTTACGCTCGACCTTCACCCACTCTCAAGGGTTGAACTCAGCCAGACCCTATGTCCTCCTGACAATAGCAGTCCTGTCTTCCTTTTTCTCAGGCTCGCGTCTGAGACTTCTATCCAACCTGCACTTCACCTGCACAGTTTGAATAACCCAACACCATTCCAATAGAGGGGAATAAGAGTTTAACTATAGATCCCCCTCAACGCACTCTATGCAGAGGAATTCGACTGCACTCTATGCAGGAATATCCTGGCTCGAACAGAGAAACAATTTGAAACTTGTTCTCGCCTCTCTCCCAGATTTCTAATCTGCCATGAAATTACATATGCAGCATATACAACGAAGGCATAACAAGAAGCAAGTATACAACAACATAATATCAACAACACACAGAGAATAATCACAGCCATGGAATTGAATCAAAGCTTTCCTAGTAATTCAATATCTGTACATGGGGATTCTTCACCAGTTCTCTGCTTTGCTCTCTGCTTGCTCCTGAATGCTAATGTTGGATCCTCCTACAATGATACAAAGGAGGGTGCCTATATTCCGTTTTCCCTCTCGAAAGAAAAACTGTCTAATCTAGACTTAATTAATTTATCTACTTGCATTAAATCTAATAAATGCTTCAGCTACCTAAGGACGAGAGCTTATCTGCTCAAGGACCGTTATAATGTACAAGTGCACTTCATTACACCAATGTATTAATGTTTGGCGCACCAAATATCAAAATATTTCAAAGTTTAAATGTTGGCACTCTCCAGCTGTCTTTTCTTTGCTCCATGCGCTGGCTCGCTTGATGAGTGAGCGATGCTCCTGCATCATACTCCTCGGCTCAAAAGATTTCATGGGCTCCTGTCCATGAGCTCCTGCACGGTGTGACCATGCTTCTGTATCATTGCCTCTATCTCCCAGCTGGCATCCTCCACTGGGTGGTTCTTCCATTTCACCAGGTATTCAAAATATTGCTTTATCCTGGTCTTCCTTCCCACTCACTTGTCCAGTATACACTCTATCTGAGGCTTATGTGCAACTGGTAACTGCTTCTTCCACTAGATCACTGGTTCCTCAGTTCCAGCTTCTGCTTCTTCAGCCCTGTATGGGTATAAATCCGAAATATTGAAAATCGGAGATATCCCGATGCCCTCTGGCAACTCAAGCTCATATGCATTCTCCCCAAATTTCTTCAGGATTCTGTACAACCCAATCTTCTTCATTTTGAGCTTGTTATATGTTCCCCTCGGGAACCTTTCTTTTCTCAAGTGCGCTAGAACCATGTCCCCAACTTCAAACTGAAGTTGTCTTCTCCTCTAATCGGCTCTGTGCTTATATTCCTGGTTGGACTTTTGCAGTCGCTGCTTCACCTCTGCGTGAAGTTCTTGCATCGCCTCAGCAAACTCTTCAACCCTCGCGCTGCTAGTTTCAGCCTGTTCTGACTCCTTGAGCTCAGAAACTCCTCTCAGCTGTGTCCCATACAAAATTTGAAATGGGCTTTTACCTGTACTCCGATTCACAGAATCGTTGTACGCGAATTCTGCCTGTGATAGGATCTGGTCCCAACTGCTGTGATGATCTGTCACCAGGCTTCTTAATAAATTCCCCAGACTTCTATTGACCACTTCTGTTTGTCCATCTGTCTGCGGATGGTATGCTGAGCTAAAAGTCAAATTAGTACCCAGCTTCTTCCATAGGGTCCTCCAAAAATGACCTATGAACTTTGTGTCCCGATCCGAGACTATGCTTCTCGGCAATCCATGCAGTCGCACAAATCTCTTTAAAAAACAAATTTGCGATGTGTGTTGCATCGCTAGTCTTATGACATGGTATGAAATGTGCCATCTTCGAGAATCTATCTACCACCACGAAGATAGAATCAACTCCTCATTGTGTTCTCGGCAATCCCGGAACAAAATCCATGGTAATGGCCTCCCATGGTCTCTCGGGCATAGGCAGTGGCTGATAAAAACCTGTGTTCTGCTTTCTTCCCTTCGCATGTTGACATATCCTGCACCTGTCAACAAACCTTTTCACATCTGCACGCATTCCTGGCCGATAATACGATTCGCTCAGCTTGGAAAATGTTTTGTCATGTCCAAAATGACCGGTTAAGCCTTCGCTGTGTTTTTCCCTGACCAAATTCTCCCTCATAGAGCAATTCGGTATGCACAATTGATTGCCCTGAAACAGCAATCCCTCCTGGATCATAAAATCCATCCACGTGCTCCGATCTCTGAGAACTGGGTTCTCAGCTGCTTCGTACGCTTCCCCGAAATCTGCATCACCTGCATACATATCTTTCAGATTCTCAAATCCCGGCGTTTTCACTCTGAACTCCTGCAGCAATAGGCATTTCCTGCTCAAGGCATCAGCTACCTTGTTAGCAGTCCCCGAAATGTGCTTGATCACAAACGTGAAATTCTGCATGTACTCTACCCATTTCGCATGCTTTTGATTCAGCTTCTCCTGTTGACTTACAAACTGCAATGCATGATTATCGCTATACAACACAAATTCTTTGGGTATTAAGTAATGCCTCCACTTTTTCAATGCCTGTATGATGGCATAGAACTCTTTGTCGTACGTGGAGTATTTCAGCTTTGCATCATCCAGCTTCTCGCTGTAATATGCCACAGGCCTGTCATCCTGACTCAAGATCCCTCCAACAGCATACCCACTAGCGTCACACTTCACCTGAAAGGTTTTCTGAAAATCAGGCAACACCAAAATTGGTTTCTCTGTTATCTTACGCTTCAACAAATTGAAGCTTTTCTCAGCCTCTGTTGTCCAGTGAAAAAATTTATGCCGCTTCTTCACAGTGTCCATCATCGCTGCGCTAATTCCACTAAAATTCCGAATGAATTTTCTGTAGAAACTAGCGAGTCCGTGAAAACTCCTTACCTCAAAAACGTTTCTCGGCGATGGCCATTTCCTGATCACTTCCACCCTCTCAGGATCCATCTTCAACTCATTGGTCGAGATTACAAAACCCAAATAAATGATTTCTGTCTACATGAATGAGCATTTCTTTAAATTGATCAGCAATTTCTCCTGCTGTAGCCTCCTCATCACCATGGCCAAATGCCTCAAGTGTTCATCCCTGGTCTTGCTGAAAATTAGTATGTCGTCTAGATACACGACCACAAATTTGCCAATGAATTCCCTCGGGACTTCATTCATCATCCTCATAAATGTACTCGACACATTTTTCAAACCAAACGGCATGACCAACCACTCGTACAAACCCTTGTTTGTTTTGAATGTTGTCTTCCATTCATCTCCTTCTCTCATCCGGATTTGATGATATCCGCTCTTGAGATCAATCTATGAAAAATAATTTTCCCCACTTAGGCAATCCATCAAGTTGTCCATTCTCAGCAGTGGAAACCTATACCTGATGGTGATCTTATTTATCGCCCTGGAGTCTGTACACATCCTCCAGCCTCCATCCTTTTTCGGACTTAGTACTATCGGAACAACACATGGACTAAGACTCTCTCTGACCAATCCCTTATCCAACAGATCTTGTACCTGCCTTTTGACCTCCTCATTCTCCTGAGGTGTCAGTCTGTACGCTGCCTTATTTGGTAAGCTTGCCCCGGGTATGAGGTTAATGTGGTGACTCACACTCCTCATCGGTGGCAACAAACGAGGTAGTTCGTCCACGATGATATCAGCAAACTCTCCCAGCAGTTCTTGAATCTCTTCTGGCAAGTCATCCACTCTTGTGCTTGTCAGGACAATTCTTGGCTTCCTAAAAACAAAGAATTGTGGATCTTCATTCTTCTCCAGCTCTGTGAGAAGCTCCTTCCCACTCATGAGAAGTATTGTGTTGTTCACTTCCGGCTTCACTTCCTTATCCTTTATCAGAAGCAATCTATGGGTTCTCCCATCCTTCTCCAAGGTGTATGTGTTCATCCTCCCATCATGAACAACATTTCTGTCATATTTCCATGGTCTACCCAGCAATATGTGACATACGTCCATAGGAATAACATCACACAGAATCTCATCATGATAATTCCCAATTTTGAATTTAACTAAGCATTGTCTAGTGACACTTACCCGGTGTCCTTTCTGTAACCATGAGACCTTATATGGACTCGGGTGCTTAGTTGTCTCTAGCTCCAGCTTTTCCACCATCTCGGTTGAAACGAGATTATCGGTGCTCCCACTGTCTACTATGACCTTGCACTTTCGATCCTTGGTTGTGCAAGCTATCCTGAACAGTCTTCTCCTTTGCACTGAGTTGTCCACCTCCTTCTCATGTGCCAAAAGAATTTTATGTGTTCCAAGCGACCTTCTGTTGTCCGCACCTTCTTTCTCAGCATCACGCCTCTGCTGCGCCTCAGTGATGTGAGTTTCACTTCTGTCCGGCTTCCTATCTGGACAGTCAATGGCTTTGTGTCCGTCCTTACCACACGTAAAACATGTGATAACTCCTCCGCGGCCTCTTCCTCTACCTCGAGTACGAGGAATTTTGTTGGCGTCATCATATCCTCCACCCTGCTCAGTATGCTACCTCCTCGGCTCAGCATATTGTTGCCTCTGCTGTGAGGTTCCACCTCTCTCAGTCTTACCCTGAGGTCTCTTCCATTCCTCCTTGGGCTTCTGAATTTTTTCTTGGGTAATTGCCTTGCCTCTGGGTTGGCTTCTGCCTCGCCCTCACTGTCCCTGCTTGCGGCTCAGCGTCTCTTGGGCTTTCAGAGCCATCTGGTATGCATCCTCAACTGTTCGAATGGTCAGCATGCTCAATTCATCCTGAATGTCGTACCTTAATCCATTCAGGTATCTCGCCACCTTCTCGTCATCACTTTCCCGATGACCGGCTCGAATGTTGAGCCTATAAAATTCCTCGGTGTACTCCTTCACTGTCATCATCTTCTGTCTCAGGTTCTTCATGCGCCTAAATAGTGTGATCTGGTAGTCTCTGGGGATGAATTTCGCTTTCATCTTCGCGATCATCCTATCCCAGCTCTTAATTTTTTGTTTGCCCTTGGAACGTCTGTCTGCCTGCAGCTCGTCCCACCATAGGGTTGCATGTCCTTTTAGCTTAGTGACAGCATGCCTTACCTTCTTGTCTTCTTCGATATCTTCATAATCGAAGTAGGTGTCGAGTGCTCGGATCCAATCCAGCAACTCTTCTGCGTTCAGACTTCCCTCATAGACAGGAATGTCCATCTTTGTCTTCGAGCTCATTCTCGAAATGGCTCTGATCAACCTCTCGGTTGATGCGTCCTCTGCTGAGATCTCTTCTGCATCGTGTCCAGCTTCCTCTTCAACTTCGGAATCGTTGAACTCTCCTGCACCGACTCCACGCCTTTGGGTGGTCTCCATTTCTTCGAGTCTCGCTCTGAGATCTTGTATTTGACGCTCCATCTCTGGGTTGCCTGCTGGTCTACCCCTTCTTCACACGTCCCTGTCTTCTCGATCAGGTGACTGCCTCTCTCTTCTGGGCGGCATGGCGTAATCCTTTCTTTCTCCCTGCTACCTGAACAAAGAGAACTCTTTTCCCGCTCTGATACCACTCTGGTGCAACCGCTCCTCGGTGAACAGCCGCTCTCACCATGACCTCCTCTTTCACAGGCTCGAAGAGTTGTAACACCCTTCAAATCCCGTATCGGGACTTCTCTTCACCCACTGGACATTCTATTGATCTCCCGACAATTGTCTCGGGAAATTGGGCTTCGCGATATCGCAAACCCTATGTGCACTCTTCGTGCAACTCCAAGATCTGAACCCCGAAGGCCGATGGTCAACGATCAACGGCTCGGGATATTGCTACTCGTGATGTCAACAGTCTACCTTTCCAAACCCTGAGCCTGAGGTGCCGATCTCCCGACTCGACGCCACCTGGACTGCACTCGTTCCTGGGGACCCACACTGCCACATCACCTTTGGGGTTTCGCGGATCGCGGATCCACGATGCAAGTTTCCCTGTGGTTGAAAACCCCGAACGTCGAACCTCGATTCTCCGAAATCCTCGGGATTGTACGCCACCTGTCCTTACTCTGATCAACGGCTCCCGTTAAATCGGGAAATCGCGATTCACGATTTCAATGTGCATGCGACTTGATTCGTCAAACGCTGAATGCTGATATGCGATGGTACTGGGATTTGTCTTCCCCATGACTTCTCCGTGATCTGACGGTCGGCGAGATTTCGCTACTCTCCACAGCGATTTCAAGTCGTCGATTCTCTTCCTCTTGAAGAGTCCTTCACTTCGAATCTTTTCCTGCTCAAACTTCTCCTGGTCCTCTTTCCCGAAAATCACAGGGGAGTATTGCTTCTGAGCTTCACCAACTTTGATTCTTCAAAGACTTCTGCGTAAGCTGCTTACGCTCGACCTTCACCCACTCTCAAGGGTTGAACTCAACTAGACCCTATGTCCTCCTGACAATAGTAGTCCTATCTTCCTTTTTCTCAGGCTCGCGTCTGAGACTTCTATCCAACCTGCACTTCACCTGCACGATTTGAATAACCCAACACCATTCCAATAGAGGGGAATAAGAGTTTAACTGTAGAGCCCCCTCAACACACTCTATGCGGAGGAATTCGACTGCACTCTATGCAGGAATCTCCTGGCTCGAACAGAGAAACAATTTGAAACTTATTCTTACCTCTCTCCCAGATTTCTAATCTGCCATGAAATTACATATGCATCATATACAACGAAGGCATAACAAGAAGCAAGTATACAACAACATAATATCAACAACACACAGAGAATAATCACAGCCATGGAATTGAATCAAAACTTTCCTATTAATTCAATATCTGTACATGGGGATTCTTCACCAGTTCTCTGCTTTGCTCTCTGCTTGCTCCTGAATGCTAATGTTGGATCCTCCTACAATGATACAAAGGAGGGTGCCTATATTCCGTTTTCCCTCTCGAAAGCAAAACTGTCTAATCTAGACTTAATTAATTTATCTACTTGCATTAAATCTAATAAATGCTTCAGCTACCTAAGGACGAGAGCTTATCTTCTCAAGGTCTGTTACAATGTACAAGTGTGCTTCATTACACCAATGCATTAATGTTTGGTGCACCAAATATCAAAATATTTCAAAGTTTAAATGTTGGCGCTCTCCAACTATCTTTTCTTTGCTCCACGCGTTGGCTCACTTATGAGTGAGCGATGCTCCTGTATCACTTGGGAAGAGAGAGTGCATAGTATTTCTTGGATTACCAAGACAAAATCCCAAAGGTCTTTAATATCCTACTCCATTTGGTCAAGACAAAGGATCCAACTATTCTGACTGAAGAATAGTTGAGAGGACCAAGAGGAAGGTGGAACTCAAATTCCCTAGAAACGGGACAGCTAAAAAACCTAAGAGTGATGTCGTTGAGAACAGAATGAGTGTTGGTCCAAAGGAAATCCAAGTTTAAATTTAGAGGTTGGTTGAGATAGTGATGATGAGCGTTGTACTGGAGGGACGAAAGAACCATTAATGCTCACTAACTGGATTTACTAATCCATATAATAGCATTGTTTTTGAAGGTGATGGAGGCCACCAAGGATATGAGCCTTGTCATTCTCACATAAGCCAATGAAACTATCATGAAGAACCTATCCATGTGGGCAAAGGAAGGGAGGATCAAGCACACATGAGAAAACCAACGAGTGAAGTAGAAGAGACGTAGGATCACACGAGCCAGGTACATGAATATGGGAATACAACCCATCCAAGGGAAAATAAATGCATGGAAATGATGATGAGGAGTTAAGGAAAAATTCATGGTAGAAGCTACGACAACAAGGAAAAAATTCGAAGGAGGAAGAGTGGGTTATGGATGGGGTGAGATATAATGTGTTGACACACGAAGGTGGGGACAGGTGGCATGAGGATGTGGGGTGGTACCCAATGATCAAAATAAATAAGAAGAGGGTGTAGAGACATGGGCCAGGAGAAGGGGCTAAGCGATGGTTATAAGTCATTTCACTATCAAGATCAATGGCTATAAATCATTTTGGCCCCAAAAGTGTTCAACGGGTAACAAAAGGGAAGGTGCAAAATGGATACCATGGTAATTAGAAAGTGTAATGTGACAATTATCAATTGTGTATTCCCCCCTAATTATTTTCAAAATTACGAAGAGACCCCCCTGAAATAAATCGAGGTCGTCAATTTGGAAGGTATGAGGACAGGGTATGTGATCATAGATATAGATTCATGATTGGCAAGGAACATCGGATGCAAGTTGTCGCTAGTCCAAATCTGTCAACACATTGGAGGATAAGCGTCAAGAGATATGACCGAGAACTATTGAATAGGTGCTTAATTAATGCCCTAGGTCCAACAACATGATGTGAATATCATCTCAACGATAGCACAATGACACTTGGCTCATAGGTGGTAGGGTCTATCAACGGACAAAGTGATATATCGATCTAGCATATACGTATAAATTGTTCTAACCTCCTCAGATGCAAGATACGTATATAAGGTCTAACATTCTCAGATGCAAGATACTTAAATATTGTTGAAGCAGAAAGTTTGAGGCAAGTATTTAAAAGGGAATAAAATGTTAGCTTTAGTAAAGAGGTTGTTTTCATAGGAGGGGTGGTTTACTTTTTTTTAAAAATGGAAGCGAGGGATGGACTTTGTCTTGCATTTTCTACCCATAATAAAATACATATAGAAACAAAAATATGGTGTCCACAAACTCTTGCAAATACCTTTTTGTTTCTTAACCAAATTTACATACAAATATTTCTAAGAAACTAAATAGACAAGTTAGAAAAGAAAAACCCTTACCTCCAATGTCTTGCCTTTCTTTCTCGATTTTAAAGATTCCATTTATATGTCTAGGAAAATAAAAGTAGAACCACCTAGCCAAATTTCTCAAGACACAAATTATGCATTACAACACCATGAACCCTGCATTTTTGTCGCTAATATTAAAAGAAAAAATTATATTGATTAGCATAAAGTCATAAACATACACCATCTATAATGCCCTAATTGCTTATTGAATCACAAAAGAAATCCCAGAGTGAACGAACGCCTGGATATATTAATAAAATAACGGGAATCCATTATAAATATTGTGGATTGTGAATTTCCAATTTAGGGTTTTTGTTCTCTCCATGGCACCTGCAAAACCCCTCAGACCAACCCCCAAACCCCCTCTTCTCAACCAAATGGCACAGAAAAAAAAACTAATTGTTCACAAATTTCCTCTCATACTCCCCCAAAACGCCCCCCTTCATGGCCATGTTGACCCCCAAAACCCCTCTCCTCAACCAAATCACAGAGAAAGAAACTAATGGTAGTAAATTGCCTTTCAAAAAGCACCCTGAAATGCCTCCTTGTCCACCCATGCCAAACATTTGGCACCAACTAAGTTGTTTTGAGTTTCACGGTAGCTCCATACCTGTCGTTGTGAAATCGTGATTCGAAATTGCGCCACGGATTATGACTATTGTATATTGACTACGGTATGACTAAATGACTATTAAGACTCTATCAAGTAATTGACATGTTATATATTATTATATATAGTGTATTAAGTTGTAATATATATTAATTGTATTACTATATAAATATGTTTTATAATTATTGTATTACTATATAATTAAGTTGTTATATATATTGTATTACTATATTACTCAAATGGTATGGAAGTGAAATTGATGTTGTTTTTTAGAATCTTGTAAAATAAACTTTTAGAACATTGGCAAGTAAATATTCACACTTATCCTTCAATGTATTCAGTTTCAAGCAATCATGAAGCATGAACAACTTCCAATACAAACTACAAACCCTAAGATGCAATTTTTCTTTTATTTTGAAGTATGCAAACACAACTAAGACTTAGCCTTGAAAGAAGACAAGCCACTTCACACAAACCAAAACCTAAATGCCATTAAGATGCAAAACTTCTAAATGAAAAAAGACTAGAAAAGACAAAGACAAATGCTTATACTAAGACCTTTTTATTTTTAAAGAATGAATGTAGAATAACAAACCAAAAAGAAAGAGACCTACAAAGAAGCAACCTATCCTTTATTTTTGCTACTAAAGCAAGAAATCAACCAAACTAACAAAGAAACCTTAATAATAAAATTGTTGTCCTTTTGCTTGTAAAATAAGAAGGCAAGAATGAATAGAAATGAACCTATGTAAAGAACCTTTGATTTTCAGTTATGAATGCAAACAATAGTCAAGAAACCAAGAAACCGAAGCATAACACTTCTCTTTCAATTTTGCAATCAAGAAAACAACCAAAGAAACCTAGAAAGGATTTTTTTTCTTTTCTTTAGTTACAAAAACAAAAGGCGACTTCAACCAACTTCAAAGATCAATTAAGACCTCTCAGAAAAAATAGGAATATGAAAAAGAAATTATATAAGCAAAACAGGGTCAAAAGAGAAACTAGTGCATGTATGTTGTTGTTGCTTCATAAACATGTGTATATACATAGGTTCTGATCAGGAAACTAGCATATCAAGTTCAGTTTTGCCAAAAAGGAAGGCTAGAAGGTGGAAAAGACACTTTCCAAGAGGCATATGTTATTTTTTTTTTAGTAATAAGTGTATGTATGCTATTGTTGCTTCATAAACAAGCATATATAGTTCATTTTTTCCAAAAAAAAAAAAAAATGGATGAACTAGAACCCTAAACCTATTCCTACATGTCTGACAAGGACTCAAAAGACTAAAAATAGAAGTAGATGAACAGTAAAAAACCTACAAACAATTAAAAAAAAAAACCTAAGGAAACCAACTCACTAAGTTATCCCCAGTGAATTCGTCAATTCTGTTATGCAATTTTTTTATCCTATGACAAGGGTTAGACTCACAACAGAACAAAAACAAAGAGACAACTAACTCTATCTCTGAGTAGCAAAAATGAACATTCTTGTAACTACCAGGTAGTTATGAACTACTCGCCTGGAATAATGAAGGTTGAAGAAGATGGTCGTGGAAGGTCTATGCACCAATCTCTCACTCTGAGCTACAACTCATTGACCTGCACACAAGAAATAACAAGCTTGCAAGTAAAGTAGAAATAAGAAATGAAATATAACTACACTAACTAACTTGGATCAGTAAAGACAATTTCCTACCAAATACATGTGATTAAACATAATAAAATGCATCAAATACACAGAATTGGAGAAGGTAAAGAATATAGTTCCCTTATTAATGAACAACAAAACATGGAATACAACCACTTGATCCTTCACTATTAACATTGCATGAAGCCTCTGTTTGGATTCCTCCTCCCAGACCTCTAAAGGTAGTTTATCCTCTGTGATCCTGACTCAAGGTAAGTATGAGAAAGAGGAGTGGATTTATTAAAACAAGATAATATGGGAAAGGATGTTGGAAACAAGGGTTTCAAGGGAGGGAAATGGCCTTAAAAACTTAGGGATAGATTGCTTGCAAATTTGAATGTTAGTTTGGTAGCATAAAGGTGATTCATTTTTTTAAGGTAGCTTCTCCTCCACTTTAAGGATCTATTTATACCAAGGATTGATGGTTGGGGTAGTTATGCATGGGAAGTAGGAGGTAAGAAACTTGGAAAACATGTAAAATCTGACAAAAAAATGCATATTTTGTGCATATTTATATTTTTTGGTGCATTTTGAAGGCATACGCGTGTTGTCAATGGGAAAGTAGTGTATGCACTCTTGTTTCTAGATCAAAAGTAGCATACATATTGCCAAAAAGTTGTTTTTGAAGAGATTCAAGAAGAATCTTAGTCTACAATTGAAAGATCTTTAGGGGTCAAGGCCAATGGATGAATCTTAAGCATATGTGGTGGTAAAAGATGTTATAACACATGTTCATGTGCACTAGTACAATTATTTGATATATTAATTACTAAACTAGGTTGTTAATTACTTAATTAATGGTTTAATTATTATGAAATTATATTGCATAGTTATAAATAGCTAGTAGCATTAAATACCCTCCTTGACTTTGATTATTGGTTGGTGTGATGAATTAAGTGGGTTTGGCGAGTTGCCATAAAATTTTTGGGGGGAATGTCAAATTTCATTAATAAGCTATTGTGAGAAGAAATACTTTGCATTCTATTTTATTATTATTTTATTTAATTCATTTATTATTTTATTTTAATTCATATTTTTCCTAAAAACTAGAAAGGGAGCTTGATGGCCTATCAATGACAAGGATACTTGGGGAAATGGGATGGGAATTTGATAAATAGGGAGGAGAAAGTAGTGTTAAGAGATGCTAGGAGGTTTATTTGTTTTTTCTTTTTTTTTTTTCGAGGGGAGGGGGGGGCTACTCTTGAACCGTGAAGAAGTCTAATATATTGCATTGAATAGAACTATTGGACTGATGTTTTGAAGGATTTCATACTAGAGTACTAGTTGTTGTTGTTCTTAGAGCATCAAGCACAGTGGGTGTGGAAACCCAAAGGTTTACTAGATGTAGGTAGTTGAATATGTTACTTCTAGTTGGTTGGGAGGATTAAATCTAGTTTGGGCAAGTGGAAATATGAAGCAATTGGATTGCACTACATTGGGATAAATAAATAAAAATAGAGGTTCTTTCCTTCTTGTTAAACCATGCATTTATACTCTAAATTAAATTATGCATAAATTGTAGGAATTCATATGAGTTATTTGCTCAGATAAAAATTTAAATTAAATGCTTCGAGTTATTTGTTGTAGATTGTTCTTGACAACCATAGTAGAAGGTTTTATTTATTGGCCTAAATTAAAATTAACAATAACCTAATTAGAATTTTATATGTTGCGAGCTAGTACTAGAAGACCCTATTGCAATAATTTTTTTAGAAATAGAAAGAAGAAAGATAGAGAAATAAATTGTAATTAATAAGACCCCATTAAAGGGTTAAGATCTTGAAGGGTGCTAAAAGTTTCCTATCAATGGAAAGCATCTCAAGAATTTTTTTTCTTGAGGAATATGGTCTAAAGAAAATCTATCATGTACTATAGTAGGTTAAGTTCCAAGTTTTCCTTCATATTATTTTGTCCATATCTTTAGCTCCATCAAGATTTTTGAATAATTTTGCAACCAACATTTTTTGACCGCGTGAACCAAGTTTGAATTAATCCCCAATGGATAAGGCACTATTCTACTTCAACCTAGAGATTTTATTGTTGGCACCTCACAAGGAGGATCCAT
Organism: Picea engelmannii; assembly: GCA_009831015.1. NCBI lineage: Eukaryota > Viridiplantae > Streptophyta > Pinopsida > Pinales > Pinaceae > Picea > Picea engelmannii. The sequence continues at coordinate 193,247 of ML788628.1, forward strand.
CTCATAGAAGGAGTTGATGGTGTCCCTATAGAGAACCCCTACTAGAAGTTTTTTTCATTTCCACCATAGGACTCTAATATCCTTGCTTGAAATCCATCACCTCGGAGAAAGCCTTGTATCCTTAACGCCATCCCAATATGCCTTAGAGTTTCTCTTTGCTCCCCTAAGAATAAACCCCGTGAGAAATCCCTAGACCCACTTGATAACCCCACTTTGACATACAAAGCACCTTAAAAGGTTGAGTGGGATGTCAAATCATTGAGAATTTTCACCTAAGTATTATTAATGGATGAGGTTGTTCCCATTGAAGCGATATCGATAGTAAATATCCATTCACAACAAAAGAGGGGATGTCAGTATGAAAAATAGAATAAAGCCATCAATGGTCCAGATGCACCCCACCCAAGTAGAACAACAAATCATATATGCTCACACAGTTTACTTACATCAAGTTTCTAAAATGTTGAAAGGCCATGAATGAGTAGCATTGACCCCTCTCATCTAAATTGACAAATTTTAACTCTTCGTGAGGTCTAGTCTCATTAAGGACTTGAAAGATTAGCAATTATATGAATGGTCTATGTTCTTCCCACCAAAATAGATCTTTGGTCCAAATTTTGCCGTGAGGGACATGCCCATCGAAGGTTGTAAAAATATCAACTATTGCAAATTAATGGTGGGTATTAACCCTAATGGGAGAGATCAACAGTTTATGATGCATCATATGAGTTGGGGAAAAGTCTCAAGCCAATTAAAACTTAATGTTTAAAATGACCAAGATGATGCATGATCAATTGGATCTACAATTCATAGGAACTCATGCACCACTTGCCCCTTCCCCCACCCCCCACCCCCCTGCTAGTGTTAAAAATAATATTACTTCCTAAGGAATATAGCCCTATAAAACATTGGGGATAACATTCAATACAAAGATTCTATTAGGGTCCCCCAGGACCATATCTTTGTTGGGTATGTGTTATATTATTTTCATGATTATCCCATGTAGTACATTGGAATGGGAGCAAGGAGGGGGCGCTTGACCCCCCTTGTTCTAGGGCATAGCCCCCAAGAAATGTTTTGGGGGTTTTTTTTGGTTTTTTTTTTGTGTTTGTTGGCCAATGGTTTTTCAACCCATTGTAATGTAATTTTGGTGAAGTAATCTAATCTAGGTCAACATATTAGGGTTTTGAATTTCCCTTGATCCTATATATTGTATTGTAATGGTGAATTTAATATAATGAAAGTTAGAGGTGAAACTCTAAACATTTGTTGGTTTTCTTGGTTAATTGTTTCCAAGGTAAATTTATCAGTACTATGTGTGATTCCTATTATTTTCTTTCTATTTTATAAAGAATTTATATGTGTATTTATATATTATAAAGTTTTAAAACCTATATTTGGCATTAGAGCAACTATTATATTCAAGGGGATGCCTTTGTTGCTAAGGGTTTGGTTATTTTGGGTCTGTGATAAACCTATTTTCAATGGGAGATTTGCGGTGGTGATTCTTGTGGTGAAAGAAAACAGTGAGAAGTTCTAAAATTAAGATCAAGAAATTTAATGGGCCAAGATTTGAGCTTTGGAATTTGAAGATGGAGGATATTCTAGTAGATAAAGAACAATGGGTCATTGTGGATCCTGGTATTTCACCTATGGTTATGTCGATGGAACATTAGACAAAGTTGGATAGTAAGGAAAACAACATAATCTAGTTGTGTATTTTAGATTCGGTCTTGTAGAATGTCTCAGAAGAAGCTATAGCCAAGGTGTTGTGAGATAAGTTAGGGGCTTTGTATCAGTCTAAGTCCTTGGTAAATAATCTTTTCCTTTGACAGAAGTTGTACCTCTTGAGGATGAATAATGGAGACTATGTGACAAATCATATAAATTCCTTCAATACTATGGTAAGTCATTTGTTGTCTATGGATATTAAGATTTCATATGAAGATAAGTGCATTAGTTTAATATGTTCATTTCCATATTTGTGAGATAGTCTTATTGTAGCTAATAGTAGTAATGTAACCACATTAAAGTTTGATGATGTGCTTTCATCCTTGTTATCAAAAGAAATGAGGAGGAAAACCATGGATAGATAGAGCGCATATGCATTATCTATAAGAGGACATACCCTAGATAGAAATAAAAATAATTCCTCAAGTGGGAGATCTAAATCTAGAGCTAGATCTTAATCTCCAATAAAATCCTTAAAGAAATGTTGGAAATGTGGTAAAGATGGGAATTTCAAGAAGGATTCCAGATCAAAAAGTGTCGAGAGAGGGAAGGAATCTGATGATGTTTCTCCCACAAAAGGGAAAACCTTCTTAGAAGGAGGGGCTATGTATTTGGCTTCTTCAAGCACATATGCAAATCATGATGTATGGATGATCAATTTGGGTGATTTTTTTCATATGATTCCCCATAGGGAGAAGTTATGTGAATATGAAAAGTATAATGGAGGTGACATTTTTCAAGGATATGATTCGACAACCATAATCATGGGACATGGAAAGGTCGAGCTGCAGCTCAAGGATGGAAGGATTAGAACACTCCCTAGGGTTTTTCACATTCCAGAGCTGACTAGAAACTTGATATATGTAAGTAAGATGAGTGACGTAGGTGTACATACTATGTTTGAAAAGGAAACATGTAAAATGATTCAAGGAGCAATTGTTTTGATGACAAGAGTTTGTAATGAAACTCTATACATGCTATTGCGAAGCACAATAAGTAATGGGTGTAATGGTGTTTTTGTTCTTAAGGGTGAAGAAGAAAAAACCCCTATGGTCTCTAGAGAAAAAACAATGGTGTGGCATCAAATACTGGGACATATTGGAGAGAAGCGAATTTGAGTACTACACAGTAAAGGTATGGTTGAAGGTATGTTTGATTTCTCACTAGATTTTGATACGTGTGAATATTGCATATATGGTAAATAAAATCGTTTAAGATTCCCATATGTTGCTACAAGAATAAAGGAGATCTTAGAGTTAGTACACAATGATGTGTTTGGACCTGTTCTTGTTCCATCACTAGGTAAATATATGTACTTTGTTTCTTTCATTGGTGATTTCTCTAGGAATACATGGATTTATCTCCTTCAAAATAAATCTAAGATATTTGGTAAATTTCAAGAGTTTAAGGCTCTTGTGGAGAATCAAGCAGAGAATAAAATAAAGGTGTTGAGGATAGATAATGGTGGAGAGTTTTGTAGGACTGAATTCGAGGAATTATGTAAGAATTGTGGTATAGAAAGGAAGAAAACTACCCCATACAAACCTCAATAGAATGGGGTTACAAAAAGGATGAATAGGACGTTAGTGGAAAAATCAAGGAGCATACTTAGTGGTGTCGGGTTAGGATAATAATTATGGGCTAAGGAAGTGGGTATTTCATGTTACCTGTTAAATAGATCACCCTCATCAACATCGGTGGATAAAACTCCACATGAGGCATGCACTGGTGAGAAACCCTTTCTTTAACATCTTAGAGTGTTTGGTTGTGATGCTTATGTACATGTTGCAAAGGAAAATAGGAGTAAGTTGGATAATAAAGTTGAAAAGTGCATCTTTAATTGTTATAAAGATGGTGTAAAAGGTTATAAAATTTGGAACCTATAAACTAAGAAGGTTGTTGTTGATCTAAAAGATTGTTTTATGGTCTTAAGGTCAACCTCACGAGGATATGAATCCCCCTACATTTTTATAGAGGTGGTACACCTCTTTGTCTTAATTGTTTGAAAATGTTTTATATGACATATGAATAGATAACAAAACAAAAACCTGAGACAGACCAAGTTTTTTGAAATAAAAGCTATTCACATGCAAAATAACACCTAAGATTGGGACTAGGTATCACTTAAAGAGAGTATATACAATACATTACACAATTTGTAAGGGAATTACATATACGATAAAAAGGGGTGACATTTCCATCACAACATTCATCATAACAGTAAATGATATCCACAGAAAAGAGACAAGAAATATGGATTGCATATGACAGAGAACTTTAAATGATCATTTCATTAAACCCAAAAATATTATGATGGATAAAAAATTGAAATCTCAAGCTTCAGACCAAAGTGTTTGAGAACACAATAATGTAATATCCCTAAGTAGTTCAATCGGAGTCTCAAAAATAGTATAAATATTTAAATACAAAATAAATGTCTTTAAAGAAAAAAAATTGTGTTATCCCTTCAAAGAGGATTGGGATGGGGCTCCCTCGGACCATAAACTGAAAATACCTGGAAGATAAGATGAAGAACAATCAAAGATCAACTTGGTTTTCAAAGATGACTAAGAAACAGAAGGAAATGCAATATATGATTATGGAAGAAAATAATCTAAGGGAGGAATCAGGTTATTGTTTGACTCATTGTGATGAAAATATCTCCTCTTGTTAGTTGCTTTGAGGTGTCCCTTTTGTAGATGTTGGTTGTGGTTGAGGTGGAATAATTGTTGTAATTGTTTCTTGATTTTCTATTTGTACCTCTTGAGGATGAATAATGGAGACTCTATGATAGAACATATAAATTCCTTCAATACTATGGTAAGTCAATTGTTGTCTATGGATATTAAAATTTCATATGAAGATAAGTGCATTAGTTTAATATGTTCATTTCCATATTTGTGAGATAGTCTTGTTGTAGCTATTAGTAGTAATGTAACCACATTAAATTTTGATGATGTGCTTTCTCCTTGTTATCGAAAGAAATGAGGAGGAAAACCATGGATAGATAGAGTGCATATGCATTATCTATAAGAGGACATACACTAGATAGAAATAAAAATAATTCCTCAAGTGGGAGATCTAAATCCAGAGCTAGATCTTAATCTCCAATAAAATCCTTAAAGAAATGTTGGAAATTTGGTAAAGATGGGAATTTCAAGAAGGATTCTGGATCAAAAAGTGTCAAGAGAGGGAAGAAATCTGATGATGTTTCTCCTACAAAAGGGAAAACCTTCTTAGAAGGAGGGGCTATGTCCTTGGCTTCTTCAAGCACATATGCAAATCATGATGTATGGATGATCAATTCGGGTGATTTTTTTTCATATGACTCCCCATAGGGAGTGGTTACGTGAATATGAAAGGTATAATGGAGGTGACATTTTCCAAGGATATGATTCAACGACCATAATCATGGGACATGGAAAGTTCAAGTTGCAGCTCAAGGATAGAAGGATTAGAACACTCCCTAGGGTTTTGCACATTCCAGAGCTGGCTAGAAACTTGATATATGTAAGTAAGATGTTAGGGTTGTAACCCACACATAGGTAGATTAATATATTCGGATGTAATAAAGGTCAATATTAATAAGGCCTTTCAATAAAATAGAATAAGGCAGATGTAAGAAGACCTAATAGAAGCTTTCGCTTCTAGAAGGATCTTCGTCTAGATGCTTCTCTTCATAGACATTTTGTACAAATAAGGATCGAGGGTATGAAAACCCTAGCTTGGAGATTATTGTAACAGAGTGTTGCTCGATTGGAAGTTGCCCCCTCGAAGAGGCTTGTGAACATTGCTTTCTGAATCAAAGTGTTATTTCTATTGTTGTTCTTATATCATTTATGTGTTATTGTGGAGATTATGCTGGATATTTTACTGTTATCCTTCCATTTCTTACATTTTATTTCTGTTATGCATATTTTATATATCTGGTATCTTGCAAGTGGTATCAGATCACTTTCCTTGGCAGAAATTGTGGGAATTTTTTTTTATTTTTTTTAGGGTAGAGACATATTTCGGCGTCTTTAAACCACAAAGATTTGTCGTTACGCACATAAACCTGCGGTTGAGGGATTTATACACGTAGGAAATACAAGTGGTTCTTAAGCGCACATCTGTTGGCCACCCTTGTAACCCCTGTTGGTACCCCTTTGAGTGGTAGCACATCAGAGAGCGCCTGTGTACGGATCGGCCTAGATTTCATGAAGCCCTCTTTAGATAAACCTATCGGCCACCAGACTGCTATAGTGTCACTGAGAACAACACTCGAAAAGATACTCTCTAGTACCTGGGTAGTCGGGTAGTACAGCTAAGGGTACGGTCTATCCTCCTTAGTTAGTGCCCTGAGATATTGGGTCGAGTACTATTGGACCCCGCACATATATCAGAGAGCTATAGCACAGGGAAAACCCTTGTCTGTAGAACCCTTGAATACCTAACCCTTGGGGGACAGAAACATAAACGAATTAAAAATAGACCAGATCTATTGCCGCACAACTGTGTTCAGGTTGCCAAGTAAATACACCTCTCTTTATGGTTAAATATTTGGGGATTTCATCACTGCAGTATTCTTCAGACCGGAGTATAACTCCGCAGGTGTAAAAAAAAAATTCTGGAAAATTTTTCACCATTATTTGAGACCTGTTCCATTGGATTCATCTCTCCTCCCTTATCACTTTCATCAATATCATTTTTAGACAATTTTTTACCCCACCCACCCCTTTTCAGTTCACCCATCCTCATGGCCCATACCCGTAGCCAAGACCTAGAAGCTCACTTCAACACCATGTAATCTGGTTTCCTAGAAACCCAAAAAGAAGTAAAACAACTCAGTGCTACTGTTGCCTCCATCGATTCGTCCATCAATGCTACCATAAATACAACCATGCAGTCCTCAATGGAGGAATTCAAACAAGAACTTACCACCCAGCTTGAATCTATCCTTGCAGCACTCTGCACCAAACTGAAGATCCCTACAGATGATCATTTCTCTGAAGCACGTCCAAAGAATGAAGGCAAAACTTCCTCCCATTCCCATACCTTTCAGTCCCATCACTTTCAACGTGACATACGCCTTCTGCGGGTGGACGTGACCAAATTTGATGGCTCGGACCCCACTGGTTGGGTAACCCAAATGGAGCATTATTTCTCTTTATATGGCATTACCGATGACTTGGCCAAACTCCGGTATGGTGTTCTCCATTTAGATCAAGAACGTTGGCAATGGTGGCAATGGATAAAAGCTTCCCGTCAAGGGTACATTGCTTGGACCCAATTTTTGACTGAGCTTTCTGAATGCTTTGACATGGACACCAACCATTTGGGTCGTTTGACAAAGTTGAAGCAATCTGGAAGAGTAGAAGACTTCATAGCTTCCTTTGAACGCCTAGCTTTTCGAACAGAGGGCATGACTGATGTTTTCTTTTGAGAGTGTTTTGTTAGTGGCCTAAAGGAGGATATTCGGGCCCATGTCCTCATGGCTCAACCCTCAACTTGGGTGGAGGCTACTAAAAGAGCTAAATAAGCACAACAAGTGGTATCATCTCAAAACCGAAAACCCTCCTTTATCCCTTACCCTAACTCGTCAATCCCACTACTCCCTCTGCCCCATTAAAAATACAAAAATTGACCAGGGCTAAAATGGTTGAACGCCAACTCAAAGGCCTTTGTTATAATTGTGATGACAAATATTTCCCGGGCCACAAGTGTAAGGAACAAAAGCTTTTTATGGCCATCTCTAAGGAAATTTCAGAAGAGGATGTTGAAACTCCCCTTGTGTCTGAATCACTTGAAATCACTAACATAACCCCTTCCTTAGACCCTCCCAAAGAAGAACCCATCATTTCCCTCAATGCTCTCACTGGTTTTTCCACTCCCCAAACCCTCAAGTTAATCGGTTACATCAAGCATTGGAAGGTCATCATTCTAGTTGATAGTGGAAGCACCCATAATTTTATTCATCGCTGCATTGCCCAAGAAACTCATTGCTACATCCATGTTGTCAATAATTTCCAAATCATGATTACCAATGGGGGTTCCATGAAATGTGGAGGGCGCTATGAAAATGTGTGTCTCCAAATCGGTGACTACCACCTAAAATCCCATATGTTTGCTATCGACATGGGTGGTTGTGACATTGTGTTGGGTGCCGACTGGCTAAGAACTTTGGGTCCCATTCTCATGGATTTTAAGGCATTAACCATGCAATTCGACCAGGAAGGCCACCAATATAAATTCCAGGGTATCACTACCGGTTCACCCGAGGTCATTAGTTCCCATCGCATGGAAAATCTACTCAAAAAAGGTCATTATGGTGTCATTGCCCAACTCCATGCCATTCAAAAAACAGAAACACCCCCGGTGCCACATGACCTCCAAGCTCTCCTTTCTAAACATCAAATGGTATTTTCCACTCCCCAAGGCCTCCCTCCTTCCTACAGTGTTCATGACCATTCCATTCCCCTTGTACCTAGAAGCCTTCCTCCCAATATTCGTCCATATCGCTACCTCTTCTCACAAAAAAATGAAATTGAGAAAATGGTCCAGGAACTCCTTAATGCAGGTGTTATCCGCCCTAGTACGAGCCCTTACTCTTCTCCTATAGTCATGGTCCTGAAGAAAGAAGGTTCATGGAGAATGTGTTTTGACTTTTGTGCCCTCGACAAACTGACCATTAAAGACAAATTTCCTATTCCAGTCATTGTTGACCTCCTGGATGAATTGAGTGGCGCCCAATTCTTTACTAAACTTGATCTTCGCTCAGGCTATCACCAGATACATATGAAAGAGGTAGACATTTCCAAGAAGACCTTTCGCACTCATGAGGGCCACTATGAGTTTTTGGTCATGCCCTTTGTCTTGTGTAATGCTCCCTCCACCTTCCAAAGCCTCATGAATCATGTCTTCTGTCCCTTTCTCCGTCATTTTGTCTTAGTTTTCTTTAATGATATCCTCAACTATAGAAAAACCTGGATCGACCATATTACTCATGTGGATCAAGTTCTCCATCTCCTCTCTCAGCACCAACTTTTCCTAAAACAGTCTAAATGTGCTTTTGGTGCCTCTGAAGTAGAATACTTGGGTCATCTGGTTGGCAAGGATGGCATCAGGGTGGATCCAAAAAAGATTGAAGCTATGCAAGATTGGTCGCACCCAAAGACTCTCAAAAGCTTACATGGATTTTTGGATTTAACAGGGTATTGTTGCAAGTTTGTTAAGAACTATGGAAAGATTGCAGCACCTCTCACCTCTCTCCTCAAAAAGAACTCTTTCACTTGGACTCCAGCTGCTGCTCAAGCTTTTCAAACCTTGAAGATGGCCATGTGCACCACTCTGGTTCTGGCCCTTCCTAATTTCACAAAGACCTTTGTGTTGGAATGTGATGCCTAAGGGAAAGGAATCGACGTTGTCCTTATGCAAGAGGGTCGACCTTTGGCCTTCACCAGCAAGCAATTGTCTGAAAGGAATCTGGTCAAACCCATTTATGAAAAGGAAATGTTGGCTATTTTGCATGTCCTTGAGCTGTGGCGCCCTTATCTCTTGGGGCAACGCTTCCAAATCAAGACCGACCATCAAAGCCTCAAGTACTTTCTGGAACAACGCATTTTCTCCCAGGAGCAACAAAAATGGGTGACTAAGCTCTTTGGTTATGCTTATGAGATCATTTACAAGAAGGGAAAAGACAATGTAGTGGCGGATGCACTGTCCCAAAAATATGAAGAAGAAGGATCCCTTTTTTCTCTTTCCTTCATTGTACCTGATTGGCTCCAAGCTATGCGACAGGAATGGCTTCAAGACCCCAAAAGTTCACATCTGATCCAGCAATTGTAGAGCAAGGCTCTGGCTCCCCCAGGGTACTCTTGGCTACAGGATGAGCTTCGATACAAAGGCCATTTGTATTTAAGTAAACAATCAAAGCTTAAATCCACGGTACTTTCTGAGCTTCATGCTACACCCATAGCGGGGCACTCAGGGTTCACCAAAACATATGACAAAGTCAAACGTTCTTTTTTTTGGGATGGTATGAAATAGGACATCCATAATTTTGTAGCTGAATGTGAGTTGTGTTAACGCAACAAGGGAGAAACAGTCAAATCTCAGGGCACACTACAATCGCTTCTGATTCCACATGCTATTTGGAAGGATATCTCTATGGACTTTATTACCGGCTTACCCAAATCAGGGAATAAATCATTCATAATGGTGGTTGTGGATCGCATTTCCAAGTATTTTCATTTCTGCACTCTTCAACACCCATTTACTGCATCCATGGTGGCTCAACTTTTCATGGACTAGGTCTTCAAGCTTCATGGCATGCTGCACTCTATTGTTTCTGATCGTGACCCAAATTTCACAAGCAAATTTTGGCAAGAACTGTTTAATCTCCAGGGCACCCAATTGCATCTCAGCACAACTTATCATCCCCAAACTAATGGTCAAATAGAATTTTTCAACAAGTGTTTGGAAAGATATATGAGGTGTTTTTCTTTTGAAAAACAACATCAGTGGGTTCAATGGCTACCCCTAGCTGAATGGTGGTACAACACTTCCTACCATACATCTACTCGCATGAATCCTTTTGAAGCAGTATATGGACAGAAGCCACCTTCAGTTCTCTCATACTTACTGGGTACCTCGAAGGTCCAGGCGGTTGACCAAACACTTACAGTTCGAGAGGATATTCTTCATACCCTTAAAGAGAACTTGGTCATGGCACCAATTCTCATGAAGCAACAAGCAGATTAAGGTCGCTTTGAACGTCAATTTGCAGAAGGGGATCAGGTGTTTTTGCGACTGCAACCCTACAAGAAAACTTCCCTCAAGGTTGAGAATTGTCAGAAGCTAGCACCCAAATTTTATGGTCCTTATACAGTTCTCAAACGTGTGGGACAAGTCACATATCAGTTAGCTCTAACCAGTCAGTCGAAGCTACATCCAGTTTTCCATGTTTCATGCTTAAAGAAGGTGATTGGAACTCGATGCCAAATTCAAACCAACCTTCTTGAGTTAGCTAAAAAAGGATCCATTTGGCTATAGCCAAAATCATTTTTTGACCAGCGTGAGTGTCGCCTGCATTAGCAAACCATCAAGGAAGTGCTAGTCCAGTGGAAAGATACGAATCCAGCAGATGCCACTTTGGAACCAGCTACCATTCTGCAACAGTTTCCTCATCTCCAGTATTGAGGACAAGGTTGTTTTTAAGGGGGTGGACATGTTAGGGTCCTAACCTACACATAGGTGGATTAATATATTCGGATGTAATAAAGGTCAATATTAATAAGTCCTTTCAACAAAATAGAATAAGGCGGATGTAAGAAGACCTAATAGAAGCTTCCGCTTCTAGAAGGATCTTCCTCTAGATGCTTCTCTTGATAGACATTTTGTATAAATAAGGATCGAGGGTATGAAAACCCTAGCTTGGAGATTATTGTAACAGAGCGTTGCTCGATTGGAGGTTGCCCCCTCGAAAGAGGCCTATGAACATTGATTTCTAAATCAAAGTGCTATTTCTATTGTTGTTCTTATATCATTTCTATGTTATTGTGGAGATTATGTTGGATGTTTTACTATTGTTCTGCCATTTCTAGCATTTTATTTATGTTCTGCATATTTTATATATCTGGTATCTTGCATAAGATGAGTGACGTAGGTGTGCATACTATGTTTGAAAAGGAAACATGTAAAATGATTCAAGGAGCAATGGTTTTGATGATAAGAGTTTGTAATGAAACTCTATACATGTTATTGGGAAGCGCAATAAGTAATGGGTGTAATGGTTTTTTTGTTCTTAAGGGTGAAGAAGACAAAACCCTTATGGTCTCTAGAGAAAAAACAATGTTGTGGTATCAAATACTGGGACATATTGGAGAGAAGGGAATTCGAGCACTACACAGTAAAGGTATGGTTGAAGGTATGTTTGATTTCTCACTAGATTTTGATTCATGTGAATATTGCATATATGGTAAATAAAATCGTTTAAGATTCCCATATGTTGCTACAAGAGTAAAGGAGATCTTAGAGTTAGTACACAATGATGTGTTTGGACCTGTTCTTGTTCCATCACTAGGTAAATATATGTACTTTGTTTCTTTCCTTGGTGATTTCTCTAGGAATACATGGATTTATTTCCTTCAAAATAAATCTAAGGTCTTTGGTAAATTTCAAGAGTTTAAGGCTCTTGTGGAGAATCAGGCAAAGAATAAAATAAAGGTGTTGAGGATAGATAATGGTGGAGAGTTTTGTAGGACTAAATTTGAGGAATTATGTAAGAATTGTGGTATAGCAAGGAAGAAGACTACCCCATACAAACCTCAATAGAATGGGGTTACAAAAAGGATGAATAGGATGTTGGTGGAAAAATCAAGAAGAATACTAAGTGGTGTCGGGTTAGGATAAGAATTATGGGCTAAGGAAGTGGGTATTTCATGTTACCTATTAAATAGATCACCCTCATCAATGTCGGTGGCAGGGATGATTTTAAGGATGGAAATTTATTTTAAAATGTAGAAACCTTGGAGAATCTTACTAATCCTTCATATGTCAACTATAAATGTTTGACAATATTTTTGTAAAAATATTCAAATTTCTAAGTATTTTTTATATTTTTTATAAAATTTTGGTGATTTGTAAGGTAAAATAATTTTATCCTATAGAATTTGGGTGAATCATTTTTAAAATAGCGAATCTTGTTTTTGGTAAAACCATGGAAAATTAGCCCATGAGTGAAATTTAGCCCCTAAAATCATCCCTGGGACTCGGTGGAAAAAAATCCACATGAGGCATGCACTGGTAAGAAACCCTCTCTTTAACATCTTAGAGTGTTTGGTTATGATGCTTATGTACATGTTGCAAAGGAAAATAGGAGTAAGTTGGATAATAAAGTTGAAAAGTGCATCTTTAATGCTTATAAAGATGGTGTAAAAGGTTATAAAATTTGGAACCTGTAAACTAAGTAGGTTGTCGTTGATCTAAAAGATTGTTTTATGGTCTTAAGGTCAACCTCACGAGGATATGAATCCACCTACGTTTTTATAGAGGTGGTACTCCTCTTTGGCTTAATTGTTTGAAAATGTTTTATACGACATATGAATAGAGAACAAAACAAAAACCTGAGACAGACCAAGTTTATTGAAATAAAAACTATTCACATGCAAAAGAACACCTAAGATTGGGACCAGGTATCACTTAAAGAGAGTATATACAACATATTACGCAATTTGTAAGGTAATTACATATAAGATAAAAAAAAAGGGGGTGGCATTTCCATCACAACATTCATCATAACAATAAATGATATCCACAGAAAAGAGACAAGAAATATGGACTGCATGTGACAGAGAACTTTAAATGATCATTTCATTAAACCCAAAAATATTATGATGGATAAAAAATTTGAAATCTCAACTTCAAACCAAAGTGTTTGAGAACACAATAATGTAATATCCCTAAGTAGTTCTATCGGAGTCTCAAAAATAGTATAAATATTTAAATACAAAATAAATGTCTTTAAATAAAAAAAAATTGTGTTCTCCCTTCAAAGAGGACTAGGATGGGGCTCCCTCAAACCATAAACTAAAAATACCTGGAAGATAAGAAGAAGAACAATCAAAGATCAACCTGGTTTTCAAAGGTGACTAAGAAATAGAAGGAAATGCAATAAATGATTATGGAAGAAAATAATCTAAGGGAGGAATCAGGTTATTGTTTAACTCATTGTGATGAAAATATCTCCTCTCATTAGTTTCTTTGAGGTGTCCCTTTTATAGATGTTGGTTGTGGTTGAGGTGGAATAATTGTTGTAATTGTTTCTTGATTTTCTAGTTCAACAACTTTGATCAATGCCTCCTTTAACCATTACAATATGTATTCTCTTAAGGGAGCCACAATGGTCTCATGTTTAACTTTGATTTCAAAAAATTCATTTTCCAATTATTTCATGTCTATATTTGATTGGTGCAATGTATCATCCACCTCATCATTTCTATTTACATACCTCACTAACCACTTCTTCACTTCTTCTTCGTAAAACTCTATTGTCTTGGTAAATTCACTAGCCCATGCTACTTTTAATGCATTAAGTTGATCTACTAATGTTTCCTTTGATAAAAATCATTGTATCCATTAGTAATTTAGGGCCATTCAATTCCTTTGTGAGGTCCATAAGTTTAAAAAACAGATCACTCCTTTTATCTCTTAGGACATCTCACCGATCCATCATTTCCCTTGGACTTTTAATTCTTCTTAACCAGCATGCCTTAATATACTTCATTCGAGTGCTTGAAGGGGGAATTTTTTCTCTTCTGCAGATATTGGTTAAACTTGAAACCTTGGCTGAGAATGTGCTTACATTTTCTTCGTAAAATCGTTCATCATTCTCTATGTCATTTTGCATATATTCCTTGAGATTGGTAATTCTTGTTGAGAAACTACTAGTATTTTGGGAAAGGCCCCAAATTTCTTGAATTAAATCTACTCTCTTTTGGATTGCATCCCCAACATACTTCCTCACCACTTGCAGCAACCTTGATGAACCTTTACACTTACTACTACTCTCTGTGATGTTTTCTAACACAAGTGTTGGTTTCAAGGTATTCAATGGATGTGAAAATAGAGGTCTTGGCATTAATGACAATTCCAATTCTTTTATTTTGTGTTTCATTTCTAAATTGTCTTTGTCCATGTTGTTAATAGATTGTCTCAATGCTTCACCGATTGCGTCGTGGAACTGTGCAATTTTGGATGGTGCAACCCCGTCAAAGTCAATTAACGATTTCCACTTATCTGATGTCTTTTTCTTTCTTGTATTAACGTTTTCTAATAACAACTTCTTGGAATCCCAATTGTACACTGTGTGGTGCAAGGTCACATATTTTTCTTCAAAAATTTCTAGTTCCCGGGTAATTAGGGCTTCAACAATTTCCCTGGTTTCCAGTGATCTTTGTTTCAACTAGTTAGATTCTTCAATGAATTCATCAGTGTCCATGGCTAGTTGATTCTCTTGGTTTTTAGGTATGTCTAACCCCATTGTTTGTATATTTATTTTTCTTTTTAAGGGAGTGTGTACAATGCATGACTTCTCTAGATTTTTCCTTGGTGGGTTTTTATTACCATCGTGATCTGAACCTCCAAGTGATGCTTTCCTTGTCTAAATTTTGTTTCTTCCATGTTTCATTCTAGATGAAGTACTTTTCTGAGAAATGGTTGGCAATTTAGGGTTTTTATCCACTATTTATCTATCGTGTTGTATGTAACCCTCATTAGTACTTATTATCTCTTCTAAAACTTAATTTGCTTCAATTTTCATGGAATTCAAATTATCCCCCTCCCCTTCTTGAAACTGTTCTATTTTAGTGAGAAATGATGGGTATCCAACCAATTCCATGTGTACATTGAATTTATCAACTGGGTTAAAACCTGGAACACATTTAGCTTCTTTTAAATCGAGTTATTGAAGATGGTTTGAAAGTTCATCAAGGTGGGTTATATGCTTGACAATAAATTCTTTGATTTTCCAAGTCAAAGGCATGAGTTTCTTTTTCCTTTTCTCATAGAGGAAATGGGCCCAAGTCTTGTACTGTCAGCACAATTCTTCAACTAAGAGTTCATCTGATACATAAAATGGGAGAAGAAAAGGTTTTTCTTTACTCCCGTACAACTTGATGACATTAAACTCTTCAGAAGTTTCATAAATTCCTTTCCCAAAGAGAAAGGTGGGAGCATCAAGAGTCACTCTCGTCATATGAGGGCCAAAAATCAGTTTTTTTTTGTTTATGAAATAAAATTGTTATTAACTGGATAAAAATTGTTCTTAGACTTATTTCAGTAAAGGGATGAATACCATGCATAAACTGGTTTAGTTTTAAAATCTACATTTCTTTCCCTCGGTAAATCTTCAAATACATGGCCATAAGTAATGGCGCATATAAGATAAGAGGTCATATATAATTTTTGAGTTTTATTCAAGTTATTCAATTGAAACGCCACTTCACTTGAGATTATTTAACCCCGATCTATAATAGCTTTCTCATGTAAATAAAAATGCATAGCTTATATTATATTTATGGGGACGGATGTAGTAGACTCAAGACCAATAATGCGAGCAAACAACCATGAAAACTCTTTGTATGGGTATTTCAATGAAGTTACCTCAGTTCTGGAAATGTCAGGATTGTTGTCTGGTTCGACCAAGTAGTTACTTAGAAATCTTTGGCCTCCTTGATGTTGTTTGAGAAATTCATCGGCTTCTTCATTCTTCAAGTGCATGGTAGGTGTTGGTAGTCACAACATTCTGGAGAATGTTGAAGGAGCCAAAGAAATAGGTTTGTGTACTTGTAATTGGATTATCCTCCTCTTAGAATTGAAGTTGTATACACACCATCAAATGACTTCTTTGAGTTATGTTACCTTTGGAATGCAGCCTACTAATGTTATGCCTAAAGTCCAAATTAATTTTTCATCTTTTTAGGCTGGAGAAAGAGATTTGTAGTAGGTGTACACCCTCAACCATTGGAACTCTTGATCCTCATGCCCAAGTGTGTTTAGTGTGTCTCCACAATACAACTCCCTGTTCTTACTAGACTTGCTTCTCTCTATTTTTTTGGCTTAGGCAATAGGTGGCGTTACTATTTCTTTTTTACATCTTGTCATGTTATTTAATTTATTTCCACCATGTATTTCCTTGTTAGTTAAATCAATACAAATCTTTGATTTAATGTTTTGACGGTTGAATGACTAGATTTGAATTTATTTCAAAATTTACGAGTGCCTCATGAATTTAATAATTGCTTCATGCTCATTTAAGCGATAGTTGATGTGGTGGGAATAATAAATATGATGGGAAGTGGGGATGTGATGTTGTGGGAGTGTGGACCTGCGGACCTGCAACATGAACCTGAGAACATATAAAGAGGTCCATTCAAGAACTTGAAATACGACTAAGTATGGGAAATGATCATTTTGTAGGTTGGAATGTTGGAGGTGTATTTAATGAAACAAGACTTCAGACCTGTGGACTTGCGAAGAAGTTAAGTGATGATGGATGGGTCTACATTTTCAAAAAGTGACGAAGTATGAAAAGGGTGATAGGTACATTATGGAGAATGTGGAAGTGATGGGTGTGTTTTGTAGGTGGCAGGATTTTGGACCTGTGAACCTTGGGATATGAATACAAAGAGAAGTAAAGAGGTCTGCTATGCAACTTCAAATTTGGCTAAGTGTTGGAAAAAGAAAAATAAAATATTGACTAAGGAAAGGAAAAACGAAGAGAAAAAAGAAACGTTTCATGGGAGTAACATGAAAACAAAACAAAACAAAACAAAAAACATTGACCACAAATGTGGATCAAGAGTTGTCTACAGTCAAGATGTTTCCTTTAGAGAGGTTAAAGATGTTCCCAAATAGGAAGTCCCACCAAAAGAAAAAGAACCAGAGACAATAGATTTTGAGTTGGAGAGTGAAGAATCTAACTCAACTGAAGAATATGAATCAAAAGAAGAAGAACCTCATAATCCAATATTGAGGAAATCAATCTTGGGAAAGAAGACAACCATAAAGGTATCCTCCACCTAATTTTCGTTCTATTTTTTCTTTGTTGATTACTAATGATCATCCCAAAACTATTAGGGAGGTAGTCAATTTAGAGGATGGTAAACTCTGGAATAAATCCATGGTTGAAGAAATGGCTTCCTTGGATAAAAATGAGGCTTGGGATCTAGTTGAGTTGCCGACTAGAAGAAATCTTGTTGGTAGAAAATGAATGTTTAAGAAGAAGTTGAATGAAGAAGGTAAAGTGGAAGTGTAAAGCTCACCTAGTAGCAAAGGGATATTTCTAGGTAAAGGGAATAGATTTTGGTGAAATTTTTTCTCATGTTGCTAAATTGACTTCTAATAGATGTGTTTTGTCTATTGTTGCTAATTTTATCTTGAAGTAGAACAAATGGATGTAAAAAAAACATTCCTTCATGGGGATCTTGAAGAACAAATCTACATGAAACAACCATAAGGTTTTGCAATGGAAGGTAAGAAAGAGATAATATGCAAGCTGAAAAATCCTTGTATGCATTAAAGCAATCTCCAAGGATGTGGTATTAAAAGTTTGATACTTATATTTTGGGACTTAGTTTCACAAAGATTAAAGTTGAACATTGTGTGTATTTCAAATTAGTTTGAGATCTTTTTATTTATGTGGTGTTGTATTTTGATGATATGATGTTGATTGGAAACAACTAGGAAATCATCAAGGAGGTAAAAACCCAATTGTCTTCTAAATTTGATATGAAATTTCTTGGTGCTGCAAATTTTATTTTGGGCATGGAAATTAAAAGAGATCAGGAAATCATGAAACTTTGGTTGAATCAAAGGAAATATGTTGAGATAATATTGCAGAGGTTTAATATGCAGGAATGTAAACCAATCAAGGTCTCTATTCTTGTAGGTGTAAATTTATTTGTAGATCAGTGTCCCAAGACACATAAAAGAAGAAGACATGTCTCGTGTTCTTTAAGTTAGTGTTGTTGGAAATTTGATGTATGCAATGGTTTGTACTAGACTAGACATTGCACATTCAATGGGAGTTTTGAGCATGTATATGTCAAAACCAGAGAAGGAGCATTGGACAACTGTAAAGTGGGTTTTTAGGTATTTGTGTGGCACTACAGATTATGGAATTTGCAATCAATGAAGACCTAGTGTAGAAAAAGTGTTGGATATACATGAATTTTTTTATGTAGACTAGGCTGGAGATCTAAATCACAAAAGATCTACAAGTG
This sequence comes from Picea engelmannii, assembly GCA_009831015.1. Taxonomy (NCBI): domain Eukaryota; kingdom Viridiplantae; phylum Streptophyta; class Pinopsida; order Pinales; family Pinaceae; genus Picea; species Picea engelmannii. The sequence goes on from ML788628.1 coordinate 211,741, forward strand.
GTTATGTGTAGTGTCCCCAAGGTCGAGCCTCGTTACAGATCATGATATATGTAATGAATTGTAAATGTGATCTATAGGCTGGTGAGCCAAGTTTTGTATAAGCTGGAAAGCTTATGTGTTTGTTAGGCTAGGAAGCCTAAGTGTTTGAGGGCCAGGAGCCTGTTGTTGTACTTGTATGTATGCAGAATAATCAATAAAATATAAACATCGCCAGGTGCAGACCGACCACGATGAATGAGTGAAGGGGGACTGAGTGTCCATAGAGTGGGAAAGAAACTAGGGGCTGGAAGGTGGGAAAGGGGCTGAGTGTTGAGCCTAGGGGCTAAGCCTAGGGGGGCTTAGGCCTGGAATAATATTTTAATATTATTTCCTAAAAAGCCATGTGCATATTATTTTATCCTAAGTTCCTAGCAAAAAGGAAAGGCATGTACAAGGAGGCATGCAGATGGAACGCATGTAGTTCCCAAGGTGACAAATGTCCACCCTGACGCATGCAAATAAAACAGAAAGGAACAGCTCGGGGGGGGGCTCGCATTCCATTCGACCCGACTGCGCTGAGAAGGGTGGTACGAGCCAGTCTGCAAGAGACCTCGTGTATGTCTGTTACAGGGGGGGAAGCCTGTGTGGGGTGATGAGGAATGCATGTTTACCTTATTCAGAGCCATGGAGTCTGTGGGGAAGAGAAAACCAATGTGTGCATTCCCTGGACGAAATGTCCATGTCAATTTCGGGGAAGAGTCTTTGTTTGCCCAGGAAAAGCTGAGCGATCTTGTGCGCGGAGCCCTGTTCTAAAATCTTGACCGTGAGAACATCCTGTGACTACTGAACCAGTTCTTGGGAAGCCTGTGTTTGTTTTCCCTGTGTTTGTTGTGGCACGCAGTTCTGGACTACGTGAGGTTTGTTGGCCTGTGAGCAACTCTTTCCAGGTGAAAGAGTTTGTTGGGAAGTGGTCCCTTCCAGTGAGTGCCCAGCACCAGCTACGGGCTCTGAGACTTCCTGATCCATCATGTTGTCGACGCCCAGAGAGGGAGGTTAGCACCGATGGACTGTGCATGTGAAGGTGTATACTCCCAGGCGGAATAGGCATGTGGGGAATGAGAGTCTGGAAGTAGTGGGCGTAAGATGGCATCTTTGGGATCAATCCTTCCAGATATTCCATACTGTTTTCCCTGTAACCTCAGCCTAGCCTAGGATTCCTTGCCCTGGGGTGGAGTTCAGTCCCAGCTCGGGGGTGACCCACTGTTGAGTTGAGGAGCAGTGTGGTCTACGGCTGGGAGGTTCGTGGAAGGCCTGCATTTGGTTGGTGGATTTCTCCACTGTTACAAGATAAGTATCTAATTATGTTCTTATCACATTTCCACATGATTATGTTGTATATATTATCATGATTCCGTTGTGTATATGAATTATTATGGAATGTTATGGATTGTTTAATCGTAGCAGTAAAATTATATGTTTTTACTCTGAGACTTAAACGTGTTTAATTACTATTAAATGCATGTGGAGTATATACTGGACTATATGTGTTATGTAAATCCAACGCAAGTGTGTGCAAATTGTTACATAGTGCGCTAAAAGCCTTGGTAAGCAAAAAGGTACACTACAAATTGGTATCAGAGCCAAGGTTTCGACACTGAGCCTAGATGGGCCAGTGGAGTGGTCTTTGGACTGAGAATGCGAGGGGAAATTGAGTCGGGAGGACCAATTTCGGACCCTGGTTTGCTCTGAAGCGTCAAGGAGACACTTGACAAGTTTTTATTAAGAACTCAGGAGGTATAGCAGTGCTATGAAACCGCAGGCTGGTGTGGTCTATGGCCACGGGGAGATAGGTCTCTACACCAATGGTGTTAGAACCTTAGGATCCGTTCGGGAGGGAAGGCGATCCCTCGTGACTGTCGGATCTGGAAAAATGTGCATAAGGATTAAAATTCCTTGGGAAATGGCACAGGAGTGTGGAAATCATGATACATGAAACCCTGAATTATTTAGAAATCGTCTGAGCCATCGAATCTCGGTCAGAAAAACCCGATAGCCGTTGGATCTGTCGGGAGGTGTCTGAAGGTTAAAACCTCAGTGATTAAAGTTGAAAGCCCGAAATAGATCTAGACCGTTTGAAAGACAGAGGACACGTGTCGTGATATTTTCCATTCCAGAAAATCGAAAATCGCGATATCGGAGTCATCGGGAAAAATCCCAACAAGGGAGTCGTCGATCGGTATTTGGGTCATTGGGATATCGGGAATCGCAAGGACAAGAATTCCATGCATTGTGAAACTCCGAACCTCGAAACCCCGACGAGAGGTTTGACTAAGATCATGAGGTAGAGGTCACGTGGACCAGGAGCTAAGCCAGGAGGGCTAACGTGTGAGGGACGCGTCGGGATTCAGAGAATCGTGAATCCTAAGGACATGTGCTTTTGGACATTGGGAAGTCTGAAACCCCGATAAGAGTAAAATACTATGGTGTTATGAGAGGTGGTCACATGGACCTCGGCATAGCCAGGGGGCTAAGGCAAAGGCGCATCGGCAAATCGGGGATTGGGAGTTCATGAGGACAGGAACTCATGTCGTCGGGGATCACGAAACCCTGACACCCGAAGCCTCAATCGGGAGATGTGCCATGTAGACGCATGAAGAGTACCACGTGTCAGCGAGTGGGAATACAAGACAAGAGTGGTGGGACCGTAATGACGTCACCGAAGGTGACGAGGATCCTCCGAAACACACCACGTACCACTACAGTTGAGGGCGACAGCTGTGCTGTAGACCCGTAGAATAAGGTAAATCGGAATTTCGGAAGTCGGGGGTGGAGAAGGAGAGTGAAACGGGAGTTCTCCAGTACCGAAACCCCGAAACTCAAGGTTCCGAAAGTTCCAAAATACTGAAAACTGAATTTTCGAACACCCGGAAAGTATAGAGCTGAACAGAGCTCAGAAAATTCATGAAATTGAAAACACTTTCTTAAACTTAATTGTCACAAAAAATGAGGAATTGTCAAGAAAATGAAGGCTTGACAAATTCGAGCCGTCTGCGCGTTATATTGCAGAAGACTGACGAGTGTCATAACTATTTGGAAATTGCCTCAAACGCAAAGAAATGGGAGAGATACATAATACTTCCAGTTCAAGAAACTTATTTAAAATGAAATGTCTTTTATTTTGTCCGAAACTGGCTTATAAATATTGTGGATTGTTCGTGAAGGTTTAATGGCCTAACAAATTTCAAATTTAATTGTGGAGAGTGCGTGTGCAGAGTTCAACGAAGGCCAGAACCCCAGTTAATCAACGTCGAGTATGGAGTGGGGAAAAGTGCATTTTACCCCTGAAATAGAAGATGAACGGGAAGGAAAGGATGTTAACCTGGGAGTCGAAGGATCAAACTCCAATGGGCATGGAAAAGAGATGGATAAGGAAAGACATATGATGAAAAACATTGAAGGGCTGCAAAGAGAGGCCAAGGAGCATCGAGTTGATAGCCGAAAGCTCATGAAAGTCAGGGATCGGCAAGGGGAATTAAACTTAAAATTCTTGAAGAGCCTCGAAAGAATAGAGAAGAAACTTGAGAAAGGAAGAGACTCAAGTACAATGGGGAGTCGCAGAACCCATGGGAGAAGAAGTAGGTCGAGGAGTGGTAGTCGACATCTTAGTCGCTCCCAAAGACATTTTGACAGTAAGACACACAGTAGTGCAAGCCCGTCCCCTACCAGAAAACATCGAAAATATGGGAAGGAGGAATTGAAAGGAGAAATGAACAAGATTAAGCCTCCCACATTTGATGGAGAACATAAAAAGGAGGAAGATGTCGAGACCTAGTTGCTTGGCATGAAGAAATACTTCCAACTGCAGAATTATTCTGCTCATGCAGAAGGAAGAATTGCAATGTACCAACTGAAAGGAAAAGCCTCTATGTGGTGGGATCAGTTTGTGCAGGTGCAGCACATCAGAGAGAAAGAGGTCACTTGGAAGGAATTTAAGAAGTATTTTGAGAAGAAATATCTGACTAAAAGATACTATGATAGAAATATGAAGGAGTTCTTCGAACTCAAGTTGGGTAGTATGACCATTGATGAGTATGAACGAAGTTTTCTGGAACTACTGAAGTATGTCCCATTCATTAAAGACGAGGTTGTTCAAATTCAGAGGTATCTGAGTGGAATTCCACCTTCCATTGGTGACAAAATTCAATACGATGATCCTAAGACCATGGAATAAACCATAAGAAGGGTGAAATACCTATATGAACTGCAAAGAGAAAATCCTACCTTTCGGAAGGCTTGGGATGACCAGAAGAGGGTTAAGAAAGAACAGAGGCAGAAGGGAGACAAGCCATCCTTTTTCAGAAATAGTCTTCAGGGACAACCATCGTTTAGAGAGCCGAGAATGACTGAAGAAAGACCACAAAGACAGAGATAGGCTCCCATTCAGTGTTGGGGCTGTCAAGGAAACCACAAGTACAGAGATTGTCCCCATAAAAATGGTAAGGCAAGAACTTTACATACAGTTCAGCAAGCTGAAACAGTGGAGGATATGGGCAGTAGAATGCCAAGGATATATGCAACCCTGGACAATAAGCAAGCGGAATTTCAATCGCACATGATTGAAGTGGAAGGTATGATCAACAACTGACCACTTGTTATTTTGATTGATTCAGGGGCTAGCCATAGTTATATAGATCCTAGAGTGGTGGAAAATTTGCATTTAACGAAGAGAAAACATGAGAAGTCTTGGTTAGTGCAGTTAGCCACAGGGACCAAGAGAAAGGTCACTGAATTGGTTAAGTCATGTTCGGTGGACATGAAAGGAATGAGCACTAAGGCTGAATTGAACATTTTGCCTTTGGGCTCATATGATTGCTTAATTGGGATGGACTGGTTGGACCAGCACCATGCCCTTCTGGATTGCCGTAACAAGAGGTTCACATGCCTAAACGAAGAGGGAAATCAGGTAACAGTCCAAGGAATTCCCAGAGCCGTGACTGTGAGGGAAATCTCAGCCACGCAACTGAAGAAATGTTACCGGAAAGGCTATCAATTATTTGCAGCTCGGGTGGAAGAAGCATCCCAAGATGTAGTATCAAATTTGGAATACCATGAAGTACTCAAGGAGTTCAAGGATGTATTTTAGGAGATGCCTGGACTACCTCCGAAGAGGGACATCGATTTTTCTATAAATCTGATGCCTAGAGCAGCTTCAATTTCAAAGGCTCCTTATAGAATGAGCACACTAGAGCTGAAAGAGTTGCAACTGCAGCTCGAAGAGCTACTAAAGAAAGGTTTCATTCGTCCCAGCGTGTCACCATGGGGGGGCCCAGTCCTATTCGTGAAGAAGAAAGATGGGACGTTGAGGCTGTGCATTGACTTTCGGCAGTTGAATAAGGTCACTGTCAAGAACAAGTATCCTCTACCGAGGATTGATGATCTTTTCGATCAGTTGAAGGATGGGAAAATATTTTTGAAAATAGATCTCCGATCTGGATATCACCAAGTGAGAATAAGGGATGAGGACATCAGCAAGACCGCCTTCAGAACAAGGTATGGTCATTATGAGTTTACAGTGGTGTCGTTTGGATTGTCCAATGCACCTGCTGTCTTTATGTGCTTAATGAATGGAGTGTTCAGAAGTTATCTGGACAAGTTTGTCATAGTCTTCTTGGATGATATCTTGGTGTATTCCAAGACAGAGGAAGAACACAAAAAACACCTCAGAATGGTGTTGCAGGTGTTGAGAGAACACCAATTGTACACAAAACTGAGCAAGTGCTCATTTTACCAAAATCAAATCCATTACTTGGGACACATTATATCAGAGGAAGGGATCATTGTGGATCCTGAGAAGGTACAGGCCATTCGAGAATGGACAGCGCCAAGGAATGAGACAGAAGTTAGATCTTTTATGGGTCTGGAAGGCTACTATAGGAGGTTTATAGCCGGATTCTCAAAGATAGCCCATTCTATCACTTCCTTGCAAAGAAATGGGAAGAAGTTCCAGTGGACTGATGAATGTGAGAGCAGCTTCCAGCGATTGAAGCAACTACTCACTAGTGCTCCAATCCTGAGGATTGCAGATCCAAACAAGGATTATGTAGTGTGCACAAATGCATGTAAGGAAGGGCTGGAAAGATTTCTCAGCCAAGAAGGATTTGTAGTTTGCTATGAATCCCGGAAGTTGAAGGAACATGAGAAGAATTATGCCACCCATGATTTGGAGCTGGAAGCAATCGTCCACGCCTTGAGGAAATGGAGACATTACCTCATGGGCAAGAGATTCGAATTAAGAACAGACCACAAAGGTCTGAAATATTTATTTGATCAGCCAACCTTAAATTCCAGACAAATTAGATGGCTGGAATTTCTGTGTGAATATGACTTTGATATCCAACATATCAAAGGGAAAGAAAATAAGGTGGTTGATGCACTCAGCAGAAAAGTGCACGAATTACATGCTACAACCATTAGCATGTATAGAACTGAGATTAAAGACAAGATTCTTGAAGCTGCAAATGTTGATTTGCAGTACAAAAGACTTGTAGCAAAGCTACAGCAGCATGAGAAACGACAAACCAAGGAAAGTTACACCTTGGGAACTGATGGTTTACTTCTGCATAAGAACAGAGTATATGTACCCAATGTCTGAGAATTGAACTGGAAATTCTAAAAGAGATGCATAACGTGACTTATGCTAGACATCCTGGATATCAAAAGATTGTGGCAGCAGTCAAAAGCCATTATTTTTTGCCAGGTTTGAAGAAAGAAATTGCTAAATACATCGCCAGATGTATGGAGTGCCAAAAGGTTAAGGTTGAGCATAGACACCCAGCAGGGTTGTTGCAGCCTTTACCTATTCCTAAGTGGAAATGGGATGTGGTAACAATGGATTTTATCACAGGATTTCCCAGAACAAGCAAGCAGCATGATTCAATCATGGTGGTGGTGGACAAGCTTACTAAAGCTGCCCATTTTATTCCACTGAAAACCACCCATAGAGCAGCAAATGTTGCTGATATTTTCCTAAAAGAAGTTGCACGCTTGCATGGAATTCCTAAGACAATTGTGTATGATAGAGACTCGAAATTCACTTCGAATTTCTGGAAAGGACTGTTCAAAGGATTCAGAACGAATCTGAACTTTGGCACAGCATATCATCCTGAGTCTGATGGACAGACAGAGAGAGTAAACAGAGTAATAGAAGACATGTTGAGAATGTATGTGATGGGTAAACCATCAAGGTGGGAAGACTACCTACATCTGGTAGAATTTGCCTACAATAATGGGTATCATACATCTCTGAAGATGATCCCATTAGAAGCACTTTATGGAAGAAAGTACAACACTCCAGTGAGCTGGGATAATCCAGCTGACAGAGTAGTAGTTGGTCCTGAACTACTCAAAGAGATGGAAGATCAAATGATAAAAATCAAATAGAATCTGAAAGCTGCCCAGGACAGGCAGAAAATTTACGCTGATAGTAACAGAACCCATAGAGAATTCAAAGTGGGTGACCATGTTTTCCTGAAAGTAAAAACTAATAGGAGTTCCCTAAAGCTGGGAAGTTGCGCCAAGTTGGCAGCAAGATTTTGTGGGCCATTTAAGATCCTGGAAAGGATTGGGCCAGTTGCATACATGCTTGCATTACCTGCATCTATGAATGTACATAATGTGTTTCATGTTTCACTGCTTAAGAAATATGTACCTGATGCTAATCATGTTATCGATTGGACTGTGATTCAGGTGGAACCAGAAGGTGTCCTGCAAGTACATCCTGTACGCATATTGTACAGGAAAAGCAAACAGCTCTGAAATCGAACTATAGAGCTTGTAAAGGTCCAGTGGCACTGGCACGGTCCTGAGGACACGACATGGGAGCATGCAGATGTTATGTGGGCAGAGTACCCGCACATTTTTGAAAATTTTGAAGAACTTGCAGATGCGATGTAAAAGTTGCACTGAGGACAGTGCAAAAATAAGGGGAGGGGGATTGTAGTGTCCCCAAGGCCGAGCCTCGTTACAGATCGTGATATATGAAATGAATTGTAAATGTGCTCTATAGGTTGGTGAGCTAAATTTTGTATAAGATGGAAGGCTTATGTGTTTGTTAGGCCAGGAAGCCTAAGTGTTTGAGGGCCAGGAGCCTGTTGTTGTACTTGTATGTATGCAGAATAATCAATCAAATATAAACACTGCCAGGTGCAGACCAACCATGATGAATGTGTGAAGGGGGACTGAGCGTCCACAGAGTGGGCAAGAAAATAGGGGCTGGAAGGTGGGAAAGGGGCTGAGTGTTGAGCCTAGGGGGGCTTAGGCCTGAAATAATATTTTAATATTATTTCCTAAAAATCCATGTGCATATTATTTTATCCTAAGTTCCTAGCAAAAAGGAAAGGCGTGTACAGGGAGGCATGCAGATGGAACGCATGCAGTTCCCAGGGTGAAAAATGTCCACCCTGACGCATGCAAATAAAACAAAAAGGAACAGCTTGGGGGGGGGGCTCGCATTCCATTCGACCTGACTACGCTGAGAAGGGTGGTACGAGCCAATTTGCAAGAGACCTCGTGTATGTCTGTTACAGGGGGGGAAGCCTGTGTGGGGTGCTGAGGAATGCATGTTTACCTTGTTCAGAGCTGTGGAGTCTGTGGGGGAGAGAAAACCAGTGTGTGCATTCCCCGAACGAAATGTCCATGTCAATTTCGGGGAAGAGTCTCTGTTTTCCCAGGAAAAGCTGAGCGAGCTTGTGCGTGGAGCCCTGTTCTGAAATCTTGACCATGAAAACATCCTGTGACTGCTGAACCGGTTCTTGGGAAGCCTGTGTTGGTTTTCCCTGTGTTTGTTGTGGCACGCAGTTCTGGACTACGTGAGGTTTGTTGGCCTGTGAGCAACTCTTTCCAGGTGAAAGAGTTTGCTAGGAAGTGGTCCCTTCCAGTGAGTGCCCAGCACCAGCTATGGGCTCTGAGACTTTCTAATCCGGACTGTTTCCAAGGCCCAGAGAGGGAGGTTAGCACCGATGGACTGTGCGTGTGAAGGTGTATACTCCCGGGCGGAACAAGCATGTGGGGAATGAGAGTCTGGCAGTAGTGGGCGTAAGATGGCATCTTTGGGAAGAATCCTTCCAGATATTCCATGTTGTTTTCCCTGTCACCTCAGCCTAGCCTAGGATTCCTTGCCCTGGGGTGGAGCTCAGTCCCAGCTCGGGGGTGACCCACTGTTGAGTTGAGGAGCAGTGTGGTCTACGGCTGGGAGGTTCGTGGAAGGTCTGCATTTGGTTGTGGATTTCTCCACTGTTACAAGATAAGTATCTAATTATGTTCTTATCACATTTCCACATGATTGTGTTGTATATATTATCATGATTCCGCTGTGTATATGAATTATTATGGAATGTTATGGATTGTTTAATCGTAGCAGTAAAATTATATGTTTTTACTCTGAGACTTAAACGTGTTTAATTACTGTTAAATGCATGTGGAGTATATACTGGACTGTATGTGTTATGTAAATCCAACGCAAGTGTGTACAGATTGTTACATAGTGCGCTAAAAGCCTTGGTAAGCAAAAAGGTACACTACATTATGTGTTTAACTTGTTTGGAGGATAAATTAGTTGGATGATAAAGGTTGAATACATGGGTTGTTTTTGGTCAATTTTTGGCTTGTTTTTGGTGTTTTTCGGCCAATGTTTTTTCATCCCATTGTAATGTAATTTCGGTCAAGGAATCTAATCTGTGTCAATAAATTAGGGCTTTGGATGTCACGGGATTCTATATATTGTATTAAAATGGTGAAGTTAATATAATCAAAGTTAGAGGTGTGGCTCTAAACATTTATTGGTTTTCCCGGTTAAGGGTTTCTAGGGTAAATTTTTTAGTACTATGCATGATTGCTATTGTTTTCTTTTTGTTTTATAAAGAATATGTATGTTTATTTATATACTATAAAGGTTTCAAACCTACAATATTCCCCGCCAATAGAAATTTTCCACATGTCCTATCGTGAAATAAAATTTGGCAATTTAAGTATGAAGTTGTTAATTATGAAGACACGTGCAAAGTGAGGGCCCACACAATGTTGTGTCTTTGCCATTTAAACACAAGAAAGGCTCCCCTTCCCCTGCGTTTTACATAAGGAAATGAATTAGAAGAATATATGGTGAAGATAACAAATTTCAAGTCATCTCCTACTACTATGGTTCAAAATTGAAGTCTCAACACCCTTGAAGTTGTCAACCTTTATCTTCAACTAGGTGTTGGAATTTATTGGGTAAGTCTCATTCGTAGCCCTACTTGATTTATTTATTTTCTCTCTAAAAAATTTATCTTTTGTGCCTAAGGTGGTAGAGGTTTCCTCTAAAGAGTATTCATCTTGATCGACCAACCATCACTCAGGTATGAATGAGGTATCTTCCTATAAACTCCTCTCATTCACAGACAAATTCACCAAAATTATCTCTCCCAAACATTAGTTCTCCACCCCTTGCTAGTTAATAGGGGTTGCATATGATCAATTTATACAAGGAAAAGAGAGAGATCCTTACTAGGCCTCTATCCTAGCTCAACATGTCATCCCCGATACATGTCCTTTCCTAGATTTTTTTGAGCTTTGTGCCAAACATACAATCCATCCACTGGTTTTGTCCCATCCTTAGATGATAAAAGTGAAATCTTCTCCATCGTGACTATATCTATATCCACCTTGTTGGACACCTCGATAGGTTCTACACGATTTTCTCTTCAAGTGAAAATAAAATGGTATCTTGGCCTATCCATTGACCAAAATAAAAGTATCCTATTGAAATTACTACATAGTAAAGACCCCTCTCTAGACCAATCCCCACCATTTAGAACCAAATATTTTCCTAAGTGGGCCCAAGAATCCATATCCCTATTCACTCTTATCTTAGGAATAAGATGATGATTCCATGATAGACAAGAGTTTTCTATCTATCCATCATCTCTTTCATAGCCACACAACTCCTTCCTTCTAGTATGTTAAAGTCATCGCCATAAACACGAGGAACCAAGTGGAAATTTTTGAAGTGGACACATTTTTCCACTATCCTTCCTACTTGGTTATCTATTAATATTATATTAAATCTCTTCCTTATCCCACCTAGGGCTACATTAATTCAAATATGACAAGACCTCTAGGTGTATTGACTAGTTTCCATGGGTCATAAATGGTGAAAGTAGCACCTCCCTGTTCAACTACATAAATTCGTTCATGTACATCACCTTCATAGTCATAATAGGGTAGGATCCAAAGAGAATGATTGAGTAGATCCAACCCTACCTGCAAGTGGATAATGACCACAAAAGAGGGCATCAATTATTAGGGGAGCACTTCACTCTTATCAGGATGTATAAGATGGAATATACCCATTTTGGACTCCCCAAGCTCCTCACCCTGAGTGTTAAGGTCCTAACCCTCATTCATTGTTAGTGTATTAGTTATGGTTAGGTTAGCTTAGTGTTAGGTTACATCATGATCTTTTTATCTCCTATTTATACTAAAGGAGATTCATTTGTATATGCATCTTGTCTTATGCATATGATATATTGTAAATGGAGGTTTTCCCCTTGAAGTGGATTCTTCTTCATTGACTCTTTATCATACCAAAGGCATGGAGTTACTTCTACTTTCTATTTTTATGCTATTTGGGGAATTTGGTTCATAACATTTGGTAGTAGAGTATATGATCCTTGGTTGACTCCTTCAAAATGAGTCATGTTACCATTTTTTCTATAAATTTTTTGGGGGGATATTTCAAATTGTGAAATGTTTAGTTCACTAAAGATAAATAGTGAAGTACCCATGGTAAAAAATTTAGATTATGATTTGCTATACTTTTAAAGTTACAAGCTATCGAAGTTAGGGTTTTTGACTAGTCCTAAAACTAGTCTCAAATAGGTGTCCATAATAAAATAGTCGTATATGATACTATAAAGATCCAAATTGAGTGCCACTAGTTTCATCAAAAAGAGGATGGACCATAGTGTTTTAGTTCCAAATTTTAAAATTGGACATGTGGTAGGATGTACAGGTTCTATAACATCCCTCGTTACCACACTTAATGAAATTCTTTGATACCAATCTGTAACATTCCTAGCTTACTGTTGAGCAATGCCATTCCATAAAATCGATTGCATAGATTCTACACTGTAACGTTAGACTGCACAAAAATGTATTAGGTAACGTGCATGATCCCACGCTGGACCGCACCACACAAATTTTCCTCTTCAGGCACTAGTTATAACAATGGAATTAGCATGTAATACAATCATGCGCACAATCATTCAGAGCACACAAGTATTATTGCGCATGTAACCACTCTGAACACCTATTTATTACTTTATGCACAATCATTATGGCTTCATACACTGATTCCATTCTCCTTGTGCGCATGTGATGTTTGCTTATGTGCACAATGATTCCAGCCTCTTGTGCGCACGAATTATTTCACTACATGCATGACAATTATAGCCTTGCCTTGGATACTCGTAACCATTATTACAAAGTTAACTAACATGAATACTTAAAAACTATCATACTCTGCATGTGCAAAAATAATTATTGAATAACAACATCACGTATACATGCGCAAATGACATTATACAAAATAAAAACAATTATTCATATGTTGTTTCATACAGGAAATAAATCCATATCAGAAATAGGTAAATAAGCATGCAGTAAATTAGAAAAACACACAAAAGACACTTATATTTTATAAAGAGTCACCAATTGCACGTAGAGCTCAGACGTTCCTCCCAACCATAGACTTTGTTGCTCATAAACTTTCAACAACAGGTCACCCTTGAGTTGGGGCTTAAACTCCACTAGGGAAAAATGATTCTTAAAGCTAGGGTAAGGTTTGATAAACAACAAAATTTCTCAGTCCAAGGTGCCAACTGCTGCAACTAGCCTACAGTCTCTCATTCCCAACAAGCATGTCCCACCCTAGGAAGTGTGCCCCTTATTTGCTCAGCAGTCCCTCTGTTGCCACAATTCCCTTCTAGGGTTTTAGCAACAGGTTGAACATGAAGTCTTAGAGCCATGTATCTAATTCTTAACGCACCAGGGAACAATTCCTTGAAAATATCTCACTTGGAGATAATGCTCATGGGTCTGACAACCCGCCTCTTCGACAACAAATCTATCACCCAGAGAGAATGCTCATGGGCCTGACAACCCGCATCTTCGATAACAAATATCTCACCCAGAGAGAATTCTCATGGGCTCGACAATGCACCTCTTTGAAAACAAATATCTCACCTGGAGAGAATGCTCACGGGCCTACAACCCGCCTCTTCGATAGAATTGATTGTTGGATAAAAACTCATGTCAAGTATTTTCTCGATAGGTAAGGTAATGCAGTCCCCAATTTAGATGGTATGAATACTCCATAAACTGAGTGAATCCCCCCTCCCCCCCCCCACAAATACACTAAGGTTCAATCATATATTTGCATGGTCATAACTGGACACTTTTCACCTTCAGAATTATCTTTAGCCACTTGGTGACTCATTCCCATCCCTCGGGAACTTAGGATAAATAGATATCCATAAATTATACTTTTTCATAAATATTAATAAAATATTCCCTTGGACTTAAGCCCCCTTGGCTTACCCCTCTCCTCAACTCTTAGCCCCATTTTCCCTTTTCGGTGGAGTTTTTCCCCCACCTCTTTTTTCTAATTAGTCTGCGTGCAACGATGTGATTTAATTAATAATTTGAGTGTGGTTACATTTTACAAGGATAGGCGCACTGGTCATTTTGCATCCCAAGTCACTAGCCCAATAACCACACAGGATCTCCAACCTCATATACATATACATATACATAACTTGGTCTAATGCGCACTTCAAGGTAATCCATGCGCACTTACTCAGGATGGTGCAACACTATAGAAAGTGTGAGATCTTTCATTGGTGACAATCCTCGCGCACTACTTAGGTGCGCGTAAAAACTAAACCAAAACATGGTGCTTATGACTCACCAACCTATATGTACATTTAAATTTTCATTTACAAATGGAGTTCATATTAGGGGTATTACATTCCCCTCCCCCTTATGTATGCATTGTCCTTAGTGCATTATATACACATGTACATACAAAACTTCAAAAGTATTCAAAACGATGTGGGTACTCTTCTCACATAACATCCTCACGCTCTGAAGTTGCATCCTCAAGATTATACCAGGTCCATTGGACCTTTACCATCCCCATGGCTTGCTTTCGGAGCTATTTAATTTTTCAGCCCAATATTCAAATCGGTCGCACTCAAAAATCGCCTTCTAGCTCCATCTAAATCACATTCCAATCAATGACATGATTAGCATCAAGTACACACTTTTTAAGCAACGATACATGAAAAACATTATGAATACACAAGGTTGTAGGTAATGCAAGCATATATGCGACATGACCAATCCTCTCTAAGATTTCAAATGGCTCGTAGTAGAGTGCTTCTAGTTTAGAACAATTTCCCAACTTCAGTGAACTACATCTTTATTTTACTTTCAAGAACACATGGTCGCCCACTTTAAACTCTCAGCGGGTCCTGACTTTGTTTGCGTATATTTTCTACCTATCTTGGGTAGCCTTTAAATTTTTCCTTATCTTCCCCACCTTCTCTTCCATTTTCCAAAGTAGATATGACCCAACCATTGTTCTATCTGTTGGGTTATCCCAACTCACTAGTGTGTTGCACTTTCTACCATAAAGTGCCTCAAATGGGATCATCTTTAAAGATGTTTGATTCTCATTGTTGTAAGCAAACTCTACCAAGTGTATGTAGTCTTCCCATTTTGATGGTTTATCCATCACATGCATCCTGAGCATATCCTTAATCACTTGATTTACCTGCTCTGTTTGTCTATCTGAACCAGGGTAATATGTTGTGCTAAAGTTCAGATTTGTCCCAAATCCTTTGAATAGTCCTTTCCAAAAATTTGATGTGAAATTGGGATCTTTGTTAGACACAATTTTCTTAGGTACACCATGCAACCTAGAAATTTCTCTCATGTATATATCATCAATGTTAGTTGCCTTGTGAGTTGACTTCATTGGAATAAAATGGGCAGCTTTAGTAAGCTTTTCTACCACTACCATAATATAATCATGTTGCTTAGAAGTTGTAGGAAGATTAGTAATGAAATCCATGGTTACAACTTACCATTTCCACTCAGGGATGGGAAAAGATTGTAGCAAACCAGATGGGTGTATGTGCTCAACCTTAACCTTTTGACATTCAAGGCATCTAGCAATAAAATCAAAATGCCTCATTTTTCATATCTGACCAATAATAAAAAAAAATTACCATTGCAATTGTCTTATGGTATCCTGGGTGTCCAACATAAGGAACTTTATGCATCTCTGAAAATAATGTATCTTTCAACTCCTAAAAATTTGACACATAAACTCTGTGCCTACATATGATAATTCCATCCTCTTTTATCTTGTAACCTTCAAATTTTTGTTACAATATACCTTGCAATAAATTTTGGTTTATGTCCATGCAGTATTGATCTGATTGGGCAACCTCTAAAATTTTGTCACTCAAATCTGATTTGTACATGATAATGGTTATAGAACGCATCTCATGCATCGTCCTGCTAAGTGCGTCAGCCACCTTGTTCTATTTTCCTTTGATATGCTTGATATCAAAGTCATACTCACTAAGAAATTCTAGCCATCTATTTTGTCTAACATTTAAACTTGGTTGTCCAAACAAATATTTCAAACCACTATGGTATGTCCTCAGCTCAAATCTTTTACCCATGAGATAGTGTCTCCACATCTTCAAGGCATGCACTATGGCTTCCAATTCCAAATCATGAGTAGCATAGTGTCTTTCATGCTCTTTTAATTTCCTTGATTCTTAGCACACCACATGCCCATTCTAACTAAGGACTCCATCGAGCCCTTCCTTGCATGCATTCATGCACACAACAAAGTCTTCATTTGGATCAACAATCCTTAGTATTGGTGCATTGATCAATAAATTTTTCAAGTGTTGGAAACTCCTTTCACAATCCATAGTCCATTCAAATCGCACACCTTTCTTTTGCAAGGATGTGATTGGGTGTGCAAACTTTGAAAAGCCTTCTATAAACCTTTTGTAGTATCTTTCAAGTCCCATGAAATATCTCACCTCTGCAACATTTCTTGGTGTTGGCCACCCTTCAATGGATTTTATCTTCTCCGGGTCTACAACTATCCCTTCCTTTTAAATGATATGACCCAAGTAATGAATTTGCCTTTGGTAAAATGAGCACTTGCTCAACTTGGCATACAACCGATGTTCTCTAAATACCTACAACACCATCCTCAAGTGTTGTGCATGTTCTTCTTTAGACTTCGAGTAAATAAGTATGTCATCCAAAAATACAATGACAAAGTTATCTAAGTAATTTCTAAAAAATCCATTCATTAAGCACACGAAGACAACTGGTGCATTTCACAACCCAAAATGGCACCACTATGAACAGTAATGGCCATACATTGTTCTGAAAGTTGTCTTGTTGATATCTTCCTCTTTAATTCGTACCCGATGATATCCGGATTTGAGATCAATCTTTGAAAATATATGTGCGCCCCTCAGCTAGTCAAAGAGGTTGTCTATCCTTGACAAAGGATACTTGTTCTTTATTGTTACTTTGTTCAACTACCTAAATCAATGCAAAGCCTCAACATACCATCCTTCTTCTTCACAAATAATATTGGGGCACCGCAAGGTGACACACTTGGGCATATATACGCCTTCCTCAAAAGCTCTTCAAATTGCATTTACAATTCCTTCATCTCTGGTGTACTCATCCTATAAGGAGTATTAGATATGGGGGTTATTCCAAGCATCGGATTTATAGAGAAATTGATATCTCTTTTTGGTGGCAACCTCGATATTTCTTTAAATATATCTTCAAATTCTTTTCGTACTGCAAAGTCTTCAACATTTGGCACTTTATCCTTATGTGCCCCCTCCATGTGCACTGCAAATAATTTCCATCCTTTCATGTAGTTTTTCTTCAATTGCAAGCCTATAACTTCTCTGATAGTTACAGCTCTTGGAATGCCTTGAACTATTCTTAAGTTTCCTTCCTCATCCAAGAAAGTAAAATCCTTATTGTAACAGTCTAGAAAAACATAAGGTTGGTCCAACCAATCCATACCAACGAGGCAATCATAAGAACCCAAAGGTATGATATTCAAATCAACTTTTGTGCTCATCCCATTCATATGTATTGGACATGTCTTAACCATCTCATTAATTTTCCTTTTTTCCCCTGTAGCTAACTGCACCAACCAAGGTTTTCCAAGCTTGCTTCTTGGTAATTGGAATTTTCCACCATCTTAGGATCTAGATAACTATGACTAGCTCATGAATCAATTAAAATAACAATGGGTTGGTCATTAATCTTACCTTCCACTTCAATCATGTGCGACTGAAACTTGACTTGCTTGTTATCCAAGGTTGCATAGATCCTTGGTACATTTATGCCCATGTCTTCAACTATCACATCTTGTTGTACATTGTGAACAATCCTTACTTTTTCACCTTTATGTGGGAAATCTTTGTACAAGTGGTCTCCCCCACAACCCCAACATTGAGTAGGCGGTTGCCTTGGTTTTTTCCCCATTGTCTCAGTCATTATGGGGTCCTTGGGAGTTGGTTTTCCTTGATAAGTATTTCTATAAAATGGTGGCTTAGTTCCCTTCTTCCTCTGCTCCATTTTGCTTTTCTTCTTGTCTTCCCAAGCCTTTTGGAAATTCAGTCTTCCCCTTTGTTGATCATAGAGATATTTAGCTTGCCTTATGGTTTCCTCCAATGTCTTGGGGTCATCATATTGTATCATGTCACTAATAAATGATGGCATCCCACTAAGGTACCTTTGAATTTTAACTTGCTCATCCTTGATGAATGCAACATATTTCAGCATCTCTAACAATCATCTTTCATACTCATCTATTGTCACACTCCTAAGCTTGAGTTCAAAGAACTCCTTCATTATCTTTTCATAATATCGTTTGGTTAAGTATTTCTTTTGAAAATCCCTCTTAAACTCCCTCCAAGTAACCTTCTTCTCATCAATGTGTTGCACTTGCACGAACTAATCCCACCATATTGATTTTTTCCCTTTAACTGATATATGTCAATTCTTCCTTCTACCCGCGAAGAGTAATTATGCAGCTGGGAGTACTTCCTCATGCCCAACAATCAGGTCTTTGTATCTTCCTACTTTTTCTCACCATCAAAGGTAGGAGGCTTGATCTTATTCATTTCTCCTTGTATCTCATCCACCTCAGTCCTTCTCTTATGCTTTTTGATAGGAGATGGAATTAAGCTATTGCACGCTTTCTTGAATGAATGCTTGGGTGAGTGGTGATTATTCCTATCAACACTTCTTGTTTCTCTTCTTTGACCATGAGACTTGTGACTCCTTGACTTATTTGACTCTGTCTCCTTATCCATTTTCTTTTCTATTCTGTCCAAAATTTGCATCAAGTTGATATTGAAGCCATCTTGTTGTTCCTTGTCTTTTATAAGCCTCTCATTATTGACTTTATAGGTTTGGACATGTTTTTGCAATCCTTTTATGGTTTCTACCAAGTTTATGCACTCATCCTTGGATTATGTACTATCAATACCCATACTGATACACAAACCCCCAAATTCATCATCATGGTTGTAAGTTCTTTGTGCATATTCCATGCTTTTGACTTTCTGTGTTGATTATATAATGATCTAATCATCGTTAATTCTGCAAAATGTGTAGGTAATAAGATTTGTTAGACGAATTCATGCGACAACTTCATGAAAATTATGTACCATTTTGTCAGAATCCTTCCTTCTAATTTCTTGGATAATTTTAACATCCCAATTCAAAATTTATGGGTGAATAATTGGACTCTTCAGTCTAAACATTTCCCATCGATTGCTCCCTTGCACAATTCTAAGTCTTGTGCAATAAATTATGGTCATTTGGAATTCACCCAAATACCCTTTTACTCTTTCTTACTTCTTTTTGAAGCTTGTGTGCACATTGGTATTCAAAATGTACCAATGCGCGATGTCAATATTTAACATATACACCCGCGTATCAATATTATGCATGCAACACTAGTTTTTCTCCACACAACCGAAAATTTTAGCGCACACACCTACCCACCATTATTTTATGTGTATTTTCAACGTTGCATCCCGCAATGTCAAACTTTAGCGTGCACACTTGCACATTCTTATTTATGCACACCATGGTCGTTGTA
The DNA here is from genome assembly GCA_009831015.1 of Picea engelmannii. NCBI lineage: Eukaryota > Viridiplantae > Streptophyta > Pinopsida > Pinales > Pinaceae > Picea > Picea engelmannii. The sequence continues at coordinate 230,996 of ML788628.1, forward strand.
ATTCCAAACTCGACCACTTACCAGTCCAAATTTTCCTTATGTAGATACTCGGCCCATGCATGCTCAGTGTTAAAACTGGAGCTCTGATACCACTTTGTAACATCCCTCATTACCACACTTAACGAAATTCTTTGATACCAATCTGTAACATTCCCATCTTATTGTTGAGCAATTCCATTCCAAAAAATCTAGTGCGCAGATTCTACACTATAATGTTAGTCTGCGCATAAACATATGAGGTAACACGCACAATCCAAAGCTGGATCACACCATGCAAAATTTCCTCTTCATACACTAGTTATAACAACATAATTAGCACGTAATATAATCGTGCACACAATCATTCAGAGCACACAAGTATTACTATGTGTGTAACCACTCTCAACACCTGGTTATTACTGCGCACACAATCATTCTGGCATCGCACGCTAATTATCTTCTCCTTGTGTGCATCGGTTGTTTCCTTACATGCACAGTGAGTCCAACCTCTTAGGCGCATAGATTATTTCCCTGTGTTCACAACAATTCTAGCCTTTCCTCGGATACCCATAACCATTATTACAAAGTTAAAAAACATGAATACTTAAAAACTATCATACTTTTCATGTCCGACAACAATTACTGAATAACAACATCACACATACATGTGCAAACGACATTATACAGAATAAAAACAATTATTCATATGCAACATCATACATGAAATAAACCATATCAGACATAGGTAAATAAGCACGTAGTAAATCAGACAAACACATAAAATACACTTATCTTTTATAAAGAGTCATCAACTGCGTGTATATCTCTGACGTTCCTCTCAGCCATAGACTTTGTTTCTCATAAATTTTCAGCAACACGTCACCCTCGAGCTGGGGCTTAAACTCCACAGGGAAAAAGGATTCCTAAAGCTAGGATAAGGTCTAGTAAACAATGGAATTGCTTAGTCCAGGGTGCCAACTGCTGCAACTAGCCTAAAATCTCTCATTCCCCACATGTCTATCCCACCCTAGGAAGTGTACTCCTTCTCTGGTCAGCAGTCCCTCAGTTGCCACACTTCCCTTCCAAGGCTTCAACAACAGGCTGGACAGGAAGTCTCAGAGCCCTGTATCTAATGGCCAACGCACCAGGGAACAATTCCTAGCAAATCTATCACCTAAAGAGAATGGTCATGGGCCCGACAACCCTCCTCTTCGACAAAAAATCTCTCACACGAAGAGAATGCTCATGGGCTTGACAACCTGCCTCTTCAACAACAAATATCTCACTCAAAGAGAATTATCACGGGCCTTACAACCCACCTATTTGAAAACAAATCTCTCACCAGGAGAGAATGCTCACGAGCCTAGAAACCCGCCTCTTCGATAGCAAAAACTTTGGTTGTTTTATCTAAACTCTTGTCAAATATTTTTTCGGTAGGTAAAGTAATGTAGTCCCCACTTCATATGCTATGAATACTCTAGAAACTGAGTGAAATCCCCCCCCCCCCCAAATACATTAATATTCANCCCCCCCCCCCCCCAAATACATTAATATTCAATCATATATTTTCATGGTCGTAATTGGACACTTGTCACCTTCAGAATTAGATTTAGCCACTTGGTGACTCATTCCCATCCCTCGAGAACTTAAATAAATGGATATCCATAAATTATACTTTTTTGGAAATATTAATAAAATATTCCCTTGGACGTAAGCCCCCCTGGTTTAGCCCCACTCCTAAACTCTTAGCCCTATTTTCCCTTTTCAGTGGAGTTTATCCCTCGTCTCTTTTCATCTGATCAGTCTGCATGCAACAATGTGATTTTATTAATCATTTGAGTGTGATTACATTTTACAAGGATATGCACACTGGCCTTTTTGTATCCTGGCTCACTAGAACAATAACCACATATCCTCTCTACCCTCAAATACACATAAACATACATATATATAAAAACCTGGTCTGATGCGCACTTAAAGGTAATCCATGCACTCTTACTCAAGTGCACACAACATCACGAAAAGTGTGTGCTCTTTCATTGGTAAACAATCCTCGCGCACTACGCAGGTGCACAAAAAAATTGAATTGAAACTTAGTGCTTACGGCTCACCATCCTATATGTACATTTACATTTTCATTTACAAATGGAGTTCCAATTAGGGGTATTATAAGTTCACTCTTCTAAAGGGGCCAAATTAAGCAAGTTTTGGGAAAGTTACCATAATTGTTTATTGGCACATTAGAAGTTAATCAAACATGTGGCTTTAGTCAAGGCAAGAAGTACCCAAAACCTTGCTAATAATCAAAACAAAGATTTTAAAAAGAACGGACAAAATCTAGAAGAATCGTAGAAGAAATTGCAATAGGAAAAAGTTGAAGTAGCAACACTAAAGGAGGAAAAAGAAGGCTAGAAAACTAGGAAGGAGGTATCCTTGACAGAGGTCGAATTCCAGGTGACCATGAAGTCAATCAAGAGAATGATATGGGACTAAATCTTTGAGGACACCCCCAAAATCAGAGACCACTTGCAATATTACCTAGAATTTGATGGTCTCCATAAGAAATTCATGAAATACCTAAATGAGACCTATAAAGAAGTAGAACATATGGTTGTAATGATCGATATAGTGAATTAGGTCCTAAATACAATTCTAACTCGGGATCTAGAATTTCTAGGAGTTAGGGATCAAATGACCATGTAAATAAATGTTGATACTTGCACTACCAAACTAAAGAGCTAGAGAATTACCAATAGGAGGGACACTATAGTAGAGAACCTCATCAAATAATTCATGGGTGACATGGAAAGCATGATAGACTATTGCTTCCCATGTTCATGGGATGACCAATTGACATGACATACTCCAAAACTTTATGATGGGTTGTTGAAAGAAACTGAGGATGGGTTGTCCAATCTGATAGATAAAGAGACTATTCCCTCGCCTATGGAGGTCTTCAATTAGTTACACACCTCAGTCCTCTATCATCACATCAACCCTCATGAATAATATCATCCACTTCCTAAACCCCATTGACCACAAAAAAATAAGCTAGACAAATCCTTCAAAAATATAAGAAGCAGGAAAGCACTCAACAATAAAGGATGGCGACAACTCAACACTATCTACGAGTTTTCCACTAGGGCCCCACAATAGGAGGTACTACAAGATGTGATTCCCCTTACTGAAGTGTTGTTGGGACGTGATGCAGGAGCATCCCTCACGACAAGAAAAACCAACGTGGAAGCAGGAGACAGCTGGAAGACGTCCAACGCAAGTTTTGAATTTTTAAATTTTCCCTTGGAGTTGATGCTCTGAATATAGATGAGATCATTTAATTTAGGCACCTTGGTAAGAATGTAATCAGGCCTCGAGCCATACGCTCTCGTCTAAGGTAGACATAGGCATTTATAGTAGTAGTTGCAGGTAGATAGAATTGAATTCTTAGATTAGACAATTCTAGAAGAAAGAGGGAAAACCGGGATATAGACACCCTCATTTGTATCATTGTAACATTAGCAACATGAGTTAGAAGAATCTAGAGCATAGGAGAATAGCAGAGAGTTGTAGAAGAACACCCATGTACAGATCTTGAATTAATAGAAGAAGTTGATTCAGATTCATGGTTGTTGTGTTATTCTCTATGTATGTGTGTTAAATGCTCTGTTTATGAAGATTTCTTCCTATTATGCATTGTTGTTATGCTATGCATATGATTTCGTGTGTTAAGATAGAAGACTGAGAGGAAGTGAAGTGAGTTACAATTGTTTCTCTTTTTGAGCAAGGATTCCTGCAAGGAGTGCAGTTGAAGTCGTCCGCAAAGAGTGCATTGACAGAAGGTTCAGGGAGTTAAACTTTTGTTCTCAAAGCTCTCAGAAGTGAAAGTGGGTTGCTAAAAGCCGTGCAAGGAGTGCGCAGGCTAAGTAAAGTCTCAGTCGTGTATCTGAGCAGAAACTTTGGAAGACTGCTGCTGTAGGTGTGCGCAGGGTCAAGATAACTTCAACACTTAGACGTGATCGAAGATTTTCCGCAAGGAGTGCGTGCAAGAGGTTCTTCCTGAAGGTTGAAGTTGTGGAAAAGCTCAAGAGGAATAGACCTTCGAGTTTACTGAAGGTTCAGTGTAGAGAAGTTGTTTTCAGAAGTCGGAGAGAAGCATCGCAGGTTGGCGAAGCGACGAAGGAATCTCGTGGAGAGATACATTTTTCTCATTCCGTGGGTCATACAAGGAGGAACAGATGGTCGAAATCCTCTGAGGATATTTCACGAAGTTTCAAGGATCATTAGATCTTGCAGAGGTGCAAGGATGTTACGGCAAGAAGATTCTGAAGAGTTTGAAGTACAGGAGAGGCAGAGCCGTCGATTCAGAGTCACGGAAGCCGTCGGATCTACACGTGGTATCGTGTATCGGGGACTCGTGAGTTGAAGCCCCAAAAGTTGTGCAACGAAGTGGCGAGAGGCTATGAACCGTCCATCTAAAGAGGATAGGTGTCAGAGATCGAGAGATCTCGCGAACTCGGGAGTTCGCAAGGTGAACGCCCAAGTATTTGGTGTTAAAAGTCGCGAGACGCGAGGTCACGAAGCAGCGAAGTGGCGAGAGGCTGTGAGCTATCCATCTGAAGAGGACAGGTGGCAGAGATCTAAGGATCTCGTGAACTCATAAGTTTGCAGGGTGAGAACCCAAACTTTGGATACTCTAAGTCACTAGTACGCGAGTAGCGAGAAGGAGGATAACCGTTGGATACGGATCACAGGAGGACCGTTAGATCCGCACGTGGGATCATGTATCGGAGCCTCGCAAGAAAAGACTCGAGGATTTGGGTGCGGGGATTGCGAGATTGCGAGAAGCGATATCCCGACAGTTGGAGGATAGTGTGGGCCATAACAGAGCGCGAGTGGAACACAGGTGGCACGAAGCCCTCGGGATCTCGCCGCGAGAAGTCCCGAAGTATTGGTGTTAAGGTTCGCGAATCGCGAAGTGCCGAGAGCATGGTCGACGGGTGGACACGCATTGCCTGGAGATAGGAGTTAACTTTCCGTTGAATTCTCGTGTCTCAGGGACTTGCGAAATAGGAGGGTGAAAACTCGACAGTTCAACCTGCGAGTTTGCGAGGTCGCGAGTAGCGAAATCCCTCAGGGAAAAGTCAGTGAGTTGACTGACCATCAGGTCTCGGGGATCCAAGAACCCATTGTTCAACCTTTGAACTCGCGAAGTCACGAGTTTCGATTCCCTGATAAATCAAGGAAGAGGGGATCGCACGAGAGAACTGTGGGAGCAGATTTCCTGATAGGGAAATAGAAGAACCTTGGAGTTCTTCGGGACGAGAAGAAGAAGGTCCTGTGAGCGGACGTGCCTGGGTAGCGCGCCTGCGTCAGGACGCCAGTTACCCTCTTAGCCTCCAACTCCATCATATATGAAACCATCACCCCAAACCTTAAAGGGAAGTGATTCCAAAGAGGCAGAGGGAGAAAAACAATAAGCAACCATTTTTAGTTACAACTCTCATGTCCCCCCTAATATTGTGGTGTTAGGAGTGAGTGGTGGTACTTAATTCAAGATTAAACATTAAGAGAAATGGGTTAATAAACAACAATATTAGGCCAATTGGAGTCTATATAAATAACCCTCAATGTCAATAATAAGGATTAGAAACTTTCATGCCAACATGTTGCCAAAATTTGAAAGAGAGAGCATTTTTCCTTTGTAATAGATTCTAAGGCCCAGATAGAGGGATAAATGACATTGTCTTTCTTCTTTTCTTCACTCATTCTATTATCTCTGTAAGTATGACCCAAGTTTCATACTATGGGAATGGAAAACAATAAGGCACAAGACTAGGGTTTCATAGTCCCCAACTAGTGCTAATAATGTATATAAAGAATTGTTGAGATTGTTCTGTAGCCAAGACCGAGGTGCTTTTCCACTAATGAATTTATAATTTTCAAGAATTGTAATGCTAGTTCCATTCCACTTTATATATTCCATCATGTTGAATGAATTTATGGATGTATGCTTATCATGGCCATTAATTTTTCTGTCTCATACATTCTGTTTGATAAGAATGTGATATTTTACTTGATCTTGTAATTATTTTTCATGTTTTTTTATCAATCATCCTCTAAAAAATGCAAGTACTATTAAGTCACCCCTTTGTTTCAAACTATGTTTGGCAATATTTCACTTGTTTATCCCCTTTCACTCCTCAAATACATCACATTAAATTCGATAAGTTGTAAAGATTAACTCCATGCACCACCCTATTTCTACAATAAATCCAGTCAAAGCTTAATAGACAAAGTTGCTCTTGTATGGAAGGTAAGGATAACAACTTTAGGATGTTTGAGGGTACCCCTCCCTCTGGCTTGAAGGCCTAGAGTGGCACAAGAAGGTGCTCTTTCACATTATTCCATGACATTGAGTCCTATGTGTGTAATACCCCAAGATGATCCCCAAGTTTTAAATGTGTATATGTACGTATGTTTTTATAGGATTGTGAGCCAATATGGTTTTTGGGCCAGAGTGCTCGTTTATGTATGTATGTTTTTGTGTTGGAGAGCATGTATTGTAATATGTACATAAACTCTTAGTAACAAAAATGCATCACAACTGCAGACCAAGTTAGACAAAAGAGTGTGGGGGGGATAGGACTCCAAGAGAGGGAAAGGGGGCTAGGGCTTAAGGAAAATGGCTCAGCATTGGTGGGATGAGCCATATATATTAAATATTCCTAAGTCCTAAGTTATGATTTTATATTATATACTAAGTTCCTAAGTAGTGGGAAAGGACCCCTATGAGTTCCATTTGTAAAAAAGGGGCCATGCATATTTAAAGTGGAAGCTTAATGGAAAATCCATTTTGACCATTGTTGATTTGGTATGTTGGGGTTGTGAACTAGGGAGCCATTGTGACCCTATGAATTGAATACTTTTTGGGTTATAGGTGAATATTGTGTGACTACTAGGAACAATTCTCCTTGGGTTTCCTTGGGAAAGGCTGGAGCCTTAGAGGGAGAATTGTTTGGGATAGATTTTCATTAGTATGAGGCCTGGAGGGTACCTAGAGACTCCATGAAAGAAACTAGAGCTCCTAGAGCCATAGTTTTGAGACTTCCTATCTAACCTATGCTGGAGTCTTGGAAAGGAAGTGAGATAGCTTGAGGGAGTGTGGAACAGAGAAGGGGGTACACTTCATTGGGTTGTGTAGGTTGAGGGGAATGAGAGATTGTCGGTTAGAGTTGTTGTTGGAGTTTGGTACCTTGCCCTAGTTTAAACCCAATACTAATTGTGAGACCTTAGTTGGCTTTGAGAGAGTGCCTTTTCCCTGGTGGAGTCATAGCCCTAGCTCGGGGGTGACCTGTTATTGAGAGAACTAGAACATATGAGGTCTGCAACCAGTTGGTGATTTTAGAAAAGATAAGTGCCATTCTTATATGTGCTTTTATTGTTGTGTATAATGTGTTTAATTGCTATTGTAGTTTTAATGAGTAAAGCACACATTATATTTATGGATGTTTGTGTTGTTGTGCATGAAACTACTTGTTATTTGGCCTACGTAATTGTATCATATGCAGGGCATATTATTATTTGGTATGAGAGTGGGTAATTTATGGAAAATATAAGCCATGATAAAAGAAATTTAAAATAACAATGTGTAAAGAGTGAAAATTGGTAGTAACAACGACTACAACACGAGAGGGAACACCTTGAGACCATACCTAAATAGACATTAAATGCACATGAGGAGAGGAAACACACTCCACCCTTCATTCATTGACTAGGTTGACCCCTCACCCTTTATTTATCTTTTATTTGCAACATGTCCATGTTGTGTGTTGTTTAAACCCTATTCAAAATAGGAACATATACTTTTAAGAACAATAGAATGGGCAATGGCAAAGTTGATAGGAGTTGCAAAATGACTTTTTAGTTGGTTGGGAGGAGCCACACTAGTGGAATTGTACCAAACCAAAGGGGGAACTTGAGAGGGTACTTACAACTAATTGTACAAGCATGGTTATGGTACAAATGGCTCATCACAATACTAAGCACACTAGATGTGTAACAGACCTAATGATGACAAATAGGTGGATTCTTTATTCTAGGAAGACTATGTCAGTGTCTTTGTCTTAATAATATCTATAGAAGAGTTTTATGATTTTAAAAGGAACAATTTTACAACACATAAATTTACGTTTTTTTATTTATTATGTTTTTTCATTTATTTTTAGTTTTTAGTTTTCATTATTAAAGGGGAAAACACATAATTATTTTAAATTATGAATATTTTTAACTAATAACTTTTTAAAATTGTGAAACAATGATTTTTCAAAATTATGAAAAAATGTTTTGAATTCAAAATATTCAACTAATATTATATTTTCCCCACTTTACAAAAGAATTAGCGATTTTGTGATGAGAAAGAAAATTAATATGAGGCCATAGCATTTTATTCCAAAATCCAAATGTATATTACGTGCGTATGTTGATACTAACAAGTGTTGCATGCCAGCGTAGTCCTTGCCAGGTTGGAATGGGAGTAAATGTGACCGTGTATAGACACGGAGGGTTGCAAGTTGCAGTACATGTGGTATCCATGCAGAATTTAGTATTCCCGAATTAGTTTTATTTGAAATTTATCAGAAATTATTAATGTTTGCTACATCAACAAAGGTTCCTAGTATCTAAGTTTGATAGAACAGACAAGATTTAAAATGAGCGTGGACAAAAAAAATTAGTGTACAATAGTATTGCATTTAAAAGGTTCTTGGAAACAAAATTTTTAGCATACAATAGAATAGTAGTAACATCTGTTACATAGGTTCGGTTTCTTTAAATTAGCATTGTTGAATTAGTTTTCTTTAAAAGAAAGCCTCCTGGATAGAATAGAAATTGAAATTCCACAAAGTATACATATGAAATATGTACTTTTATAAAGTACATATTAACTTTATAGATACCAAGTATGTACTTTTATAAAGTATGGGCATGAGATTTTATAGAGCATGCACGGAGTCCTCATTGTATACCTAGGAACTTTTTGGATCGTGGGTTATCGGGTTGGCGGGCTCAAAATTTGGGCTCTGTTGTTCCGTGCCCTACAAATAACACCCAGAGTTCCACGATATACAAATTGACAAGTGAACTATTTGAATTTTAAGGGCCTCATGTTGATGTAATAGCACAATTGGACTTGGGCCTTGAAATTGTAGTGCAGATGTGGCAAGTGGCATGACGGACAAGTGGTAAAGATGCAAGAAATGACATACTCTCTATATGTGTGAGTAGTAAAAAATATTGAACACAATTTTATGAAATTTATATAAAAAAATTAAAAAGCGTGTTACATGTTCCTGAAAATTTAAAATATGTGTGTGTGTGTGTGTGTGTGTGTGTGTGAAATACGATATCTCAAATTTGAATGAGTGATTTATCTCAAATTTAATTTTGAAAATGACGAAGCAGAAAAAGATATGCATCGGAAAAAAGAGAATTGAAATAAAATAAACATAATGTCTTGACATTCAGCATAGTTAAAGATGAAAATCTAGGAGCACATAAATATATAAGGAGACAAAATAATAGTTTTATTTGGAATATATGAAAAAACAATAGTTTGCTACATATTCGTGGAAATTTAAATGTGTTTGTCATATAGACTGGGATTGGGGCTCACGTGGACCATAAGAGAAATATGTACAAGAAATAGGATTGTGGAAAGAAGAAGTGGGAGACGGTAGAGTGTAATACCTAAAAAGTAGAAATGGGAAGATATCAATCTTTGGCTATAGATTTCTATTCAGAAAAGTTGGAATAACTGGATTGATAAAGAAAGGACTATAAGTATAGACTTACAACGATGGTACATATAAGTATTTTTGGTATTTGCTTGATGATGCCTTTCCCTGTTGGTTTTCGTCTCGGACTTGCTTGAATAACTAGATTGATAAACAAAGTATTTATAGCGATGTTCCATATAAGTATTTTTGTTATTTGCTTGCTGATGCCTTTTCCTGTTGGATATCGTCGGCGACCCGCTTCAAGTTCTCTTCAATGTAGCTTCTCAAGGGGGAGACGTTGATGTCATTTCAGATTTTAAAGCTAAAAAGTTCATTTTCTAATTTTCTTAGATAAATAGAAATATTAAACAGAGCTTGATGAATGTCTCCATTATGTACCGAATAACGGACTAGCCAGTTGTCCACGTGTTCTTCATGATATTCAAGAATCCTGTAAAAATTTTCTAAAGACAACGCCTTAAAATTATCAACTTGGTTAGCGAAATCTTGCTTGGTTAATGCCAACAAACTGACGATTAAGCTGGGGTCCTGGAAGTCGTTGGTCCTTTCAGCTAAGTCTATTTTGGAAAGCTTTGTGAATAATGTTTCTTTCTTTGATATTGCTTGCTCACATGATTGGACGATCAGATACAGGTTCTTCACCTTCTCTTTCCAGCATGCTTCTAATTGAGTGAGCCTTTCTTTAGACGGGAGGTCATGTTGTCTTCTTGTCGTGATTGCCATGTTGTTGACATGAAAGGAAAAAGGGATGACTGTGTGCAAATAGAAAGTTTCTTCATTTTTTAAATCCATCTGCAGAAGTTCGAGCAAGTTATGTGCACTACTTCCCAGGGATTCCATATTTTGTGATGTTTCCCAGGCCTTAGTAATCAGTTCCATTCTTTTGTTGATATTTTTCTCCACATGTTCTCTACATGATGCGAGGAAGGTGGAGGATCCTTTTAGGTTTGGTGTAGGGGTGCAGGGAGTTGCAAGCATGGCTATTGCGAAAGGACTGCCAAGCAATCACATAGGAAACAAAGCTTCCTCTAATTCCTTGATCCATTCCTTTAGTCTAGCATTCTCGACCTCAATGACTCCAATGGAATCATGAAGAGCATCTCCAGTTTCCATGTGAAGTTCAGAGATTTTGGACGCCTACATATTGGCAAGGTCAAGTTCTGAATGATGTTTTCTTTTCTTATTTTTTACATCTCTTTTTTCAATAATTAATTTTTTAGATTCGCTTTCAAAAAAAACACTCTGGAATACAAAGGATTCATCTTCGTCAAAAATTTCGACATCAACTATGTCCATTGGGTAGCTATGGTGAATCGCGTCTCCTGGCTGTTCAAGGTTGCAGAATATACTATCCAAATCAACATCAATATCCATGTTTTCACTCTCAATTTCGGGCTCGTCCGCCTGCCCTACAATTATTTTTCTCTTCTTATCCATGGGAAGCTTGTGAGAACTATCAATTTTAGGATGAACCTCATCTGTTTGAAGAAATTTGGGTTGCTTTATTACCGTGGCAAGTCGTTGGAGCGATGCTTTGTTATTCCATACTTAGCCACTTTTTTAGATCACGGGCTTGCGGGATGGTTGGGCCAACATTGCACTTCTATTGTTCCGTGTCCTCCAAACAACATTCAGAGTTCCATGATATACAAATCCACAGACAGAATTGATGTATTACACATTACATGTAATATGTATTGTAGGTTATCGGGCTGGCGGGATCTAAATTGACAGATGGACTCCACGAGTGGCGGGCTCAAAATTGAATATGTATTCGACATTGCATGTAATATGTAATACATATTACATGTAATATGTACAATATGAAATGGGCAAGTGAACGATCAGGCTGGCAATATAAAAGTAACTGAAAATCTAAACACGTGTATCCGCCAGTTTTGAACCTAGAAATTTTCTGGGGAATGAGTAATCCATAGTAAATATGTACTTTTATAAAGTATGGATATCATATTTTATAGAGCATGCAGGGAACCGTCATTCCATACTTAGCCAGTTTTTGGATTACGGCTTCTCGGCTTGGTGGGCTAAAAATTGGGTCTCTCTTGTTTCGTGTCCTACAAATAGTACCCAGAGTTCTGCGATATACAAATTGATAGGCGGACATTAGGTTGGCTCGCTCAACATTGCACTTCTATTATATGTACTTTTATAAACTAGGTACATGGAATTTTATAGAGTATGTACAGATCCCTTATTCCATACTTAGCCACTTTTTTGGATCGCGGACTTGTGGGTTGGCTGGTGCAACATTGCACTTCTATTGTCCTGTGTCTTCCAAACAACATTCGAAGTTCCACGATATACAAATCCATAGACGGAATTGAATATGTATTACACATTACATGTAATATGTATCGCATGTTATCGCGTTGGCAAGGTCTAATTTGACAGATGTACTCCATGAGTGGTGCCCTCAAAATTGAATATGTATTAGACATTACATGTAAAATGTAATACATATTACATGTAATATGTACAATATGAAATGGGCAAGCAGACGGTCAGGCTGGCAATATAAAAGTAACTAGAAATATGAACACGTGTATCCGCCAGTTCCGAACCTAGAAATTTTCCGAGGAACGAGTAATCCATAGTAAATATGTACTTTTATAAAGTATGGATATTAAATTTTATACAACATGCACGGATCCCTCATTCCATACTTAGCCACTTTTTGGATTGCGGTTTCTCGACCTGGCGAGCTGAAAATTGGGTCTCTATTGTTCCATGTCCTACAAATAGCACCCAGAGTTCCGCGATATACAAATTGACAGGCGAACATCGAGTTGGTTCGCTCAACATTGCACTTCTATTGTTATGTGTCCTCCACGCAGCACTGGGAGTTCCGTGATACAAAAATTGACAGACGGACTCCAGGACTGGTGGGTTCAAGATTGCGATTGTCTACATGTATAACATATAAAATATATGTTATATAGCTAACGTTATATAAAAACATTATTTTAAAGTACTAAATTATTAATAATAAATATTGATATTGTACAATTAAATTAAATAAAATTAGCAAATGAGTCACAAGCTTCGAGTCCGGGTCCAATTGTACATCACCGAAGTTTCAGGCGCTAGATGTATACCGTGCGGATGGGGCATGAGAGTTGGAAGGCGCCGACAAAGGACACTGTGGCCATAAAAATTGGAAACTATGAAAATGAACGGCGTTCGGTTGGACTTGTGATGTAGAGATATAGATGGACATGAAATCTGCCACTCCGTCGTCTGGGAACCCGCGAGCATAGACATGGATTACCAAGTTTTGGATGCAAGATGTACACTCAGAACACGGGGAACGAGAGTTCGATAACACGTACCGGGGAAGCCACGGGGCATAAAATTGGCTAAGGAAACGAAAGGGCTATGTCGGACTTGTAGTGCATATTCCATAATCCATGTGCAAAAGCAACTGTGTGGTGACTAGACCAGTATGTGTACAAACCAGGCAAAAATAAATATGTACCTTTATAAAGTATGGACATGAGATTTTATAGAGCATGTACGGATATCACATCCCATACTTGCCCACTTTGTGGATCGTGGGCTCTCAGGCTGGCGGGCTCAAAAAATAGGTGTCTATTGTTCTATGTTCTACAAATAACACCCAGAGTTCCACGAGATACAAATTGACAAGCAGATGTGCGGGGTGGCTGAGATTTTATAGAGTATGTACACTTTTTGGATCATGGGTTCTTAGGCTGGCGGGCTAAAAAGCGGGCCTCTATTGTTTCGTGCTTTACAAATAGCACCCACACTTCCGTGATATACAAATTGACAAGTGGACTTGCGAGCTGGTTGGCTCAACATTGTACCTCCACTGTTTTCCACGATATAGAAATTGACAGATGGATTCCAACGTTGGTGAGCTCCCAGAAACGAGAAATACATCGTAAATATGTACATATCCCTTATTCCATACTTAGCCATTTTTTTGGATCACAAACTTGTGGGATGGCAGGCTGTAAAGTGGGCCTCTAATGTTCCATGTCCTGCAAATAGCACCCAGAGTTGTGCTATATAAAAATTGACAAGTGGACTTGTGGGCTGGCTAGATCAACATTGCACTTCTATTGGATCGCGGACTTGCGGGCTAGCGTGCTCTAAATTGGGCCTATAATGTTCTGTGTCCTGCAAATAGCACCCAGACTTGCGCGATATACAAATTGACAAGCGGACTTGTGGGTTGACTGGTTCAACATTGTACTTTTATTGAGTTCCGTGATATGGAAATTGAGAGACGGACTCCATGGTTGGCGGGCTCCGAGAAACGAGCAATACATACTAAATATGTACTTTTATAAACTATGGACATGACATGTTATAGAGCATGTACAGATTCCTTATTCCATACTTAGCCACTTTTGTGGATCGCAAACTTGCAGGCTGGCAGGCTCTAAACTGGGCCTCTAATTTTCTATGTCCTGCAAATAGTAGCCAAAGTTGCGTGATATACAAATTGACAAGCGGACTTGCGGGTTGGGTGGCTCAACATTGTACTTCTATTGTTCTATGTCCTCCAAACAACTATCAGAGTTTCGTGATATACAAATTGACAGATGAAGTCCAGAACTGGGGAGCTCAACATTGGATATGTATTACACACATGAAGACAAGTGAATGTAGAGAAAGATATGGAGTGTTGAAGAAGGCGCAAAAAAAAAAAAAAAAACATAGTTGCAAATGAGTTCAATAAATAGAGACGGAGTAAACAAAAAACTATTTAATATGGAACACGGGCAGTAAAAACACACCTTTGCATGGATTCCTCTACATCTCTTCTTAGGAGTTCTTTGCAACGTCTAGTTTTCTGGTTTGTTTCTATGAACAAAAGTAGAAAACAGAAGGAATATGAACATAAGTTAACATGTAAACAAAAAGGCAAGTACTATGTACGTATACTAAAAAAATAGAATAAGATGAATAGAGTAACAGATAGGTTTTAGAAGGATGTACCTTTTTTGTTTCTTTTGCATAATGTATACTTTATAATTCAAGTACAACAACAACTGTATGGTGACCAGACCAGTATGTGTACAAATGAGGGAAAACTAAGAAGTTGGATAATTTGTTTTTGTTTTTTTTTGTTTTTTTTGCAACAAGCTATACGAATATGATTTGAAATATAGAAATATGACTTTGCAAAATGTTTGATGTATATCTCATAATTCAAGTGCAATACCAATTTCGTGATCAGACCAATATGTGTCTAAGATAAACATATTGTATTGAGGAATGGGCACATTCGACCACACATGGTCAATAAGTGTGTTTTGCAGATGGCTTGTGTTGTGCAAAAGAAAGCGGAGACTGTATTTGCACATGTAGTTTTCCAATTCTTTTGTTCTTCCATTCCTTTGTGGCATGTCAATATTGAAGTCTCCTACAAGCACAATGGGTTCGTTTAGATGGAAATGGTCCAATGCATTGGAAATAACATCTACTATGTTGGAGAATGTTGCATGGGGAGCAACATACAAATTCAGTATCACAATTTCTATTTCATGGAAAAAAACTTTTGCAAGCACCATCTCAACATTCTTTTCTTCGATATGTATATGCTCCAAAATTGGTACATGTTTTTTCACCAATATCATCACCCCATGTGTAATGTAACTTGATATATAGTTGTGATTTGGGAATTCTTTGTTCTGCATGCATAATGCCATCTATGTTTCCTGCAAGCACATAATATCGGATTGCATTGTATCATAGTCATTGAGTATATCATCCATGTGTGCATTTAAGTTGTGTGTGTTAAGCGAGAGAATTGATAGAGATGAATTTGTTGGTATGAATTGGTAATCATAGTGCAATTTCCATTTTGTGGTGGTCCTGAGTCGTTCCATTTCAATATCAACTTTATGTTTGAATTTGAAGTTATCTTTTGTAAGAGGACTTAGTAAATACAAGGAGTCTATGCTTCTGACACGGGACAATGTTGTGTATACAGGTCCATGTATTTGAATTTTAGTAGGATGAAATGCAACATTATCAAGTGTTAATCCTTATGATTTGTGGATTGTACGTGCACATGCAAGTTTAATCGGAAACTGTTTTCTAATTTTCAGTCGACCTGTCTTTGTTGATGTCGATACTGGCTTTGATATTTGCAGAATAGGTGTCCAACTACTTCCAGTGTTTGTATTATGTAGATAAGACAACTTGCCTGCTTGTTGCTTGCCTATATGCGGTTCATGGAACTTAATCCAAAGGACATCAAGTTTTTATGTTTTCGTATAGCCTTTGAGTATTCCATCTGAACCATTGACCAAGCCATCATGTGAATCATAGTTACATGCATATATTTCAACTAGCATTTCTAATTTGAGAACAAGCTGCAAAGGCAGAGTGGTGGTATGTTCATGACGTGGTACATTTCCATGGTTGTCTTCTTCCAGGTCAATTGAATTGATGGTGATATCATCGCCAGGCATGAGCAATAGCATATGGCTGTTTTGCATTCCGAGATCCTTATTTGTGTAGAACAGGTAAGGGAACGTTGGGTCTGTTGGTGCAGGCCACAAGCACCTTGAATTCATATATGTTATGTCATCATATGTTTGGTTGTTTGTCCGCATTATGTTCAGAATTGCAATGAATGTTTCATATGTCTGGCACATTGTAGTATGCAATTAAAAGCATTTTATATTGTCTCTCCAGAAGTCATGCGTCATTGTTTCCATGTTAACTGTAGGTTGTTCAAATATCAATGAATCTTGGATGGATTATGTCTGGTAAATATCCCCACAAAATATCATGTCAATGTTTCCAAAGTATTTCGTGTGCACATGTTCTATGCTTCTTAGTCGACTGTCAATGGAATACAAGAACCGACTTCCAATCAAAGATGCTTCATCTATAAAGAAAAGTTGGAGTTCCTCATAAAGCTTATACAATGTATCCAACATTTCCTTGCTAAGTGGAAGAAACGGTGACTTGTTAGAAGGCATTAAAAATGCAAAGTGGACTGTTGTTCCACCTACATTATATGCAATTTTTCCTGTGTATGCAACTATTAGGCCCTTTGGTTTCATAGGATCAGAGGAATTGTTTGAATCATAGATTCGTATAAGCATCTGGAATAGTGCTTTCACTATGAATGTCTTCCATGTTCCTGCTTCGCCTGTAAGGAACAAGTGCACATGAGTGTCCATGTTAAGCGTTTTTTAAGAGCAATGTCCTTTACAATTGTTTGTTGTTCTCGATTCAACAAACATTTTTTTCTATGGTATTCATTATTTTCAATTAGGAAAGGATCTTTTGTGACTTGAAAACCAAGATTGATACGTTTTTCGCCTCTACTTGCTGGAGGACGAGGCAAATCTGCTTGTAAGTCATAGGACTCTCAAGGAGTTTTGGTTGTTTTTCGGTTTGTGAATGTCTCATTGGGATTGTGAGGGTTTTCTAGCTCATTAACTGCAATTTCTAGATCACCCCATGTTGGATTAACATTGTAGGTAAATCTAGCTTCATTGATGTGCACTATAGTCTCAGAGGCAACATACGCAGCCTCCCATGTAGAGAAGTTATGTTTTAATGTCTCTTCGTTTTCATCGAACGGAATGTACAACAACAATTTTTCTCTACAATAGTTTTCATAGTCATAATGTTTATTGTATTTGACAAACTGTATCACAAATGGTTTTTTTCTTTTTGATATGGGCGCACCATTTTTTTTGTAATGCAATAGGAATTCTGCTAAGAAGATATGCGTAATAGGAGATGGACTCTGAAGCTAATAATCAACAATAGAGTGGCATAGCACGTATTTTGAATTGTTAGGCTCTTGTTCTAGCAAAACCGGTGGTTTAAGCACAAATGTGTGTTTTTCAAGTGGAGATGTGTTTATGAAGACACATTTTCTTGAACTACAAGTGAGGGGCAGGGAAAGTGCAATGTGAACTGCTTGCTGAGCAAACATTTGTTGAAGATTAAGCAATGTGTTGCTAAGTGTGCGTATCATTTGTATGGCATCAATATGACTTCTTTCATGTTCTTTGCGTATTCTTCTGAATGCACTTCTCATAGATTTGTCAACCTTTTTCATATACGAGGTACAGTAGGATGTTGCAGCATATGCATTGAGCACGTTCTGTGCATCTGTATTTGTTTTCCACATAAATGGCATGTCCTTGGAGAAACTATTGTTCCAAATATGGGAAAGTTTTCATTTAAGGAAAATTGTTGGTTGCTTAAGTGTACATTGTATGGCTTTGATGTACTCATCTTCTAATAGATTTAGCTCTATCAAGAATGCATCGAAGCTCATCAACTCGTCAAATTCTCCTTGCTCTAGAAATGCGAACAAGGATTTATATTTCTCAACAACAACATTGTCCTCTAAACTAAGTGGCTCTATGATTCTTGTAGCTCTCATTGGCAGCACGGGAAAGTTATATCTCCAATGCAAGTTTTTTCATTTTCTACAACTTCTTGTATGGTAATGTCTTTGAACTTTGGCAAGTTCTAGATCCAAATGATCTGTGTTGCATGTTATGTATTTCTCCACAAATTGTTTGATCTATGAATTGTTGTCAGTTCCATGGACTGGTGCACCCTCTATCCACAACAGTGTGTGGTCATGTTCATTTCCCCTATTCTGGAATTCAATCACAAAAAGATAGTCCAATATTTTTCTGAAAAACGTTTCACCATGACATATCAATTGTCTCAAAGCATTTATTCTATGTCTATAGTAGCGAGTACATGTTACTAGGTCTTTTCTTATGAGGTAGTCAATGTGATTGTTTTCCAGTGTATCGGTTTGTTTTTTACGTTTCCTGTTCCTATGCAGGGAAAATATGGCAGCTACTAATGGATCCCAACAATGCTCTACACTTGTAAATGTGACGAAAAATGTTGGTGGGCCCAATTGCTATATCATTGCAAAAATAGTTTTTTTGTTTTGTTGCAAATAGTCAGGAGAGGTGCAAATGTTTTTGAAATCTATGTATCCATCATAATTCATAATTTTTTCTAGGTTTACTTTGTACTTAACATCCTTGGCCAACAACTTTCTTCCTTGTAACTGGCCTTTTCTTATTCAGACCCACATGCAGGAGAGAACTTGCTCTATTATTATGCGCATTGTTTTGAAAAAAAAAATTGTTATGTGACAGGAGAAGTCACTGCTTGAATGTAGCAGCTCCCATCAGACTATTTTATGATAACTGAATCGTTCTGTAATGTCAACGACACACGGATCTCCATAGAAGAGTGTTGGAAAGTTCATTTCCTCAATGAATTTGTCCTTGAATATTCCAAGTGGGCGTTGCCCCTCAATAGGTGCAATTTCGACAATCTTGTCTTGCAAGTCACGAATGCACTGTGAATCAGTGAATCCATGCACCAATGTCTCACCAGGTGTTTCATTCTTCGATTCATCACTTGTATCAAATTCACTAGCATTTTCGAGAGTCTCTGCAGAGTTGGCATCCTCTTCTGCAAGAACACTGTTCTAGTTCTCATTTATACAAATGTTCTCTGCTTTGTATAGGGCTCTGGAACATAATTCCTTTAATGCTTTCATAACAACATGCACACACACTTTGCCTGTCTAATAGGCATTTTTGTATCACAAGCGTCTTTTCAGAGCCACAAGAATTGCATTGTATCACTAATGAATTGTGGCAAGGCTTTTTGCACAACATCTAGTTGAACAGGCACATTAATAATTGATCCTTTTAAGCCCATCTGGGGTCGTTTATAGCCCCAAGGCCTGATTTGTGCAAATTCAATTCGCAGAGACACAAGTCTCTCCTCAAGTTCTGTAAGTGCACTTACATCTGCTAGTGGTGTATTACATCTTATTTGCTCAGGGGTTGCAAATTGTGGCAGTTTTCCATTTTCAAGCGACCGTTTGCATGGAAGACAAATTTTGCCACTGGAAAATGGTTTATCATGCGTTGTCAAGTGGAAGTATTCTGCTTGCAAATCAGGTGTGAAAGACTTACTGTTTTTTTGAGAAATTCAATTGTTCACAAATTGCACATGCAATGGAAGGCGTGTCTTTAATTTGTTTCATGTACGTCTTTCTTGCATTTTTCTTTCGCAGGGAAGTATGAGTAGAAAGTGTTTGTTGGTTTTCATTGGTAGTAGTGCATGGTGTTGCTTCTACGCCATGAAATGTGACAGTTGCTCGACCATTTTGGGATATGCGACCGTACTTGTTTCTGTTCTGTTGTGCACGAACAAATTTCTTTAGATTGTGATATGTGAGTTTCTCTCTAAAAGGAAGCGCAACAATGTATTTTTTTCTCTCGCGCATGACCTTTTTCAAGTTGTGGTAACTTACTCTACGTTTCTTATCCAAGGGCACGATGACTTGACGACAACTGGGATGAATTTCACTTTGATTCATGTTGTCATAACTTAGTGTATGTTTTTTGTTTAAGGGGTGTATCGCCTCATCACAACTGGGACGAATTTTACGCACAACTTTTTTCAAGTTGTGATAACTTACTCTACGTTTTTTGTTTAAGCCCTGTATGGCCTCATCACAACTGTGATGAACTTCACACATGGATTTTTTGTTCAAGCCCTGTATGGCCATATCGCAACCGGGAGGGGTTTCATTCTCACTAAAAAGCATGCGACGCATATGTAGATTCGATGCGGTTTGGCTGGCATGGACATTCAACCCTAAACCACTGATATGTCCAAGCAAAGGTTCATAATGGATATGTGTTGTATCTGTTTTCAACGATAGGATGTCAATTGTTTGATCGTAATTTGAATCAATAGACCAGGAATGGCCAGTGCCATTTGGCAAGGTCGACCAGACCTGAATATTTACTCTGAACATGATAGACAACCATTGCAAACAGAATCTGCAACCCTCCACATTCCCTTTTTCATATGGCAACTCCATGTTTACAAGGTATTCTTGCCAACTTCCAGTTGTTGGCATATTTTGTAGGAGATATGGCAAAAGGTGCTCATGCAAGCACCTAAAAGCCTGTTCGTTGCCGCCTATAATTGCATTGCAAAAGGATTGTACAGTGTAAAGCCGCAACAACTGCACATCGAACTCCACTGCTACCAAACAACAAATTGCATTGAACAAACTATCTCCACAGTTAGACACAACAATTGTTGCTAGGTGTAAACCATGGGAGTGTATGTGATGCATAATCCATTTCCACTGCGATTCAAGGTCTTTGCAAATGAGGGACAAGTAAATATGAGCTTCTTCAACATTGCATATGGACAATTTTCTGTACAGTAGTGGTTCATAATGACCACTGACAACATTGACATCATGGAACAAGATGCAGTATGGATTGTCAGATGCAGTTTTGTTGAATAGTAAATATCTTGTTTTTCTTGTCAATGACCATATTCCAATGGATATATTGAGCCACTTAGACAACCACCGTATACAAAATGTATCTCCCCAAAGTCCCCTCTCATGTGTAGGCAGAATTGGGGATGCAGACAACCGCATCTTTGAAAAATATGTTCGGACATCATGTATTCCATGCAACTGTCAAAGAAAATCAGATTCTAGTTCATATTCATACGACTCCAATGCCTCAACATCGCCATTTTTTAAACAACCCAGGAAATAATCTATCAATCCATTGCGCAGGTCGGTCAAGGAATAACGAAAATGCAATAGAACCTGAAATGCATCAAAAAGGCAATCCCCTACAGTATATGAGAATGCATCCAATCTAAAAAGACCATTGCTATGCAAAACCTCGTCAATGTTGTCATGTATAATGGAGTGTGTATCTATTTCACACGACTCAACATCTATTACTTCTTTCATCTTTTGAACTGTCATTTTGAAGTTGTTTGTTAGATACTTTCAGTTTGCATGAAAATAGAGAAAAGGGGAAAACAAGGATAAAAGTAGGAAAAAACAAAAAAAGAAAGCAAAATAGGAAAACTACAAGTGCAGAACTGGGTACCAATCCCCGTATGTATCTTTCAACCTTCTTCTTGTCAACTTCAATCCCCCCTAGTCCCCATAGCAGACGAGAAGAAAACAAACCCACACTGGAAAGCGAACCAAACAAAAAGAAACAACGCAAATAGATAACACCATAAATTTACTCAGCAGAAAGATCGATTTGAACCTATTCATGGCATGCATCCTACAAGCTTCTCAGAGCCAGAAAAAAGTTCTGCAAAATACAAAGGACAGGACAAAGGCAACAACTAGACGCAGTTTTTCGACCCACAAAATAAAACCATTCCTTGCGTCTACACCCCGACGGATGGTTCCCTCTTTTGATAGCTTCGAACTACTTTTCGAAAACCCCTCTACATTGCAATTTTTGAAATAGCTATGGACGTGGCAACCGGCATATGAAGACGCATGGTTTCCAGGAACATAAATTAAGAGCATAGAGAAACATGGTCTGCAACAAAATTTCGAGGCAGGGACTCCTACCATTGAAAAATACCAACAAAACGATGGCACGAAAACTTACCTGTTAACGAGGGATGACAGTAGCCCAGACCCAAAAACTGCAAACCGCAACAACAGGTCCAACAACTTGCAAAGTTGAAGAACAACAAACCAGTGACAACCACGAAGAGGTCCAACTGCAACTGCAGGACCTCAACTTTGCAAAGTTGAATCAAACAAGAACAAGGATCATGGAACGAACCAACGAGCAAGCATCGACCACTGAACCACTGATGTCGACAAAGAACAATTCAACACAATTTCACTGCAAACAACACCATAAAAAATGGAACGAAACTGTATTGCAACGCCTCTATACAATAAACATTTAAGACTGCCAGACTTGTTAGGTAAACACTTAAGACTGTCAAAACCATCGAACAACGTAGTCCTGTGCAAACATTTAAGAAAAAATGTAGCGTGGCGGGTCTCTTCTCTCGAAGCACATAAGAATAAAGCAAAAATCAGACATAGTAATATGCTAGAGAATGTATTCTACCTAGCAAAAAATGCTAAAACAAACATTCGAACTAATGCTAACATTAATCCACCTTCGACCAATGCATAAGAAAATATATGATTCAAAAAAACTATATACGATGAAATACTTTGGATATGCCAACATATATAACATTGGGAATAGTGAAGCCGGCAATAAGACCTCCAATCCGTTGTCCAATCAGATCATGACAAATATGGTACTTTTTATTATATAAAAATTGGTTCCAACAATAGATAATATGGAAATATTTGTGGTCAATGGACAATCAAATTATTGATGGTTATAGTCCCTCTATACCTACTAATTTAGATTGAGAAATGAGGTTTTAAAAATAAAAACAAGTTTAATATTGAAAAAAAGATTTAAAACTGGAGAGTGGCAATAAGAATAAAAGTAATAATAAGTGAGAATTTAGATTCATAAATGAGGTTTTAAAAAATGAATATAACAATAAGTGTGAATTTAGATTGAGAAATGAGGTTTTAAAAATATGAATAATAAGTGTGAATTTAAATTGAAAAATGAGGTTTTAAAAAATAAAAATAAATTTAATATTGAAAAAAAGAGTTAAAAGGGAAATAAAGGAAAAAAAATAAAGAATAAGAAAAAAAAAATGAAAATGAAAAATCACATATATTATAAATACTTTTATGATTTTAAAGATAAATGTAATAATATATTATAAATATTTTTATGATTTTAAAGATAAATGTAATAAAATATTATAAATGATTAAGCTTAAAATCATTTTAACAAATAATACTATTAATTTTGAATACTTTTATGATTTTGATAAAAAATATTAAAATAGGTTAAAATTTAAATTAATTTTTTATATTAATAATTTAAAAACATTTTTCAATTTTAATAATTTAATTAAATATTAATATAAAATTATATATATAGATAATTCTTCTTTTATATAAACATATTATATATATTTTTAAATCCGGAGATCACCCATCCTAGTACTACTACTCCAGTTAAAACATACTTAACTACTGACTTCTGAGTTCTATGGAGTCCATACTTTAACTTTAAAATGATCTCAGCATACAAACATACAAAATTATGTTTACATGTATAAAACATACTTTAACTTTAAAATGATCTCAGCATACAAACATACAAAATTATATTTACATGTATAAAAGTTAAAATGTTGAACAATAACACATTTGATAATTACAAACTGAAGTATGAAAAGAAGACACGTGATATTTCCAAAATGATTCAAATAATTAATTAATTAATTATGAAGCCCTAAATTATATTGATACATGTTATGAAGTGCACGCCAAATGTTTGGAGTGTGCTGCTGATTGATACGCATAAAGCAAATAAAAAAAATAAAAAAATAAATTAGAAGGCATAGAGGGGTTTGCATTTGCGTTGGAGTAGTGGTTAGTCCAGTCTCCAATAACCTCTCCTGGGGAGGGCTGAGATCCAGGCTTCGACTCTTCTTGCGCCTCCCAAAATCGGAGGAGTTGATCATGATGTTGAAGCCCAGAGCATCTAATTATCATAAACTGCTGCTTGAATTACGCCGTCGGAGCTCACATCCGACAGGCTTGTTCTTCTTCCTGGTTTTACTACTTGTGCTCCTCTGCTGCTTTTTCTTCTTCTTCAGGCCCCGGGTGGGTGCAGGAGCGGGTCTCTGTTTCTCATTATCTTTTTGCTCGTCATAATAAAAGGTGAACAAAGTCTTCTGACTTCGAATCTGACGACACCTAGTGTTTATTGCAGTCAGTCGTGCCGTGGAACGAGCTCCCAACGGTAGCACAGTGGCGCGAGCAGTATTCAGAGAGCGGTGTGAAGCATGATGCATCAACCAAACCCAAGCACAAGGATATGGCTTTGGCGCCGGCTATTTCTCTTTCTGCGCCCAAACATGGTCTCAAGTCGCCCAATCATACTCAGGTCAATTCGCCCAAACATACTCAGGTCAAGTTGCCTACTTCTCCGCCCAATGGAAATAGAAATGACAGAGTATTTAACTGTTCAGTTGGTAACGCGTGTAGCAACTGGCAGGTTGTGAAGGAGAAGTGGGATCCTAAAGTAAGGGCGGCGTGTCCCAGTTACTTTGGATTTATTGAGGAGGATCTGAAGCCATGGCGGGAGAGTGGAATCACGTTGAACATGGTGGAGAGAGCTCGAAGGACGGCAACCTTCAGGCTGGTTATATTGAAAGGGCGGATGTATATACGAACATACACCAAGTCCTTCCAGACAAGAGACGTGTTTACTATATGGGGTCTCATTCAGCTCATGGAAAACTACGGAGGGATGCTTCCGGATCTGGATCTCATGTTCGACTGCGTTGACTGGCCTGTCATAAAAGCCAAGGCCTATGCCAATGCCAGTCTTCCTCCTCCTCCTCCCTTGTTTCGTTACTGCGGCGATGATAACTCTCTCGACATTGCCTTTCCTGACTGGTCTTTCTGGGGTTGGTAAAAGTCTCTTCATCCCTCTGCTGTTCCATTTCCGTATTAATCATCATCATCTTCCGATCTGAATTATCTCATCTTGTGTTCCATTCCAGGGCTGAAGTCAATACACGACCGTGGGACGGTCTGCTGAACGACATTCTCAAGGGCGCCAAGAAGCTGAAATGGGAAGATAGAGATCCCACTGCATTCTGGAAGGGTAACCCCTATGTGGCCGCTGTCAGAGAGGATCTTATGAAATGTAATCTTTCCGACTGGAATGCCCGCCTTTACAACCAGGTGATTCGTTGCTATTACCTTTCCTCTCTATTTCTATACCCACAAACAAATAACCTAACACTAACCGCCTTCTCTTTCTATTCTAGGATTGGATCAAAGAATCAGGACAAGGCTATAAACATTCCAAACTGCCGGATCAATGCCATCACAGGTGCGTATGCCCACATTCTTTCTGAACAGAGTTTTAACTAGTCAGTCTCCCTGTGGTTTAGAAGGAGACGTCAAAGGTTCGAAGCCAGTCTCCCCGTGGTTTAGAAGGAGACGTCAAAGGTTCGAAGCCAGTCTACTACGCTAGATATAACCAACAATTACAGGTTGCTAAAACGATTAGGCACTAGAGTTTAACGACTCCAAGTTCTGTTGAGGTCAGGGCCCTGCAGATTGATTTTAAGCGAATTCAACGCCATGGACAATTTACATCGCATCCACAAATAGCTGCGTGTTTGATTTGAACCAACAACCATCTGTTTCGTGTTTTGTCTCCCAGCTGCAAAGTCTATCTGGATTGTCAATTTAAGCTTCTTCGTAAATGCCATTCTAACATGTTTCTACTGTTGCCAGATACAAGATATACGTTGAAGGCTCTGCCTGGTCAGTGAGCTTGAAGAATATTTTAGCCTGTGACTCTCCAACCCTTATGGTGAAACCGTTATACTATGATTTCTTTTCAAGGGCACTTATGCCCCTTGAACATTACTGGCCTGTTCGACTTGACAGGAAATGCGAGTCCATCAAGTTTGCCGTTGATTGGGGAAACAATCATACAAACAAGGTGATTTCACACAATCCCATATAATGTTTCTCTGCTCAGATATATGAATATTATTAATGTGGTTGTTGATAGTATCATACAATATTTGTATATTTGTAGGCAAAGGCTATTGGGGAGGCTGGGAGCAGTTTCATGAAAGAAGAGCTGAAGATGTCGAATGTGTATGACTACATGTTCCATCTCCTGACCGAGTATGCCAAGTTGTTGAAATACAAACCAGTGATTCCAAAAGGAGCTAAGGAGGTATGTAGTGAATCCATGTTGTGCTCCAGAAAGAATAGAGTTGAGAGAAGGTTCATGCGGGAGTCTATGGTGAAAGGTCCAAGCCAGACAGGACC
This sequence comes from Picea engelmannii, assembly GCA_009831015.1. Taxonomy (NCBI): domain Eukaryota; kingdom Viridiplantae; phylum Streptophyta; class Pinopsida; order Pinales; family Pinaceae; genus Picea; species Picea engelmannii. Next base: position 257,558 of record ML788628.1, read on the forward strand.
ATGCAATTTACACACTAATCATAGATTCCTCAAGGATTGGAATCAGAGAAAAACTGAAGCAATTAAGCAAGTTGAAGACATGGAAGAAAGAACATGGCGTGATTTAAAAAGCATGGGATAGCTCAGCGCAGGAACTTACCTGTCTCAAAATCCCAACAGTTTGAGTCAGCGTAATATTTTTTCACATTTTAGAGAGTCTTCTATGTTTCTTTCAAGTCATATACCTTGATGATACACTTGTTTCGGAATGCATTATATATTTTCCTTTATCTGTATCACATGTGTGGCCTCTTTGTCCAACAAACAACAGGTATTACACTATGAACACGTACCTAGTAAATTCATTCATTCACTTTGAGGTCGCTGCTAAAATTGAATTTAGATGAATTGTTTTCCAAATTGTCATTCCTAATCCTCTTGAGTCTGAAGACCACCTTACATTATTGCCCTCCATCTACCCTGCCCATTCGTAAACATTATACTTCACTTCCATATCAGTTTTTTGAATTGCACTTCAAAAAAGCTACTTCCTTTTGGCAAGAAAATTTGAACATGGTGTCCAAAACATACCAGTGATTTTTGCTTACCATGGCTATCATGTTGATGTGATCAATTTAGAAAGTAGTGGTCAATGGCTTAGACTCGACAGCTAATTTCTATTAAGAAACCAGAAGCTACTTAAAGAGGTTACTAAAAAGAGAGGACCTTTAGACCATAACCATTAGCAATAAGTGAACCAAAAACTACAAATCATTATATTAGTGGAAAGTTAAGTGAGAAGTTATAACAACACGATGTTGATAATCCATACTTTATGAGAAATTGGAAATAATGGTATAATTAGTTTCGCATTATAATTATACTATGAAAAGTGAAAAAAATATGTTGAGTTTCGATTATGTAGCGTGGTTGCAAAACCAGAAAGATATGGCTTTTGTTTGGTTATTTTATTGATTCTTTGAGAACAACCCAAATTACAGATTTTACAAAGGGCTTTGTGAACCAAGTTAACTAAGCACAGGTCCCTGTTGTTTCAATGATTTTTTTTCCTCTGTTTTTGGCATTTTGCTTGGAACAGTGTTAATTATCCCATTTTTATTTTGGGTTCTGTTTTCAACTTGAAGAATTCTTTTTAAGAAGAATTAAAACTTAGGAAAAACCAATCCAAAATGAATACTGAAAATAGTTTGAAGGTGAAACTACTCCCTGAAAACTGAAATGATACATCTTCACTGTCACACCTCTGGGCTCTCAGTACGCTTTTGGATAGTGTGCAAACTTTTATGTGCGTACGCGGTGTCGAGTTCTTGTAAAGGTTGCACGCAGTCTTAGGGTTATGCGCGGTCCCGACCAGCTATGGAATTTGATGGGCAAGTCACGGGGTGATTTGTAGATCAAATACCGTTAAAAATTTAGATCACGAAGGTTTTGTTTTGAAATTCCTACCTTAATCTATACAAGACGGGTTGCTTACTGTCATTAGGTTACCAGGAAGAGCGTTCACTTCCGTAGCGTACATAGTTAGTAATTATTATTATAATCTGCTCTAGCCAGTCTGGTTGAACAGAGAGTAACTGAATAATAATTAGTATATCAGTTTTGGTCAGTGAGTCACTTTGTAAACAGCCCTACCCAGTCTAGTTAGGCAGGGCGCTGGGCGCTTCCTAAATAAGTTTTAGTTTATCAGTTGTGTTAGTCCGTTGCTGGAAAACAACCATCGCCAATCTAGTATGCAAGGCATGGCAGAAATAAAAGTAGCAACGTCTTTTGTAACAACTGCTGCAGAGGAAAGAGCCCCCTGCATAGTATTGTATTAAGAGGGTGTTATTCTTTTGGAAATGTATGGATGGTATTTTTCTGTTTTTCACATCTCTTCTCTGTTACTTGCTGAGTTTTGTGTGTACTCTGTTGCTGCATATTGCGCCCCATTCTAATCTCAATTGCAGATCAGTCATGAGACCTCTAAAGTGAAAGCACAACTGGCTGTTTCAGGTGTTGCGCACAATATTCAGTGAGCTCATGTGAGATAAAACCGTTGTGAGGAGCTATGATTTGAAGCAGTGTATAGAGCCCCAGTTGCTATTGTATAATTCTTGTGAACAGAAGCACTCACCAGTGTTTGATCTGCCGACGTGTTGATCTGTTAAAAATCTGTTGATTTTAAATCTGTTAAAAATCTTGGACGTGTATGACAACGTATGACAATCGCCATTTCTGTAATGAAGTCGCTGCCAGACTGTAGAGAAGCCGCAAATTGCACAAGAGCTCGTAGAAGAGCGGAGATACTAGGAGCGGTGGTGCCAGGAACCTGCTGTGCGTGGAGTAGAGAGGATAATCAAGGAGTGACTAGATAAAATATGAGAAAACAAATACCCGGTGAGGCTACGCTCACTTCTCTATTATTTAATAAAGACTGATTACATTCTTAAATAGGAAAAGACTCTATTGAGTCGGTTACATGCAAACCAAAGAGAACTAGACTCTCAACTACGGACTTCAACTACGGACTGACTCTTAGAACTGAGATTTGTAACTCACGCTTACTCCATTATTTCCAAGTCTCCCCCTTAATGGAGAATGGATTGACTTCTACACCTAATATTTCTCTAAACAACTCAAACTTAATATTTCCAAGAGGCTTGGTGAAAATATCAGCAACATTTTCACTAGTATTACAATACATAAGAACTATTTCATTTGACTGCAACTTTTCTCTAACAAAATGAAACTGAGCTTCAACATGCTTTGTCCTTGCATGAAAAATCGGATTCTTCGCAATATTGATTGAACTTTGATTATCACATTTGATTATCGTAGGTTCCTGTTGTTCTTCTCCAACATCTTGAAGAAGTCTTCTTAACCAAACAACTTCACAAGTTGTTGCACACAAGGCTTTATATTCCGCTTCAGTAGAAGACAAAGATACAGTAGACTGCTTTTTACTGCTCCATGAAACAATCCCGGATCCAATGCCAACTGCATATCCAGTGGTTGATCTTCGATCATCTGGATTGCAAGCCCAATCGAAATCTGAGTAACCTGTCAACTCAACATCAGATGCATCAGTATATTTAATACCATAATCAAGTGTTCATTTTAGATACTTGAGTACTGCCTTTGCTGCATTCCAATGGCTTTCATGAGGTTTCACCATAAATTGACTTAACACACTCACAAAATATGCAATATCAGGTTTGGTTGTGGTGAGATAATTTAGACTACCCACCATCTGTCTATACACAGTGCCATTCACCTCCTTCGAACCATCATCACAAGAAACTTTCACATTCTGGTGCATGATAACACTAGAAGACTTACACTGATCCATTTTAAATCTCTTAAGTATTTCTATGATATACTTACTTTGACAAACAAAAGTTTGGTCTGCATTTCTCCGAACTTCAAGACCTAGGCAATATTGTAACTCACCAAGATCTTTTATTTCGAATACCTGTGACAATTGTTCCTTGATTTCATCAACTAATTTCTCTGCATTTCCTGTAATTATTAAATCATCAACATATAAGGAAATCAATACTATATACCCTTGTTCATCAAATTTGGTATACAGATTTGGATTACTTTTGCTCCTCATAAAACCCTGTTGAAGAAAGAAAGAGTCTATCTTCTCATACCATGACCTAGGTGTCTGTTTTAATTCATACAAGACTTTCTTTAACTTACACACCAAGTGTTCTTGCCCTTGTTCCACAAAACCTTCAGGTTGAGTAAGGTAAACCTCTTCATTTAACTCACAATTCAAAAATGCAGATTTAACATCTAACTGGTGTAGCTTCCAATGGTACTTTGTAGCTAAAACAATTAACATTCTGATAGTATTCAATTTAGCTATTGATGCAAATGTTTCAGCATAATCAATACCTTTTGTTTGTGAATACCCCTTTGCAACCAGTCTAGCCTTATACTTATCTATACTACCATTTGATTTAAACTTGGGTTTGTATATCCATTTGCATCCAATGGGCTTCTTATGTTTATGTTAGATTTTTAGGGTAAGTGAGAAACA
>ML788628.1:268702-301048 GCA_009831015.1 Picea engelmannii
TGGTTACTAACCTAGGGTCTTTATCAATATATGTCACAGATCACATATCCCAGGAGTGCACTGGGTGCCCTAGATCTCGTCTAGGGTCTTAGCCATCCTCCAGGAGAATGGCTCTCGCTGCTGCATGTAAATTCAACAGTTTAGACAATTTAGTCAATTCCCAAGTATTGTTTTTCATTATAGATTCATATTCTTTCTCCATTGCATTTCGCCATTCATCATGTTCATTAGCTTCATCAAACTCATGGGTTCTATGACATCTGAAATGTTACTAATTAGGGGCATAGTCTTTATACCTCTCAGGAAGCCGAATCTATCGTGGAGATCTTTTCAACTGATTATCTTCCTCCCCACTTTGTGAAGATCTGTCTTCACCTTTAGGTGAACTGTGACTGCTTGAATTGTCCATATCACTGAGTCCTTGCTGCTGCTGCTGCGGTGATGGCTGCTGCTGTGGTGGTTGTTGCTGCTCTTCTTTAACTCCTTCATCAAGAAGTCTCTGCCATTCCTCATAACTGTTGTTGTCATGTTTTCCTGCTTCCTGCTCATGGAAAAGTACATCTCTACTTGCAAATACTTTGTGAGTAGCAGGATCAAACAGTTTGTATGCTTTAAATTCAAAACAACACCCAATGAAAATACATTTAATGGCTTTAGCATCCAATTTCTTCCTATTCTCCTTTGGAATATGAGCAAAAGCCTTACATCCAAACACTTTCAAATTATGAACTGCAGGTTTGGAACCATACAAGGCTTTGAAAGAAGTAACATTATCAAGACACCTTGTTGGACTTCTATTCTTTAAATAAACTGCAGTATTTATGGCTTCAACCCAAAAAACATTCGAGAGGTTCTTACCTTTCATCACATTGCGAGCACACTCGATCATAGTTTTGTTTTTCCTTTCAACGATTTCGTTCTGCTGTGGAGTGTGTGGTACTGTAAACTGCTGTACTATTCCATGATCCTTGCAATATTTGTTGAAGTCCCCTGATTTATACTCTCCCCCTTGATCTGAATGGAGGATTCTGATGGATTTTCCTGTCTGCTTTTCCACCATGGTTCTGAATTCCTTAAAGTACTCGAAAACATCACTTTTTCGTTTAAGGAAGTAAACCCATGTGTATCTCGTGCAATCATCAATAAATAACAGAAAGTAAAATGCACCTCCTAAAGACCGAGTCTGCATAGGCCCACAAACATCAGTATGCACAATATTTAACATATCTCTCTTTTTCTTATCAATATTAGATGGGAATTCATCTCTATGCATCTTTCCTAATGCACATCCATCACACGCAACGTTCTCATTCTTTAACATGGGAAGTCCTTCAACCATATTCTTTTTTTGTAATAACAATAAATCAGGATGATTGATGTGGCCATACCTTTGATGCCAAAGAATCTCTATTGGCATAGTTGTAGAAGTCGGTGCGTGATGTGCTTTGTTGGTAACATCAAGTTTGTATAGGCCTCCTACTATGACTCTCGTTGCAACAGTTTTGAAATGGTCCAATAGATCCTTCACTATGCGATGATTCTTGAAGAACTCAACCTTCAAGTCCTGATCTGTAATGGTGGACACAGAGATCAAATTTTTCTTTATTCCTGGCACATAAACCACATTGTGAAGGATCGTCAGACGCAGTTGTCGAACCTGACGCACCCACACACACACATGCAAAGAATATAACACATACCCAACAATATCCTTTCATAACTCCCATACAAGTTTATACCTCTCCACTTTAATGAAAAATTTATAACTCCACGCTTTTAAAAAAAATATCCACTTGCGTGTAAAAAATAATATCTACTTGCATGTAAAAAATATCCTTCACGATTATCAATAAAATCTCTACGATTATGAAAACCTCCACGCATGCAAAAATAATATATAACCTTCATGTTTTTTTTCTTCAAATTCCACGCATGCAAAAGAGCTCACACATGCAATTTACCTCCACGATTTGGTGCCCATGCTCACACCAAATCTTGCACCGAAGACTTGCTCACCTGCACGCTCAAAGCTTCATGCAGATTTTTCCTTATCAAAATCTCCACGCATTATTAACCTCCACGCATGCGTAAACATCAAGGTGTCCGCACCTCACGCTATAGTTGACTACGGGGAGTTCGCACCTCACGTGCACTCGGATTGTGGAAATCGATAAATATTTCCGCACTGTAATTTCGGTCGGGCTACGAAAATTTTAGTTTTTCAGCTGTGCGGAAAGGGCGAGTAGTATGCCGCTGCACCGTTCCAGAGGAGGGACCTGTGGACCTCTAGAAATTTCCGCACCTCAGCCCATGACTCTGATACCAAGATAAAATATGAGAAAACAAACACCCGGTGAGGCTACGTTCATTTCTCTATTATTCAATGAAGATTGATTACATTCTTAAATAGGAAAAGACTCTACTGAGTCGGTTACATGCAAACCAAAGACAACTAGACTCTCAACTACGAACTGACTCTTAGAACTGACACTTGTAACTGGCGCTTACTCCATTATTTCCAAGTTGACCTGCGTGTTTTTGTGCGTAGGAGCAGTAAAGGAAGCCGCAGTGTGGAGAGCGTGGAGTGTTCGCTGTGTTGTCTTGGAAGTGAGGAAACTGCGTGGAGTAAAGGAGGAGCAAGCCTGGTACGGTGAGCATGGAGCTGAGCAAGGTTAGGGGCTGTGAAGAGCCATCATGTCTGTGTGAGGAGTTGTAGACCGCAAGCAGATAGACGCTTGGAGTTCCATGTTGTCGGACTTATCTTTGGAAATTATTTGCATACTCGCCCTCCGAATTATATTTGCATACAGATGCTTGGCAATTTCGCCCTGTTCTTCTTGGTATTTCGCCTTGTTCTTGAGCCATTGGACATAGGCAAGACATCATACGTGCAAAGGAGTCATTGTATTTGGTATTTTCTATTTCTAGTTTTCTGAAGAAGGGCCTTGACCAACACACCCTATCTGTTCTCATGCGCGTCCAGAATTGGAGACGTTTGATCGCTGCTTTGGAGAGGAGTTTGCAACAATTGTTCTTCTTCACGATCTTCCATAATAGATGTCCTGATTGTCCAGATCGTTGCATTTTCTTATGAGTATTCTCTTATGCCCAGATCACTGCATTCTGTTGGTATGCCCAGAGCATCTAGATCGCTACTTCTTCGTCTTTGTTGTTGCAACCACAACTCCTAGATCTTCACTAGTAGCAGGTGTAATAAAAACAGTCTTATTATTAGCCAGACATGTATACTTGTATGTGTGCAAGTTGTGGAGAGATTGTTGGTCTCTCTGCTAAACTGAAACTTGTCCGTTTTATGATCGTTGTTGTTATCCCATCTTTCTTTCAAGCGCGGAGGAACACAAATATTCATACACATTCATCTCTGTGCCTAATGTAGCAAGTCCGTTGTAGAAATCTTTGATCCATAATTTGTAGAAAAGTTAGATTGGGAAGAGAGCACATTACACAACGGAGACGATAGTTTGTTCAAATCAAACAAACTCTTGCCAAATGTAGCTGCATATACTAGAAATGATCAGAATGTGATCATTGTTGGATGATGAATTGGACATGGAACAAGAGTTCTTCTTCTTCACGATCTTCTTCTATTGGTATACCTAGTTCGCTGAATTGGAGGTAAGAGGTTCACCCAAATATTTGGAGTGAGGCGCTTCTTGCATGTAAGAGGAGTTGCTAGACTGTTCAATCTGTCGTATCTGTTGTATCAAGGAGGGATTGTTGTGTGCTAACAGTGTAATCGTTGATAATTGAGACCGTAATCCATGATTGAATTCAATGGAAAGTGAAGCTATCATGGTTCATCAAAGGAGGTTGAAATAGATGAGGAGGAAGAATCAACATGAAGAGTTATTATATTCTGCAGATCAATATGATGCGTTTCCAGCTGAAGAATCTGTTGGAGCCGCCTTTGTTTTTTCTAGCCCGTCTCAAATTTCCTCTCTTAATGCTCGAAATCGAAAGATGGTTTTCGTATTTTCCATTTGTGGTTTCAAAATCTCTGAAGTCTTATCACATGAGCGACTATAGTTATTGTACTCTCGAGGATAGTTCTACTTTTCGTCAAATCTTTTTCCCCCTTTGTTCTACCTTGGGATTTCGTATGTCGGATGCTATAGATCACATAGTTCACGAGTCCCGAGCAACGAAACGGCGAAATCGTTTTAAAATTTTACCCAGGGCAGTAATGAGAGTAAAATTTTCCTAAATCACGGTTAAACATCATCGGGTTTTCGCGTCTCGACGTTTACTAAATCCAAAAGTCTTATTGTCGTAACCCCGATAGACGAAACCACGAATTTCTTGTTTTAGTAACCCGTGTCAAGGTTAAAGGTAAAACCTTAGCCATGGTTAAGTTCTGTCGGAAATTCGCAACTCGGCGTGTTCTCTTTTAAAAAGCTAACTGTTTAATCCCCGAGTCGCGAAGTCGTGATAAAGATATAAACATAATTAATTAAACACTTAATCCGATTTTATCCTCCCTTTTAATTAAAACATATCATCGCGATCTCGCGGTTTCGCAACTCGGCATGCAAATTTCTTGGAAGCTATACCTTCGAAGCTCCGAGTCACGATATGGCGATATAAATAATTACGTAATTAATTAAGCGCCTAATCACAATTACGTTTTTATTAACCAAAGTCCATCATCGCAATTTCGGGTGTTAGAGGTTCAAAGGGTTAAAGCAAAAATTCCCAATACAATGAGTATCGAAAGATTAATTAACTTTGGTAAAATCAGATTAATTAAGCTAAACCAGTATCTCCCGTGATTTGATGCATGCACAGTTTACGAGGCAGTTTTAATTCTTCCTTACGCCAACTGACTTTTCAAACCACCAAAATTTATGGCATTAATTAGAAACAAGGCGAATCGACAAATAGAGATTGGGTTTTTATTGCTAAATTTATTTTTAAGCGTAATTTGACCGATCTGTTCTTGAAAAGTACAGAGTTTTCGAATATATAGAGCTGTTATTCATTTTAACAAATTCATTTCTATATTACGCAGAGAACACTTTCTCAGCGAGTTAATTTCTGTATGTATACATATTTTTATCGCAGAAGAGCTAAAGCAGGATCTCCCGTCATGGCCCCGTGAAAAGCGTCTAAAGCCAGCGTTGAGGTTTCAGGACAAGGTTCAGACAATGTCGCTGATACTTCACCTCGAAGTGTCGACTCTGTCCCAAACTGGTCGTTCGTTTCTGATGTTCTGCAGGCCGAATTAGTGGATTATTCTGATGATTTCAGCGACAATGAAAAAGACGACATAACCACCAAATATAAGATCGTCATTCAATCAGGAATGCATAAAGTAGCGGCCAGGCCACGACTGCTCCCTTACTATGATATGGTCCGGTGGGCATTAGATCATGTGGACATACCAACCAGAACCATCATCAATGAGCAGAAGGTCACCAGCGGGACTTTCAGACCTGAACAACTGCAAGCTATGTACAAGTTGCCCACCGTGTCCAACCTTACATATGATGCCGAATTCTTAGAGAAGTTCAAACAGAAGGAATGTGTGCAGTATGGCAAGACTATGTATAGCTTAATAAGAGATTGGGTTTTTCACCCTGCGAAGTTCAGGGCAGACAATAATGGTATATATTCAATAGCTTCCTTGGAACCACAGTTCAAGTATGTAGTTATGATGACCTGCAGATTATACGGGAGAGAGGACACCTCACATTTCTTTCTTCAATGGGTGCCTCTAATACATCAAGTCGCCGAAGGCTGTTCCTTCGACTGGGCAAAAATGTTGTTTGATAGCTTGACCAGTCAGGTTACAGAGTATCGGGCGCAGAAAAAGAGCGAAAAGATTTCTTCATTTTTTATGTCTGCATACATTATGGACGTTGTGTGTTTTCTAACACCATTTCCCTTAATGAGCTGGAGTTAAACTCCAGCAGAGGCCGAACCCATCCACGTCTATCATTCAAAATTGTGGGAAAACAAAGTGACATATTTCGTATATGAAATCTTCAACTGGGTGATGGTACCGCTGCATGTCACTATTTTCGGCCACCCGCCACCCAGGATCTCAGACAGTATAGTGATGAATTTGAGCAGTATAGCTGACTGGTATGTAGAAGTCCAATTCTCATATCTCAGAGTTTTCAGGGCTTCTGTTCCCTCGCATGCATTGCCATTATTCATCCCCGACAAGCTGGCTTGTCGTGAGGTTGCTAGACAAACAATAATCGGTGGCATAAGCAAGGAGCTTAAGGGATACTCAAAGAAGGTATGGTCACCTTTTCCTGTTCATTTAAATTCATATTCTTTGTTAGATTTCGGGCATGCTAAAGTTGAGACAGCAGCCCTGGAAGACCTAAAATTGGTCCTTATTGAATTCAAGAAGCACGATCCGCAAAGGGTCACGAGTAATCATTTGGCCAGTTGCGGACTCAAGAGATTTGAACATGAAAATTCGCCCTCAGATGACATTTTCCGAGGCGCAAGATCTTATGCCGAGATTTTAGCTTGGATACAAACCTTGGCACCTGAAGAGAGGGCCAATGTTCTGAAATTCCAAGAACATCGACGCAGTTGTTTTCCCGCAGTATTACGGGGTGAGAATCCGAGTACAACGGAGGTGAAACAAAAAGATGTCGAAGGCTCCAAAGATGCGACTCCTAGTCAAGAAAAACACTAGGACCGGGAAGAGCAAACTAAGAGTCCGAAAGCAGAGATAAAGACTCTCGACCCGCCGAAGAAGCAGACTCCGGTTACTACTCCGGGGCAATCATCGAAGCAAATCAGAGATCTTATTGCATCCGTTACTCCCTTGTAGTCAACTCAGGGAAATATTGACGCATGGTGGATCTTAAATGAAGAATTGAGGCCTATAAGAGTGGAAGAGCTCCCTCCAAATGAGTTCTTCTTTAATAAGAAGAGAAAGACAGTGGTAAAGAGAGAATTCTATCAGGAAGGAGAATCGACAGCCAAGAAATACAAAGTATTGACTGATGGGAAGGACAAGAAGAATGAACAGTTCGCGACGGAAATAACTGGAACAGTAGGGGCATATGCCACAACGAATCAATTTTCAGTCGGGATTTTGAAAAACCAGCTGAAACGAAAAAATCGCCTCATCAAAACCCTAGAAGCCAGACTAGCCACAGTAGCGGAGACTGCCAAAAACCAGGCAAGTGTAGGGATATAGCAAGCAAGGTTGGCCAATAAAAGTGAGATAGACCTGCTCAAGACTAAGCTCGAACAAACAGAGCCGGTGGTTCAGAATGGTCAGATACAAGCGGGCCGACAAAAAGACTTGATCGAATAGCTACAGGCTAGAGTGGAAATCGCCGAAAGCAAAGTTATAAATATCGGGATGTTCCAGTCCCAGGCGATGGAGATTCGGAGCAGAGTTTCTGCGGCCCAACGAAATTTACTCGCCAAGGTAGAAGTGATTCGGTACAACTGCTTACTGGTTAATCAAGTTTTAAAAAAATTATCTGTTAGAGAAAGAGAAGATGGAGCAACACGGGTTGCTTTTCAAGAGGCTGTGATAGCTACAAACAACAGGGAATCGGGAAGTACTCCCAGGTTTCCCATTTCAGAGCAGACCAGAGGAAATATTCTATTAAAGGAATGGGAGCACAACATCTCAGAAGGAAAGCTGCAAGCCAAGAGAGTAACAAAATCCTTAAAAGAAGCTTTTAAGTCTATAGACGGTAATCTGCTAGGCATTGATAGCGAAGGTAAAGCCGAGGCATTAATTCAAATGAATATGTCGAAAATCTCACTTGATTTAAAAGAAAAAGAGGAAAGAGATTCGGCCGAGATCTCACAAGTGACTATGGCAAACATAGTCCAAATAGATAAATGTATGATTAAACCAAGTGTACAATTGAGCGCTATCGACATCATAGACAGACAGATGGAATAAAGGTTACCACAATTAGCCCGAGGTTGTTACTCTTTTGAAGCCCATTGTCAAGCAGAACCGTCAAAGCTGATATCTCGGCTAGTTGAAAGATGCGTCACCTGTACCGAGCATGCGCGGGGACAAGCTTCTGGCACCAAATAAAGACAGAGAGGAAGAAATGGAACGATTGTTCTCCTCCCTATCATAACTGAAAATTTTGCAACGATTGAGATTCCATCTTATTGTAAAACTGTATAAATATACCATAGAAAGAAAGAAAAAAGGCTGGACCTTTTTGTGTCGATTGTAATAGAGGTTTTACATTTTGAGAGTTAATATAAAACACATCTGAAGATTTTTAATTCCGTCACGACTGTGTTATGAGTTTGTTTTCTTGTATCTCATATTTCGTTTCATTTCATATTTGTATATAATGAATGCTTCGCTATAATTTAGTACAACCTCTACTATAGTGAATGAATTTTGGTTTTCTATATTGTTTACTATTTTTTCTCTGTACCAGCGATCAACAGGTATAAGACCAATCAACACTTACAAAATTCTATATATATTTTATGTTTCATCGGGTTATTTCTCTACATTTTTCTTCTTCTGTTTATACGTGAGATTCTCCCTTGATAGGAGCTTTACTCGATAGACAGCTAAATGTTTTCTCCCACCTCATACATTTTATTAAAATATAACCAAGTTATGGGAAAGAGCCTTTGATTTGCACCCCTTTTCATTCCTGAAACCGTAAACTCTCTTTTATACGACCGAATTGAGACAACACTTAAATTCCTCCTGAGGTTTTCTTATTTTACTGTTCCTCCATGACTGTCCCTGTATCAAGACAACCTAATATCGAACCCAGACTATCATATCAAACACATATTGCCTTAAACCTTTTTGATACTATCCTTAAAACAACCACTACCCGGGTTGAACTCGAACGATCATGGGCAGCGATTGAACATGATATAAACATCCAGGAATAGTTGGAAGCTAAAGAACAACAACATAGAAATCATCCCTAGTTTCCCTTGTCGAAGGTTGACGTTTCTCTTTTCTCTACCCTTTACTCACTTTCGGATGCTTAGACACTGTACTTCTAAGCCTTAAGTACAGACTCTGGAACAACATCTTTTTGGCGCCGTTGCCGGGGACCGAAGTTATGAAATCTTTTTCCCTGGGAAAATGACATTTATTTCATTGAAAGTGCCACCCTTTGATAGTGAACAAAGAGTGCACACCTCTTAAAGGCTTTCCAATCTTTCACTTGGCGACTCCACGATTAATAAGCTGACATTCGGACGAAGGAATACCAGTCAAAACTCGGATGGTAAATAGACCACACCCGTTACCGACCCTGAGAAAATTTTAAAGACGAGAGGATCTCTTAAGACGACCTCTATAGTCTATCAACCTAAATACCCACAACTGAAGACCAAAAGTTTTTCCGAACCTTCGACTTCACGCAACCCTCTCTTTGACACTAAGGATCTAACATTGAATCGCTCTGAAGTCAGAAGTGAAATTACTCCGATAACCCCTGCAGAACATAAAGGAAAAAGTCTTGCAGAAAATTTATATACTGCCGATATATCATCAACTCTTCAGTTGAATTTTGCGACCCCACATAGTCTCGAAGAATATTTCACACATCTAGCTTCCACACCCGTTGGTTCCCCTGACTACATCTCTTGCAAGTCCGAAGATCCAAACCCTCACATCCCTTACCAGTCTTCCTCGGATTTTTCACCCCGCGAAGAAAGTAAAGATTCACTTTTAGTCTTTCAAAACCCCCTTTACAACTTTCCACTAGTAACGATGGCAGCCGCCGGAGAAGGAGGTGGAGGGGTTATCGGAGGAGGAGGGGGAGGAGCTCCTGGAGGAGGAACTGGAGGCCAAGGGCCTAGACCACCTCCGAGAGTGTTTGCAAAAGTGGCAACAAGATACGCTCCCTTGGTATTGCCCATTCCTCTGCACGACCTTCCCGAAAATTATATAAAAAATTAGTCGAAATTCACTGGGGAAGGAGATTTGACCGCAGCCGAACACATTAATTTCTTTGATCAATTCGCAGACATCCTAGGTATCGAACATGAGGACGTATATTCGAGGCTTCTTGTCCAAACCTTCGAAGGCCAGGTCCAGACTTGGTTTCAGAGTCTACCTGCAGCATCTATCTTGTCTTATGACGCCTTGGAAGATGCTTTCCTTAGACAATGGGGCGAAAGAAAGGACCACCTATATTATTTAACCGAATTTGGGTCTTTAAGAAAAAATAATTCAGAAACAGTTATGGAGTTTATTCAAAGATTCAACAAGCTGTATAACAAAATCCCAATCGAGGTTAAACTGCCCCAACCCACGGCCAAAGTAACTTTCGCAGGGGCTTTCGAACCAGATTTCACACTCCTTTTGCGAGAAAGAAGGGGAGCCACTCTAAACCGAATGCAAGATGACGCTGTAGAAATTGAGTCAAATATGATGGCTTCTTGCAAGCTTAAAGCTAAAGTAGAAACGGGAAATCGAGAAACTAAACGCTTTAGAGAACAAGCAGGGTCGTCAGGGTCTAATAGATCCACAGATGACAAAGTAGATGATATGGCCAGGGTAATTAAGGAACTGTCTAATAAAATATCCAGAATGAAGCTAGAACAGGCCAAAGCTGATTCTTTCACCAAAAATGATTTCAAGAGGAACCCCAACCCCCCGAACCAGCAAAGACAGATAAAAAACGAAGATCAAAAAATACAAGCTCCCCTAAAGAACAAAATTTTTATAGGAGCGAATGATATCCAAGATTTCGGAGATTCGGATAATGATGTCATGAACTTCGGTGATGACTGCACACAACTGTATCTGACTAGAGAAGATTATTAAAAATCTCTAAACACTCAACAATCGTCGGTTAAGGGTGAAGAAAGAGATCATACTGACCTTTGTGGCTCTCAACAAGAAACTGAAACGATAATGGCCGAGGTCCAACCTAAGTATAACTTGAGATCTAAGGGTAAGCCCATTTCAACTACTCAACCTAAGAAAATTCTCCCAAGAGGTCAAACTTATGAGCCTACTCCGGAAGAAACCTTATTACCTAACAACAAAGAGAAAGTAGTAAGCACACAAGAGTCCGAAGTGGAAAAATTTGAGACCCAAGCACAAGGAACCGAAACCGCTAATAAAACTACACCTTCAACCAAGACCATGAGTAATAAAGCGGTCCAGACGAATAAGTCGGAAATGAAGGATTCAAAAGTCCCAACTAAAGAGACAGACAAGGTGAGCAGAGTTTTCAGTTTTGAAAATGAGATAAATAAAATTAAGATACCAATCCCTCTGGTAGAATTAGCGAAAAACCCAGTTTATCGGAAGCAGATTACCAAAGTGATAGGTGTCTCAGAGCTAGAAAGCCAATCTGACGTTTTAAACCTGGAAGATGATAAACCCAACATCACTTTTGGTCCACATTTTGAAGGGGCCAAAGACACTGTTGCTCCCTTTTATATCACCTTAAATGTATACGATCAATTGCTACATAATTGCATGTTAGACTCCGGAGCCTCCCATAACGTGATGCCTAAACTTATTATGGACAAATTGGGTCTCCAGATCACCAGACCTTACGAAGATCTCTACTCTTTTGACTCGAGAAGGGTTAAGTGTATGGGAATGATAAAGGATTTAGTAGTTACCCTGGCATGGGTCCTAGTTAAGAGTATCTTGATGGATGTGGTTATTGCTGACATTCCCCCTAAGTATGGCTTACTATTGTCTAGGTCATGGGGAGCCAAGTTCGAGGGTTCTCTTCAACTGGATATGACATTCGACACAATTCCTGTGTTTGGTGGGCAATTTGCTTAGTTGCACAGAGAGACGAGGTTAGCATATACAATAAGCGACCCTCAAAATCCGAACAATTTCCATATTTACATTGCAAATCAAGATTTAAGAAATTGTATCTTATCTTTTGATGACGGTTTGGATGGTTGTCCAGAAGAAAACGATATAGAACAAGAAGAATCAGGTTACATGACAGAGGATATGGGTAGCACCGGTATCTGGAAAATGTTTTTTGACGGTGCCTCATCTTGTGAAGGGGCTGGTGCAAGAGTGTTTTTAGTGGCTCCCGAAGGAAAGTCCGTTGTTCCTTTTTCTTACAGACTACAATGGGATATAGATTATACTAACAACATATGTGAATACAAAGCATTGGTCTTAGGATTAAAGGCTTCCAGGAAGCTAAAAATAAATAACCTAGAGGTATACGGAGATGCAAAGTTAATAGTCAAACAAATAAATCGACAATACCAAGCCAAGCATCCCAGATTAAGATCATACAGGAATTGTGCCTGGGATCTGATGGAAATTTTTTTCTCGTCCGTAAATGTCCACTTCATCCCATGCATAGAGAACTTACATGCTGATGCATTAGCTAAAGCGGCTTCAACTTTCATGCCTCCTACAACCTTTAAATTGAAGTATCACATAGAGATAAGACACATACCATCTATACCAGATAATATCCAGCACTGACAGGTTTTTGAGGATGACGAACAAATTAAGAAGTTTCTTGAAGCAGTAGGTGAATTTTCCGAAACTCATCCAGACCAAGAAAATCAAAATGACCAGATATGGATCATGCAAGAAGGGGAGGATCCTCAAGCTTTCCGAGACAAAATCACAAATCATCTTATGCTGGTCCTAAAAAACAACCAGATTCTGAAAGGATTGATACCTCTGGAAAGATTGTTTGATCAAAACGACATACCTGTAAAATCCACCTTACAACCCCAACCAGAAGAGGTTGAGCACTGTGACATAGGAACCAAAGAAGAGTCCAGGATAGTTAAAATATCTAAACTTCTTTCCCCTGAAATAAAAGATAAATATAAGGACCTACTCAGACAATTTAAGGATGTTTTTGCCTGGTCTTATGACAAGTTAATAACTTACGACACTACCGTGATTGATCACAAGATACCTTTAAAACTTGGGGTCAAACCTTTTAGACAAAAGCTTAGGCATATCAACCCTATTTTATTACCTGTGGTCGAGAGAGAAGTGAAGAAACTTTTGGAGGCGAAAATTATAGTACCTTTGATATATTCTGATTGGGTGGCGAATCCGGTCCCAGTCCGAAAAAAGAGTGAATAAATCAGACTGTGCGTGGATTTTAGAAATTTAAATAAGTCATCTCTTAAAGACAACTATCCGCTGCC
Source organism: Picea engelmannii (assembly GCA_009831015.1). NCBI lineage: Eukaryota > Viridiplantae > Streptophyta > Pinopsida > Pinales > Pinaceae > Picea > Picea engelmannii. The sequence goes on from ML788628.1 coordinate 281,822, forward strand.
TAAAATGGATCATGTGCTAGAAAGGGTAGTTGGGGCGAATAAAATATCTATGATTGACGGTTTCTCTGGATATAATCAAATTGCCATGAATGAACAAGATAAAGAAAAAACAGCTTTTACTACCCCTTGGGGTACGTTCATGTATGATAATGATCAGGGGATCAAATTTTGCTCAAAAATTCAAAGTGCTCGGAATCGCTTCAAACCGGAGGAGAGCGTAGGCTTCGTCGTTGCGAACCCAACACAACTCGTTTTGTCTCAAACGGACGTCGGGAGCGAGAGATATTGCAATCTGTTCGTCAAGTCAAATAGGAAAACAAAATGATGCTGACAGTACAGTTCATACAGGCTGATGTGGCAGGGTCGTACAGACCGTACGATGATGTGGCAGAATCTGGTTGGTTGTTGAAGGCGAATGATGTGTCGACATGTGGCAGTTTTCTGGTCAATGATTGGGTGCCACGTGGCCCAATCATGGGTTGCCACATGGCACCCCAGAATTGGCTGATTGGTTGTGTTTAAAATAGTATGAGGTCCGTGGGAGTTGAACCCACGACCTCCCGGTGGCTCTGCGCTTTGGTAGAGTGTGGGCTACCACTAGCCCACACATTGTTGCTTATGAAATATATGTAAAACAATATATATAAAGTCATTTTATGTATTGGTCGGCGCGGGGGTCCGGGCTGGGGCTTAGCCCCAGCCCCCGGTCACACTATTGTTGTATATGCCCATACCCACCAACGGCGCGCGGGGTTTTTAACATAGCATTTGGTCCCTTGTATTATGCCATATGACCAACCGGGAGCACGGAAGTTAAACGGTTAAGTGTTTAATCCCTTTTTGCCCATGCGCGAGGTCACATGACCTTCATACGCCCCGGTGCTAGGCGGTTAGGGGCTGGTGCGCCCTTAACTGTCCTATGGTTTGCACCATTGGCGCAGCTGCAACCGGTGCTGGGTTTTCACGCTACTTATTGCGTGTGAGCCAGGTTCAATAGACAAGGGTGCAATTTGTAGATGCAGAGACAACAAGCTTGAAGAGGGAGACTTCCAGGAGGCCTAACTTCTTCGTTTTTCAACCGATTGAGGTGCCGAAAGAGCCCAGACAGGGGTTTTTGGACGCTCTGAAGCCATTGGAGAAGTCGGTTTGTCAGTTTGAGCATTGTAAGACATGTTTTTGAGCACTTTGAGCAATTAATAATAATGATCCATTGGAAGCTGGACCGGGAGATGTAGCCCAAGAGAGGGGTGAACTCCTTTATCAAATTGTTGTGTTTATGTGCTTATGTTCATTGATTATGCTGCTGTCTATGTGTATTTTGCATGAGTAATCCTTTAATCTATGTGTTGCAAACTGATCCATTTGCTTTAAACACATAACATTTACATTGCAATAATTTCAAGAATTTCAAGTCTTCTTCATTTTTAGATCAGATAAGATGCCTTTCGGTTTGATGAATGTAGGAGCCATGTTCCAACGCGCTATGGACATCACTTTCATCGGAGAGAGGGATAAGTTTGTAGTCATCTATCTTGATGATTTAACAGTCTTCTCCAAATCCGACGAAGAACATCTGATACATCTTAAACAAACATTCGAAAAGTGCCGCAGGTTTGGTTTATCCTTAAACCCCAAGAAATCACACTTCGCCATGCAAGAGGGTAAATTACTAGGTCATATTGTATCTAAGGATGGAATTAAGATTGATCCTAAGAGGGTTGAAGCAATAGATACTATAAACATTCCCAGAAATGTAAAAGAAATTCAATCTTTCTTAAGAAAAATAATTTTTTACGAAGATTTGTCCCGAATTTCGCTGAAATTGTAAAATTGATCACAGATATGCTGAAAAAGAACAACGAAGTAAAATGGACAACAAAAGCCAAAGTGTCGTTCACACATATTAAGAAAGTAATAGCTGAGGCACTTGTATTGGCAAGTCCCGATTATCTGAAAGACTTTCTTATTTTTTCATTCGCCTCCAAACACACGATTGCTGCGGTGCTCCTCCAAAAGAACAAAGAGGGTTTTGAACAACCAATCGCTTTTTTCAGCAAGAGTCTCAGAGACGTAGAACTTAAATACGATATAATAGAAAAACAAGCGTATTCCATGGTAAAAGCACTGAAGGAATTTAGAACATATGTGTTGCACTCCAAGATCATTGCGTACGTACCAACCAGTTCTGTGAAAAATATTTTGGTACAACCGGACAATGACGGGAAAAGAGGACGATGGCTGGCCAAGATTCAAGAATTTGACCTGGAAATCAAACCTACTAAATTAATAAAAGGACAAGGCCTCGCCAAACTTTTGGTTGAATCAAATCTCAGAGCTCTGGATATAAACTGCCTGCAAGGATAAGAGGAAAATATGAACGTAAGCGAGCTTGATGAACCAACAAGTACAATTAAGATCGAGGAGAAGTTTGCATTATTAGAATGGTACCGAAACATAGTATCCTACCTAATGACTCTAAAATGCCCGAGGGAACTATCACCATCAAAAGCCAGGACTTTAAAGCTTCATGCGGTTAAGTATTGTATCGCCGAAAATCAACTATATTGGAAAGACCCGCTCGGTTTCTTGTTAGTCTGCTTAGTCGAATCGGAAACAGAAAGGGTTATAAGTGGATTTCATGAAGGAGTTTTTGGAGGAAATCACGCTTGGAGGGCCACAACTTACAAAATTCTAAGGGCTGGGTATTACTGGGCAAAACTCTTTTCAAACGTTAACGCCAAAGTTCGAGCCTGTAACCCTTGTCAGCTATTTGCAGGTAAACATAAACTCCCGACGCTACCTTTAGTTCCGGTCAAAATTGAAGCCCCTTTCCAACAATGGGGGCTAGATTTCATAGGAGAAATTAATTCGCATTCTAGCACCCGACACAAGTGGATCTTAACTGCCACAGACTACTTTACTAAATGGGTGGAAGCTGTTCTGACAAGAGGGCCACTGACTCGGTGGTAATAGAGTTCTTAGAAGACAATATCCTGTCAAGATTTGGCTGCCCCCGAAAGATAGTCACGGATAATGCCCAGGCTTTCAAGTCTATGGCTATGATCAACTTCTGCCAAAAGTATAATATCATTCTTATCCATTCTACAACGTACTACCCCCAAGGAAATGGACTAGTTGAGTCGTCTAACAAGAGCCTGATAAATATAATTAAGAAAGTGTTGGATGAAAGCAAAAAGTATTGGCATGTACATTTAAAGTACGCTTTGTGGGCGAATCGCATAGGCACTAAAAAGTTTATCGGCATGTTTCCTTTTCAGATGGTATATGGGACATATGCGGTGTTACCAATAAATTTAGCACTCCCCGTGATGAAGTTGTGGCAAGATCAGAAAGAGGAACCTAATCATGTCACCGGGAGGATAAACCAGCTAATCGAGGTTCAACAACACAGGGTCGAAGTAGATGAAAAGATGCAGAAGTATCAAGATGACATGAAGACATTATTCAGCCGTAGAGCAAAGGACAAAGATTTCCTCCCAAGTGATTTAGTACTAAGGTGGGATGCAAGGAGGGAAGAAGCAACAAAACATGGTAAATTCGATCACCTCTAGTATGGGCCATTCAGAGTCTCGGCTCTCAAAGGAAAAAATTCTTTCCTACTGGAAAATCTAGACGGTGAAATCCTCAACGCCCCTGTCAACAGGCGTTATCTGAAGCATTATATGACATAAACAATCGCCAAAAAAAAAATAAAAAAAATTATATATTCATTTAATTTTAGATTTATATATTCATATATAAAATTTTTACGTATATATATTTTCCATTTCATTTTGTTATGTTGATCTTCTTTCACGAATTTTAGACACCTTTCGGATAGCCCTGATAACCCTCATATTTGTCTCTTACATGATTCCAACTGCACACAAAACAAGCAGGAGAAGTAAACCGAAAGTTGGTGTCAAAAATAAATCGGCTTAAACAGATGATACCCAAGATTTTTGATATTGTGCAAAGAAAATGAAACGATAAGGTAAAGATGAGATTTCCTAAAAGACATGTTCTAAAAGACTATTAAAGAAAACCGAGGTAACCTCATTCAGACAACAACATCGTCCGAACTAATAAATAACAAAGTTGTTTCCTTGTTTAATCGTTTACGAAAGAATTAAACAAATTAAACAATTCACTCAAATTAAAGCAACCAATCAAAGTAAAGTGCCCCTGAAAAAGATTTACAAGAGTCAATTTTGAATTTTTTACTTCTGTTTTTCAGTCCATAAGTCACTATCTGTCACCGTTCTCTGTCTTCGGGTTTACCTTTTAAAAAGTCAACATCTTTCCATTTCGCATATGAAGGGATAAGAGATTTAGTTTCAATCTCGTGAGCTTCAAAGAAGATTGTGGAAAGAAAGCGGGTCTTCACGACTCCTCGGTCCCCTGCTAAACGAAGGGACGCTTAAAGTGATCCTAACTTTCCTAGGTTTTTCAACTATTTCGGAGGATTGAGGCTTGCTCAAATAAAATTCCCTAAGAAAGTTATTTTCCCTTTTTTCCCTGAGAACGAAGGTGTTGTGAAGGTTGGTACCGAGTAATCAAAGTAAGTTGACAGACCTATAATGCAAAATATTACACAGATATCATCCCTGATACAAACTGATTGCCCCCATCTTCGCACTCTAAAAAAACAAATTATAAGAAAGATGGTGAAAGGAAATTCAGAAATGATTGCCCCCATCTAGTCCAAGAGACGATGAAAGAAAATTCAGAAATGATTGCCCTCGTCTCAGCATTTAAATGCACAAATATATTCCGAAGTGGTGAAAGGAAATTCAGTAAAAGGGGCCAGATAACTTCACCGGGGTACTGAACAAGCTCGTTGGCAGTGAAGCAATATCTGAGATATCTGTAAGAATTTTATACATGAATATCACTCTACTCTGGTAACCAATTCTTTTTAAAAACCTGATCTACATCCCATGTTCAGACGAGACTTCCTGATTAAAAACATATAATCTTCTTCTTTTGATGCAAGCTGATAGCCACAAGATCTGTTGGGTCTCCTAGAACTGTTTTGATTGTCTTAAGGCAAACCCGGATTTAGTAACGGGAAGGGGAAAGTCATGAAAGGGACTACGACTAAGTTTAAAAATAGTATCTGAGTTTGAAAAGCTTTTCAAAGGTAAAAAACGAAGTCTCTTTCCCCTTCGATACCCTGTTCTCGGGAACCTTTTCGCCTATTTGAAGCTATTGACTCCATTTACCCAATATCGACACGTGGTCTACTGTTCTTCCCGTCTTACAAGAAAATGAGATCCCTAGTTGGAGCCTATGTTGGAGCTGCCTTTGTTTTTTCTAGCCCGTCTCGAATTTCCTGTCTTAATGCTCGAAATCGAAAGATGGTTTTCGTATTTTCCATCTGTGGTTTCAAAATCTCTGAAGTCTTATCACGCGAGCGGCGATAGTTATTGTACTCTCGAGGCGAGTTCTACTTTTCGTCAAATCCTTTTCCCCCTTTGTTCTACCTCGGGATTTCGTATGTCGGATACTATAGATCACATAGTGCACGAGTCCCAAGCAACGAAATGACGAAATCGTTTTAAAATTTTACCCAGGGTAGTAACGAGAGTAAAATTTTCCTAAATCACGGTTAAACATCATCGGGTTTTCGCGTCTTGGCGTTTACTAAATCCAAAAGTCTTATTGTCGCAACCTTGATAGCCGAAACCAAGAATTTCTTGTTTTAGTAACCCGTGTCAAGGTTAAAGGTGAAAACTTAGCCATGGTTAAGTTCTGTCGGAAATTCGCAACTCGGCGTGTTCTCTTTTAAAAAGCTACATTGTTTAAGCCCTGAGTCGCGAAGTCGCGATAAAGATATGAACATAATTAATTAAACACTTAATCCGATTTTATCCTCCATTTTAATTAAAACATATCATCGCGATCTCGTGGTTTCGCAACTCGGCATGCAAACTTCCCGGAAGCTATACCTTCGAAGCTCCGAGTCGCGATATGACGATATAAATAATTACATAATTAATTAAGCGCCTAATCACAATTACGTTTTTATTAACCAAAGTCAATGATCGCAATTTCAGGTGTTAGAGGTTCAAAGGGTTAAAGAAAAAATTCCCGATACGAGTACCGAAAGATTAATTAACTTTGGTAAAACCGGATTAATTAAGCTAAACCAGTGTCTCCTATGATTTGATGCATGCACAATTTACGAGGCAGTTTTAATTCTTCCTTACGCCAACTGAATTTTTGAACCACCAAAATTTATGGCATTAATTAGAAACAAGGCGAATCGACAAATAGAGATTGAGTTTTTATTGCTAAATTTATTTTTAAGCGTGATTTGACTGATCTGTTCTTGAAAAGTATCGAGTTTTCGAATATATAGAGCTGTTATTCGTTTTAACAAATTCACTTCTATATTACGCAGAGCACACTTTCTCAGCGAGCTAATTTCTGTATGTATACATATTTTTATCGCAGAAGAGCTAAAGAAGGATCTCCTGTCATGGCCTCGCGAAAAGCGTCTAATGCCAGCGTTGAGGTTTCAGGACAAGGTTCGGACAATGTCGCTGATACTTCACCTCGAAGTGTCGACTCTGTCCCGAACTGGTCATTCGTTTCTGATGTTCTGCAGGCCGAATTAGTGGATTATTCGGATGATTCCAGCAACAATGAAAAAGACGACATAACCACCAAATATAAGATCGTCATTCAATCGGGAATGCATAAAGTAGTGGCCAGGCCACGACTGCTCCCTTACTATGATATGGTCTGGTGGGCATTAGATCATGTGGACATACCAGTCAGAACCATCATCAATAAGCAGAAGGTCACCATCGAGACTTTCAGACCTGAACAACTGCAAGCTATGTACAAGTTGTCCACTGTGTCCGACCTTACATATGATGCCGAATTCTTAGAGAAGTTCAAACATAAGGAATGTGTGCAGTATGACAAGACTATGTCTAGCTTAATAAGAGATTGGGTTTCACACCCTGCGAAGTTCAGGGCAGACAATAATGGTATATATTCAATAGCTTCCTTGGAACCACAGTTCAAGTATGTAGCTATGATGACCTGGAGATTATACGGGAGAGAGGACACCTCACATTTCTTTCTTCAATGGGTGCCTCTAATACATGAAGTCGCCGAAGGCTATTCCTTCGACTGGGCGAAAATGTTGTCTGATAGCTTGACCAATCGGGTTACAGAGTATCGGGCACAGAAAGAGAGCTGAAAGATTTTTTCATTTTTTATGTCTGCATACATTATGGACGCTGTGTGCTTTCTAACACCATTTCCCTTAATGAGCTGGAGTTGGACTCCAGCAGAGGCCGAACCCATCCACGTCTATCATTCTAAATTGTGGGAAAACAAAGCAACGGATTTCGTATATGAAATCTTCAACTGAGTGATGGTACCGCTGCATGTCACTATTTTCGGCCACCCGCCACCTAGGATCTCAGATAGTATAGTGATGAATTTGAGTAGTATAGCTAACTGGTATGTAGAAGCCAAATTCTCATATCTCAGAGTTTTCGAGGCTTTTGTTCCCCCGCATTCATTGCCATTATTCATCCCCGACAAGCTAGCTTGTCGTGAGGTTGCTAGACAAACAGTAATCGGTAGCTTAAGCAAGGAGCTTAAGGGATACTCAAAGAAGGTATGGCCACCTTTTCATGTTCATTTAAATTCATATTCTTTGTTAGATTTTGGGCATGCTAAAGCTGAGGCAGCAGCCCTGGAAGACCTAAAATTGGTCCTTATTGAATTCAAGAAGCATGATCCGCAAAGGGTCGTGAGTAATCATTTGGCTAGTTGCGGACTCAAGAGATTTGAACACGAAAATTCACCCTCGGATGACATTTTCCGAGGTGCAAGATCTTATGCCGAGATTTTAGCTCGGATACAAACCTTGGCACTTGAAGAGAGGGCTGATGTTCTGAAATTCCAATAACATCGACACAGTTGTCTTCCCGCAGTATTACGAGGTGAGAATCTGAGTATAGCGGAGGTGAAACAAAAATATGCCGAAGGCTCCAAAGATGCGACTCCCAGTCAAGAAAAACACCAAGACGGGGAAGAGAAAACTAAGAGTCCGAAAGCAAAGATAAAGACTCCCGACCTGCCGAAGAAGCAGACTCCAGTTACTACTCCGGGGCAATCAGTGAAGCAAATCGAAGATCCTATCACATCCGTTACTCCCTTGCAGTCAACTCAGGGAAATATTGACGCAGGGTGGATCTTAAATGAAGAATTGAGGCCTATAAGGGTGGAAGATCTCCCTCCAAATGAGTTCTTCTTTGATAAGAAGAGAAATACAATTGTAAAGAGAGAATTCTATCAGGAAGGGGAATCAACAACCAAGAAATACAAAGTATTCACTGATGGGAAGGACAAGAAGAATGAACAGTTTGCGACGGAAATAACTGGGACATTAGGGGCATATGCCACAACGAATCAATTTTCAGTCAGGGTTTTGAAAAACTAGCTGAAACGAAAAAATCGTCTCATCAAAACCCTAGAAGCCAGACTAGCCACAGTAGCAGAGACTGCCAAGGACCAGGCAAGTGTATGGATAGAGAAAGCAAGGTTGGCCGATAAAAGTGAGATAGAGCTGCTCAAGACTAATCTCCAGCAAACAAAGTTGGTGGTTCGGAATGGTAAGATACAAGCGGGCCAGCAAAAAGACTTGATCGAACAGCTATAGGCTAGAGTGGAAATCGTCGAAAGCAAAGTTATAAATATCGGGATGTTCCAGTCCTAGGCGATGGAGATTCGGAGCAGAGTTTCTGCGGCCCAGCGAAATTTACTCGCCAAGGTAGAAGTGATTCGAGACAACTTCTTACTGGTTAATCAAGTTTTGGAAAATTTATCTGTTAGAGAAAGAGAAGCTGGAGCAGCACAGGTTGCTTTTCAAGAGGCTGTGATAGCTACAAACAACAGGGAATCGGGAAGTACTCCCAGGTTTCGCATTTCGGAGCAGACCAGAGGAAATATTCTATTAAAGGAATGGGAGCACAACATCTCAGAAGGAAAGTTGCAAGCCAAGAGAGTAAAAAAATCCTTAGAAGAGGCTTTTAAGTCTATAGACGGTAATCTGCTAGGCACTGATAGCGAAGGTAAAGCTGAGGCATTAATTCAAATGAATATGTCGAAAATCTCACTTGATTTAAATGAAAAAGAGGAAAGAGATTCGACCGAGATCTCACAAGTGACTATGGCAGACATAGTCCAAATAGATAAATGTATGATTAAACCAAGTGTACAATTGAGCGCTATCGACATCATAGATAGACAGATGGAAGAAAGGTTACCACAATTAGCCCGAGATTGTTACTCTTTTGAAGCCAATTGTCAAACAGAACCGTGAAGGCTGATATCTCGGCTGGTTGAAAGATGCATCACCTGCACCTAGCATGCTCGAGGACAAGATTCTGGCACCAAATAAAGATAGAGAGGAAGAAATGGAATGATTGCTCTCCTCCATATCATAACTGAAAATTTTGCAACGATTGAGATTCCATCTTATTGTAAAACTGTGTAAATATACCATAGAAAGAAAGAAAAAAGGCTGGACCTTTTTGTGTCGATTGTAATAGAAGTTTTACATTTTGAGAGTTAATATAAAGCAAATCCGAAGATTCTCAATTCCGTCACGACTGTGTTATGAGTTTGTTTTCTTGTATTTCATATTTCGTTTCATTTCATATTTGTATCTGATGAATGTTTCGTTATAATTTAGTACAACCTCTACTATAGTGAATGAATTTTGGTTTTCTATATTGTTCACTGTTTTTCCTCTGTACCAGCTATCAACAGGTATACGACCAGTCAACACTTTCAGAGTTCTATATATATTTTATGCTTTATCAGGTTATTTCTTTACATTTTTCTTCTTCTGTTTATATGTGAGATTCTCGCTTGATAGGAGCCTTACTCGATAGACAACTAAATGTTTTCTCCCACCTCATACATTTTATTAAAATATAACCTAGTTACGGAAAATAGCCTTTGATTTGCACCCCTTTCCATTCCTGAAACCGTAAACTCTCTTTTATACGACCGAATTGAGACAACACTTAAATTCCTCCCGAGGTTTTCTTATTTTACTGTTCCTCCATGACTGTCCCTGTATCAAGACAGCCTAATATCGAACCCAGACTATCAGATCAAACACATATTGCCTTCAACCTTTTTGATACTAACCTTAAAACAATCACTATCCGGGTTGAACTCAAATGATCATGGACAACGATTGAACGAGATATAAACATCCAGGAACAGTTGGAAGCTAGACAACGACAACACATAAATCATCCCTAGTTTCCCTTGCCGAAGGTTGACATTTCTCTTTTCTCTACCCTTTACTCACTTTCGAATGCCTAGACACTGTACTTCTAAGCCTTTAGTACAGAATCTGGAACAATAGAATCCATGTTTGATGAGCAGAATGCGGAGCTAGATCTGATCAATGAAGAATTTGATGAATTATATGAAATAGTGATGCCAAATTTGCTATTCTTCTCATGTATAGATTTTGAACCTTGGACAACTGAAATGAAAAAATTACTATCGATAGTAGATTTATTACATTATGATCATGAAGGTTGTGTCAATTTCTATGATAAGAGAAGAGGTGCAATAACATTACAACTTATTATATCAGCAGTGGATGCAAACATTTTGTCTAGTATTTTGGGTGAATTTGGTGAAATACCTAGTGCAAAAATATTTTGGAATATTCTTGAAATGAAGAAGTGGAGTGAGAATGTTGAAGTTGATGAAGGTATTGTTGATGAAAATGGTGATTGTGTTGACAGACTCGTAACTGGAAAAGAGATTGAAAATGACATTATTGAAGTTGCCATGATTAATGAAGAAAGTATGTTTGTAGCTAATAGTGAAATAACATTTAGTGATTTGGTGAATTCAATTGAGATTGATAATGGAGATGAATGTATCACTGCTAATGAACCCGTGTGTGAATCTTTGGTAAGTTTAGTTAAATATGACGATGAAAACTTTTCAAGTGAATGTTGGTTCCATATGTTGCAGGAGAAGAAATTCATAGATGGTTTGTTAAGTGGAAAAGTAACCCTGCTTACAGATCAAGTGGATGAAACTACAATAGGGAGGAAATATGAAGAAATGAAAGCTCTCTTAGAAGATAAAAATGAAAAGAACCAGTATGGTTCTTCCTATGATTTTTCATATGATTGTAACAATGTTTTTGAATGTGCACGTTTACAAGACAACGATTCATTTTCAATAGTGACTAATTATGAAGAAAACATGGAAGAAAATGAAGAAATTGACGAAGAAAATATTGAGTCAATTTTTATGGTTTGTAGCCCAGAAGAAATCAAGTATTATTATGAATTGATGTTGCAACAGTTCATTGAGCATGACATTGATGATTGTATCCAAAAAGGGAAACAACCCACTTATGAGAAGTTGGAAGAATTTGCAAGCATTAAAGACAAATGCTTCCAAGAACCTACAAAAGTGTTGAGGACAAAGAACAATAATTAGTGGACAAGTTCCAAAATGAAGAAGAACAAAGCCAAGATGAAAGTAAAGCAGAACAGAGTCAAGTTGAAACATATTTGGAGCATCAAGCCAATGAAGAAGCTCCATCTCCATCACTATCTGACAACAAGAAATGTCAAGATGAAATTGTTAGAGTCAAGTTGTAAGCCTAGCTGAGACTAAGACCAACATGCATGTTACTTATGTTAGGCATTTGTATTGTAGACAATCCATTTTTCCATTAAGGGGGAGTGTTGGAAAAATAATGGAGAATCTATTAGTTAAGCAGTTCTGATTATGTTTGTATTTAGGACTTAGATCCTATTTCCTAGGAGTTTGTTTTAACTCCCTACTTGATGTATTTCTTTATATTCATGACTGATTAATATGGAGTGTGTGGCATTGCTTAGGCTGCCTCCAGGCATAGCCCGCCTCACCTATGAGGAGCTAGTCTCATTTCACATTTTCTAAGTGAATCTACACACAATGTCACAGTAATAGGGCATAAAATGGAATTAAAAAAAAATAGCGTATAGAGAAAGAGAGGCAAAGATTCAAGGCTAGAGTCACAATAGTTATTAAGAAAGAAATCGTGTTTCGCCAAGAATGCCTCCTCCACTTGAAGCACAATCGACTTCTTTTCTCCACATGGCATCCTCCACCGAAGCACATTTGTCTTCTTTTCTCCACATGGCATCCTCATCAGTGGATGAAGCCAAGTCACTTAAAGCGTGAGGATTGGAAAATCAATTTTGTCGGCAACAATAATAACAACCAACTAATTTCATTAATAGTTTTAAAATGTTTAATATCCTATGTATTATGTATCCATATCCATATCCATAGAAATTTATAAACTATTTTGGATATTCCATTAAGAATCATAATAAATCTTTTTTATCATATAATTTATATATCATATATAAACTATATCATATAGTTTATACATCATTATTATATAATGATTAATTTAAAATGTAGTTTTAATGTTATGAGTTTAATACATGAAAATATTGAAATAACTTACATTTAAATGAATGAAGTAAAGTAAATAATATTTTCATATAATGAATCTAAAATATATCATGGAAAAATTCAATATAGGAAAAACCAATTAAAATTGAGGTTTTTTATTTTCTGTTATGTAATGAAAATATAAAAAGGGAGCATTAACTATGTTGCGGTATCCTTTATTTCTTCTAATCTGCTCCAAAATTGCTCTGCACTATTATGAAGTAATATCAATACAATAAGGATGGAATCATAATATCAATACAATAAGGATGGAATCCCTTTATTTCCTAATAGCTCAATAATATAAAAAGCTCCAATCTTTGATTTCAAAGTTTTAAACTCCAAAATAGTGTCGAAGGCTTATGGACTCCAAATCACCAAAGCACGTGTATAAGGATATCCAACATATTCATACCCATGAGGAAGATGACACATTATAACTCCAATTTTTTCATAAAAAAATATCAAAATAGTTGACACATTATATAATGATTCATTTAAAATCAAGAAGTGAAAAAATTAAAAGTGCAAGGAATGTTTCAACCATTGATGTCTCTTGCAAAGTCCTCTTGGGTATGCTCTCGTCCAAACTTAGTATGACATAGATGTTATCACATACTTACAAAGTCCTCTTGGGTATGCTCTCGTCCAAACTTAGTATGACATAGATGTTATCACATACTTACATTTGAATGTAAATCCATTTTAAATTTAGATTTATTAAACATTGAAAAGATCAAATTTCTTAAAAAATATTTTTTTAATATAAAAAATTAATACATAAAATTAAAATTAAAATTAAATGACAAATTAAATGATAAATTAAATAATTATATTAAAATTAAAATTAAATGATAAATTCCCCCAGATGGAGTGCCACGCAGAGCAGGGTGGGCACGTGGAGTAGCGCCAAGAGGGGTCATTAATGGTGGCCAACTACCCTCATATCCCCGCTAGTTATGAGGGACATCAATTCAGTCGGCCTCCACCTTTTGACGAGGCCTCTCACTTGCGCGAGCAGACCGACCAGCCAGAGTATTAAGCCCACGGCCTTAATGGCTACAACTACCATTTTCGCCCTTATCAACCTTCTCGGTGGCTTTGGGACACATTGGAAGATTACAGAGCCAAGAAAGAACAACAACGCAGGGGAAGTTCTGGCTCTCGTCCTTGTTCTCACCATGCCACGAGCAAGAGGAAGACCCCGCAGAGGCACAGGGTGGTACGCGATCGACTCACGACGGAAAAGGCATAAGAAGTTCGAGCAAGCTCTGGTTCTAGCCAAGCAAAAGAGACCCAGGGAGTCCAAAGAAGCAGACTCGCCCCCCAGAACATATGTTGAGGAAATTCCTTCGGCGGAACTCCCCCACGATTTTTCTGAATGTCGCATGTTCACGGTTCCAGACAATTGGAACCCCCCTGCATGTTTTGGAGCAAAAGAACTGCCTCCCCACCCGCGAGAAGCACACGGTCCCAACGACGCTCCCATTGAGGAATTCACCACCTGTCTGGTAGAGGAAGAGCTACCGGAAGGCAACGAGGAATTGAAGCCGCAGCGAACGCAACAAGCACACCAAGAGGAGGACGATGAGCAAAAGTCGCCACCCCCGCCACCACTTCTTCACCCGAAGCACTTGAACCTGATTTTCGAGGTCCGCAGCATGGTGGACGACCAAATCTTCAGAGCTGTCCGCATTAACCAATGCCTGGACATGTTGTACGCCGCCTACTCTAGCGCCACCCCACGACGACAATGCCCCACCTGCGCTCAACTCTATGCCATTCCTGTTAGACGCGGCAAGGAGAAGGACGACCGCGAGGACACCGATTAATAGGTTCTCCTGTTCAACATTGTTCAAAACTCTTTCTCTTTTTTGATGTTTATCAGAGCTGTAGCTCTTCTAGCTCATAGCCATGGTAGCGATAACATAGGCATTATCAAACTACTGTTAAAACTGGCCATGCACCCTGGTTTCCTCCGGGCAGGGTGGCAAAACAATGTTTTGAATTTGCATGCTAATTCAGACTGACCAACTGTCTCGATTTCCTTCATAGGCGAGACAGCTGGCACCTCCATGTCATGGTGTAATTTTGAAGTATTAATATAATAGGATCTGTTTTTACTTAAAAATAAAATAAAATTAAATGATAAATTAAATAATTATATTAAAATTAAATAATATAATAAAATTCAATAATTATATTAAAATTAAATGATAAAATAAAATAAATAATTATTTTAAAATTAAATAATAAAACTAAATTAAATAATTTTTTTTATAATTGTTACAATGAATATGTAAGTATATTTTCTCATACTTCAAATTCCAAACTAACACAAATGACTAAGACAAGTACCCCAAATAAATCTGTGAAATACTTTTAGAATATACAAAGCATAAACGCCAAAACAACCTCCTGTCTATTCCCGATTCAAATGCTAATTTCATAATTACTCCATTTGATATTAATTATTAATTAATATTTGTGTTATGGAATGAAATGAGAACATTGATCGTTTACTCGATGAATGATAATTTTGCTATTGCGGACAGTCCACGATGAAAACAGTTCAATTTGTAAAGTAGAAATATTTAGTGAATGACAATTTTGTAATTGTGAATAGTCCACAATAAAACAATTCAATTTGTAAAATAAACTTATTTTAAATAATTATAAATTTATGTTTCAAGTTATGAAATTTTCATTATCTCCCGTTTTGGACATTATTTTATATGAAATTATTGGCACCGCTTGGTAACTCGATATTAATTGATATGATATATATTAAAGGTTACCAACAAGTATAGGGGTTCTCAAGGTCAAAGGTGAATTCACCTTTGAAAAGTAAACTAAATGATTTTCGTAATAATAAATTAAAAACATAAACTAAATGATTTCCGTAATAATAAATTTAGATTAGTATATAATACATTAATTTGAATTTTTTTTTTATAAGTTTTATTTTATTATTAGATATAGGTTATGAATTCTAATAATATTGAAACACGATGATGTAATCTAAATATATTATAATTATCTTAAATTTATTTTAATTCCATATTTATTATAAGATGAGAATGATCAAATATGTAAACTTGTTTTAGAATGTAAAACTTGAGGAAATGTTTGCATATTGAGTTATTTGATCCTTCTAGACACATGATATGTTCGAAGTTAAGATGGATTTGCACTGTAACGACCTTGCTTAAATAAATGTAAAGGATTATTAATTATAATTAAATTGATAATTTGATTGTCCTAAGATGTTAGCCAAACAATAATTGTTTTCTATATAATATTAACTAAATTAATTATCATTAATTATTGTTCATAATTGTCAATGGTTATTTAATTATTAATCAACTCTTTAATTATGTGAGTAAAKAATTAATAGGGTTGATAATTTAATTTATTAAAACTTACGTATATGAGTGGGATAACAAACATTAAATAAAGGATAAGAAGCATTAAATAAATGGGATAAGATATTAGGTAGGGAGTAAATGAAGGGAAGTCGGTGAAGGAGGGATAAGGGGGGGAAAGGAGTTTGACGGGGGCATTATTCGATGGGAGTTGGGGATGAATTTTGGAGAGCTGGGGATTGGCAGAGTGAAATTTTGAGTGGAATTGACACAGTGCACCGGGGGTTGCTAGGGGTTTTGGGCACGGAGGGTCAGGATATCCGTTGATATCCTGGGGCTAGGGAGCTACCTAGTTGGCAGGGAGGACGGTTTTGGGTAGTGTTTTCCAGAAGCGGGAAGGAAGCAAGAGGCGGGAAGACACAGGTTGATAGCATCAGGTTCAGGTAATTACCAAGAATTATGCATTGTTTTGTATAAAAAATTGTTATTAAATTTTATTATTATGATGAATATGATTGCGAATGTGCTAATGTAGTAACTTTTAAATTTTACTGTTGTGTTGTAATTCAATGGTTGTTTAAATTAATTCAGTCATTACATGCACTGGGTTCAATCATGGGCGGTCAAGTTAGATCATCATCAATATGTATATGTATATGTTCAATGATGAAAAAAGTAAATAATAAGAAACTAATAGTACCCCTATGATAAATAATACATAGATTACATAGTGACCAATCTCAATATGTCTTCTTAAGATTCTCTGGTAAGTATTCACAAAGGGTGAGCAACATATCGAGAATGAATACAACGATTAAAAGTCATATTAGTTAAATGATTGATACTCATACACTTAATGCAAAATAAGGATGATGAAAATTGTGAAGGATGATCCTCACATGACAGCCGTATTTGAGAAAGATTCACAAAGGAGGAAAATAGTTAAGTAAAATTGGAATGGATGGTTAGGTTGGGTAAGTGGGAAGACCAACACAAGCAAAACAACAAGGGCCCATGTTAAAATGAGTATGGTACTTGTGTTTATTGCTTCCCTCACCTCCATGTAAGTGCGTCTAAGATGTAACAACATTCCAATTACTTCCGGGCCAAAATTATATTATTATAATAATTAAAAAATACATATTACCTCGCTTTAAAGCATGCATTTTTGTTACGATTAATTTATTATAAAATTCTTCTAATTCCACAAATCATTAATAAATATTTCATATATACAAATTGATATTTGAAGTTTCAAGTTCCGACTATACTTTTCAATTTACTGACCCCAAAACAAATATTTGACCTACTAATACTAATTTTTTTATCAAGCAAGTTACAACAAATAAGTTTAGTAGAGTTCAAAGACCAAATAAATTTTAGAATGTACAACAAAATATTGCAACTTTCCCATCCCAACTCAAACGAGACATAGGTAAATGGATACAACAAAGTGTAAGAAGACTAAGTCTATATAATACAATCAAACCAAGTAATTATTCATTGTGAAAGTTTGAATAAAAAAAATTGCCCAATTGAAAAAGACAAGTGGAGAGTCACTAAAGTTGCTTCTTCCATGTCTATTATTTTTTCTACTATCATTATATCATATATGTCAACATGTTTATGCATCCGTGGAATGAGAGGCATATACATGATCATATTCTTTAAGGTCATAGAATGAGAGCAACATATCCAAATTCCAATTCCAAATCAATCTCTAATACATTATCATCAAGTCTTTGACTGGTTTGATTTCCATTTAGAGGTAACAATGGCCTATCACATGTGGACACAAAATAAGTCGCAATTGATACATGTAAGTAAACATCGTTGTGGAATACTTAAGATAACTTGTGCCTTTAGCTCTAGTTACCATTGCCTTGATTCTTTCCCTTGTTTGGTCCTTTTGCCATGCCTTCAAGGGAGGGGAGCAATGCAACTCCCCCTCCCTTCTCCATAGAAGTTATTGTCTTTCATTATGCAGTCTCCTTGATGAATAAATTTGGAAAGAAATCTCCTCCTTCAAGTGTTGTGAAGAGTATGGCATCCCTAATGTAACACTACCTCCTTCAACTCCAATATTGAAACAAGTTTCCTTGCTAGAGCATGCCTTGGTTAAGAAATTCACTGGTTTATGGCCTTTCCCATAAACCATAGTGTTGTAGGAAAATCTGCCTGCGGACAAGTAGATCGACCTCTAAGGCTTGACCTTAACCCTAGACATAAAAGTGCTTATCATGGACACTAAATTTCTTTCGAATCTATCTAAGCCTAATGCATGAGAAGGGAGAATAACAGAAGTACCTCTTAACTGACGTTTGTCCCTGCACGCTCCGAGTTGCGCTCCAATCCTTTGCTCCTCACTGAGGTCTGTGGACAAAACGAGATATGACCACTTCCTACTCTATTGACATTAGCTTGAAAACAGATATATCACTGAATGATAAGTTCATGTAACGTCAGACATAAACTAGAAAGAAACAGACCAAGCATGTCATATTAATGAGAATAATGATAGCAGTACTTACAATCGTAGATGCGAATGCGACAGCTTCGTCAGGTCCTCTTCGTCTAACCCTTGCCTAAACGATCCACAACCTGGATGGCAACAGCTTCAATGATTGCTCTCCTTCGACTGACTGCAAATTTCCTCCAAGATCATAAGTTTCACATATTCAGTTCCTCCTCCTCACTTATGAGATCATAAGTTTGGTGTGATTCTCTCAATTTGCAGCCCATACCACTCATGAGATCATAAGTTTGGTATGATTCTCTCTTTCTGTTCCTTCACTTATGAGATCATAAGTTTGACATCATTCTCCAATTTTCATCCCCCTTTCACCATTAGAAAGCTTGCTTATATAGCCTTGGAGAGGCTCAACAATCTTGAGATATCCTTGGGGAGGTTGAGGATTTGCCTCCTTCAGTTGAGGATCTGCCCTAGGATCATGGCTGGACCAAGGATTCGAGCTCAACTACTTTCCAAGAATGAAAAGACGCTTCCCCCATTCATCTCAACAGCTCAACAACTTCCCAGAATAGGTAGCGCTCCCTCAAAAGGGCCATCAGAGCGTTGTAGCGCCCCTTAGTAAGCTTTAGGGTGTGCCAGCGCTCTCAAAATCTATAATGCTCCCTCAAAAGGGCCTGGGAGCGTTATAACGCTCCCTGACAGTGTATGGGGGAGCGTCGACGCTCCGAGATAGTGTAAGGGGGAGCGCTCCTCTCCAAAAACTCAGTTTTTGAGGTGCTGTCAGATGGCAAAAGGTTTGCAAGCCTGTTGACTCATTTCTCCTCTTCCAAATCAGATGTTTGAGGTGTTTCAAGTGTCTTTCTC
>ML788628.1:307844-344102 GCA_009831015.1 Picea engelmannii
TGGCTGGACCAAGGATTCGAGCTCAACTACTTTCCAAGAATGAAAAGACGCTTCCCCCATTCATCTCAACAGCTCAACAACTTCCCAGAATAGGTAGCGCTCCCTCAAAAGGGCCATCAGAGCGTTGTAGTGCCCCTTAGTAATATTTAGGGTGCGCCAGTGCTCTCAAAATCTATAACGCTCCCTCAAAAGGGCCTGGGAGCGTTATAACGCTCCCTGACAGTGTATGGGGGAGCGCTGGTGCTCCGAGATAGTGTAAGGGGGAGCGCTCCTCTCCAAAAACTCAGTTTTTGAGGTGCTGTCAGATGGCAAAAGGTTTGCAAGCCTGTTGACTCATTTCTCCTCTTCCAAATCAGATGTTTGAGGTGTTTCAAGTGTCTTTCTCATGTCGTTATAGGCATGACATAGGCATCAAAGCAGTATGCTTTGCTTGATGTTTTTACGACACTTGTGAGCAACATACAACACTTGCGACCTTGTGAGAAAAATGCGACACTTGCAACCTTTGTAATGACGACACTTGCGACACTATCAAAGTGAGTAATTTTGATGTGTAACACATAGACCAATGGGTTTCAAAGAATTGGATGCCCTTAATCAAAGGAAATCTCTCTCATTTTCTCTATGGAAGGGAATTCTATGCCTTCTTGTTTGAATTCAAAGAGGACATGAACTTTATCTTCAAAAATGGTCCCCACTTGATGTGCCCAAGGGGATTGTATTTAAATAGGTGGATATTATATTTTGATCTAGATGTCAATATGCTCTTAGTAGTCCCTGTCTAGGTTAGGCTACCCCCATCTCCCTCTTCACTATTGGAATTACAATTTTTCAGAGGCCATATATAGACGAGTCAAATCTAAAAGGGTTGATCATCTATGCGCAAACCTGTGTTGAGGTGGACTTGGAGAAAGGCCTCCAAAATGTCATCACCTCCAAAAGGTCGTTACTCTCTCCTTAGATAACCTTTTGAAGCTCATGACCAATGAAAATTAGTCAAATCCAATCAAACCTCCACACCGATAATTTTGAAACCCCCTCATTTGTCCTTTGTAGCCTTTGGAAAACCTCCTCCCTTATCTAATCATTAGGAAACTCTCTCTATCCTAGAATCTTCAGCCCTATCATCCCCTTTAGTCACCCCTCCCCTAGTTTAATCCTTTCTAATACGTAAATTGTCGTGGATATTTGATCTGTAATCTATTGTGGATATTCCACTGGAAAAGTTCATCACAACAAATCTTATAAATAAAACTATAATCTACACTATGAAGGTCAAATTCCTTTAGATTATAGAATATTTAGTCACTGATTTTCTGCTTATGCATGAAATAGAAAAAATGCAGAAAATAGAGAACAAAAAAGTTCAATCACACACCATCCACAAGATAACACAAATATTTTCTCTAGGAAACCCTTACAGGAAAAAATCCAGCTAGAAGGTGAGACTACTCTGATATCTTTTCTCTGGTATGGAATAATGCAAGTATAAAGGATAAGACACTCTCTATGGAGTTACCTGAGACCTATGGCCTATTAGGTTGCTATAGAAAATTAACCCGCTCTATTATTCTCTCTAATTTCCCAATCCTAGTTGTTTTGTTCTACTATGGAACAAAATAGAATAACATTGAATGTAACCCCTTCTCCTCCTAGTGGCCTGGTATTTAACATAGCCTGATAGCCATCTAGGGGTAGGTTTTTTAATTCCTCAACCCTCAATTGTGGTAGGGTTTTGAACCTTATAGAATCTTCTTGAAATTATATAAGTAGCTAGCCCCATATGAATGAGTAACATGGGATGACGTGGCATCCTCTCATACCATGGTGGTCAACACGGTAGCTCAACTTGCGATAGACATAACTTTTGCATACAAGCTCCGATTGATGCACAATTTGCACCGTTGGAAAGGTATCAGAGTGTAGAAAAAATTAAAGGGGGTGTGCATATGTTTTGGAAACCAAAACCCCCAAGAAAACCATTTAATGCCTCAAAATAACTCTAGAAGGTTTCAGGCCCCAATTTTCTAAACTGGGACCTGCCACTAAAATCACCCTACAAGACAATTCCTCCATTTTTTTTCCACTTTGAAAGAATTGAGATGAAAAATCATATAGTGATCCAATCTAGACCATACCTCCCCATTTAGGGAGGCTTTTGGTCCCCAAAATATTTACTAAACGAGGTGGGGAAAATTTTCCTCTACCTTCTCCCTGGAGTACCATTTTGCTTTGTCTGGAAGTTGTCCTTTCAACCCAATCTTCCAAAGGTCATCCTACCCCTGTCTTGTAGTTCTAGACCGCTTCTGCAAAACAATGTCCTCTTCTAACTCTTCCTAAGCATCTGGTGCTAAGTCCTCTATGGACGATAGGACCTACTCCTCCACCTGATCCAACATGGAAGGCTCGTAGAATTTGAGATTCACCACATTCACTACTGAGTAAATGCACATGTATGGGGGTAGACTGAATCTGTAAGCATTATCTCCCACCTTCTCCAATACCTCAAAAGGACCATACCACAAAGCCTTGATCTTCTTACTAGGACCCTGTATCATTTCCTTATTCAATTGTAACCATACTCTGTCTCCCACTCTAAATGTTCTCTCTGTTTTGTGCTGGTCATGTCTAGCCTTGTACTTTTCTTGTGACTTCTTCAGTGCCTCTCGTACTTTCAAATGGATATTCCTGATCTTCTCAACATTTGTTTCTTCTTTTAATGCATCTCCTATGAGGTTCTTCCTCACTCCTCCTTGTTGTCAATATACAACATCTAAGGGTGAAGGTGGAAAATATCCAAAGAAAGTTTCAAAAGGTGACTTACCAGTAGAAGTGTGGACTGCTATGTTATAAGAGTGTTGTATATAGATCATATTTTCATCCCAAGTCTTCATATTTTTTTGATTGTAACCCCTCAAAAGATACACTAAATTCCTATTGACTACTTCCGTCTGCCCATATGTCCGTGGATGGAATGTTGTATACCTCACACCCCCAAGGGTGCATCACACCCCCAACAAAGCCACCCATAAATGAGACAATATGAACCCTTGATACGTCAAGAACCCCATGCCCGAGAGTATTTTCCCTCCACCCACCTCATACTCATTGCATAGTCTAGAAAAGGGGTCTTCTTGGGAAACATTCCCTGACTTGGGGATTAGCCTACCTAATAGGGCACCATGACACCCCTCCCATACCTAAATTTGGAAAAATTTATAAGGTCTTTGATCACGTGTCTTTTTGTAACTTGAGATGGTTCATGTCTTCTTAGAAACCATCCCATGACATCTTTGAACCAACTTTAGTCCACAAGCTAGCTCTTGGACCAGAGCAAGCTCTCTCCTATGATTTAAAAACACTGGTTTTCCACTGTCACTAAGCATCAATTCTAACATTAAGCACAAATGCACAATTTGAAATGATAAAATAGGGTTGACAGAGTTGAGAACAACAAATTCAAAAGACTAGAATAAAAGTTGTTAACTTCTCAGATAAGAGGACCTGATCCATTGGGCACAAAGTCTCATTCAATAAAGCATAAAGATTGATTGTGATAGATAGGAGAAAATGAGAACAACAATATCTCAAATCTGACAGTGAGTAAGGAAGTCTCTACGAATCTGAGATGAATAATGATGATTTTGTTGGGAATAAATGAATCCAACAAAATGATTCTCTAAGTTGGTCACAAACAATGAAATCAATAATTTAAACAATATAAAATCTCTTTAATTAATTAACAGTAGTGCTGGTCATACCAAATTGTTGTTTGCAGGTTCATTCAAACAAAATGGTAAAGAACATAGATCTAAATATAGGAAGCTTAACACATAAAATAGAAAATAGAAAGATAACAGAGCTTTATTCAAACAAGAGATGAATCCAATGAACTCTTCTGGTCTTGAGATTTACAAAAGAATGGCCACACGAGCTCATTCTCCCAGAAAACACAGTCCAATTACTAAATCTAATCTTCCTAACCTACCCCCTTTACTCTATCTTCAACTACCGATTTTATCCTCTTTGATTGTTGACTTCCTACCTCAAAATTATCCATGAAATCTTCAACAAATTTCTTGTAATGTGGAACAAATGCAAACATATATACCCTAAAAAAGTGGATTTCACAAAGATGACAACAACTAGAAATGATTGTTGTAACAATTCCTCAAAATATGTGTATTAATCTTGATCTAGGCACCAAATCAATTTTCCAATTCTACACTTGTGCGTGTTCTTTCCTTCTCTGAAAAATAAGATTATGTTGTTTTGTTAATTCTTCAAATTTTTTTAATTTCCACCTCTACCAACAAAACTTATTATCAATATGGTTTTTAGATGGCATACGTGATATCTGCTTTAGAGACCCTCCTCATTATAATTAAACCAAAGAATAGCTTGATTCTTCCTCAAGATTGGATGGGTGTTCAATTTGGCATTGGGGTTTTTTGGAAAATCGGTCATCCACGAAAACTGAGAAAGTTGTGTTCAATAAAACGACTAAATCTCTCAAACTGTTCACCATTTTTGAAATCTTTCCGTTAAACACCCAATTTGGGTCATTGTGCAAAAAAAACCCTTGTTTTAGAATTTGCTAGTTCATCTACTTTTTTTCATAAATTGAGTCAGAAATTCGTTTCCTAAAAACTACAACATGTCGACTTTCTATGCATTGTGGGGGAGGGACACAACCTGTTGATAACTTTAATTTTACTCAAGACCACAGTTAGCCTCCCACCTTTTTTAATCAAACATGGGGGGCCCTAAACACGATTAACCTACCAAAACACACTTTATTAATATTAATAACATAATGTAGCATATGTAAAGTTTATTAACATATATTAAAACAAAGTAAATTTATATTTAATTAAATAAAATAAAATCTAACGCTTAAACTATGTAACACTATAATAATGTTTTATTTAAAACATTTTAAAACAAAATTTAAACAAAGATAAAATAAAAGGTTAGAAATTTAAATCAACTATTTAAGTAATAACGACTAACTAAAACCTATAAAATAAAATTTAAAAGAAAATGTAAAAGATTAAACTAGCTATTTAATCAACATTAATTTAAAACTAATTAAAATAAAATTTAAAAGTTTAAATTAGCTATCTAATTCACATTAATTAAAAACTAATTAAAATAAAATTTAATTAAAAATCATTTAATGTTACAACATTAGGTTCCAACTCCCATCATTAGTAGAATAGGATTAAAAAAATTTCACCCATTCAACTTTATTCATAACTGTCTAAGGTAATGTACTAATAAATTTTAGCTTAAGAGTTAAGTTTATAACTAATATTTGTTGATACTGAGAGGGGGGTGAATCAGTATCAAGTAGAATTTAAAAACTTTTTCAACTTATACTTAAACCATTAAATTATATCCAATGAGCAATGAACAATAGTGTAAGGGTTGCATCAATACACCACAATACACCATGAACAATATATGAGAAATAATCAATAGTTATTGGTCAAGGAAAGTAATGACTTCCAAAGGTAGCTACAACTTCCAAATATAAAGGGAGGGATAAACCTCCAAGAGGAAGATACAATCCTCCAATATCAAGAGAGGGTTGACCTCTCCATCCTTGCCCCTTCCTTCCACCCAAGAATATATTAGAGATAATAAAACTTTACATTAAATCATCACCATCAACCAACCATCACATAGAGCTTGATAATGCTTCTTGAGACTTCTTCAACTTCTGTAATTCTTCAATTCTTGGAATACTACGATCCTGTAGATAATATTACACAATGTATTCTTTGAAACTCCTCCAATTTTCAGTCCTTGAATCCTCCCCAAAAAGAAGTTATAGAAAGAATGGTAGACTTTATTCAATTTTGGTTTATTTAGGAGAACGAACTTGTATAGAATGCCCCACGCTCAATATTTAACATAATATTCTAAAACTTGCACAAAAGAAAATACAGTCCGTACTCTTTCCAATGAAACTTGTTCCACTTCATTTGGATTCTATATGAAGAAGTTATGACTGTTTTACCTAGAACACCTGTTTATTGACTAGCTTCAGGACTGGTAAAAAACCCTATCTTCCACAGAGTGTATCTCCATAATTATAATGAATCAAGAGCTAAAATTTTTACCACAAGTACCTTGATATGTCTTCTCAATACCGTATCAATTTCATCATCTGAGTCATTCTATAAATTTTTTTTATAGCGAAAATGGTAAGATGACCTGAAAATAACATACCTTAGAACACATCACCAAAAGACTTCATCCTCCCTTGAAATCCAGCCTTCTTTACTTATGATTTCCTCTAAAATTCGAATTGTGTATAAAATGAATGTATAATGATATGTATTTATACCATTTATGTCACTTTCTTTTAACATTAGGGCTGACCTGACACTTTATTATTTTGTAATTCTTTTCTTTAATTATCTCCAGGGCCTACATGTACTTCCTTCTTCAATTCACTTTGTCATCTTCAAAAATTCATTTCTCCTCAACCATGAGGATCCACGTGACGTGCCACATACCACTAGAAACAACATGATGTATACTATCCATCCATGGGTGTTGTATCTACATGTGCATTGTCCTTCATGTCCAAACACCTTCATTAATATTTCAGTCCAAAACCCATGACTAGGGTTGACATCAATGACAACAACCAATCTTCCAACAATATCCCCCTTTGTCATTGATGGAAACACTCATGCTCCCCCTATCATCATTATCCCAATTTCTCTCCCCCTTTGACATCAATGGAAAAGGGTAGGGCTTCTCCCCCTGAGTTTAATGGAAAAATGTAACTCTCTTCTTTGGGGCTGCTCCCCTTGAACATGTGGCACTCAATAATAATTCATCCTTATTTTTGGTCTTTGAGAATTTTCCTTCCTTGGAATCCTTTTGTGTGGCTTCTATCTTCTCTCTCTTCTTCATGTCTAGGATGTATATGTTGTTCAATCTTCTTGTTGCAGTTGAAACCAATCTTCCTGAGTTATTTTCTTTGATTTTACATTTTTTGGAGTCAACCGTAAGAGTGTATCATTGATCACATATTTTCCTGACACCGAGGAGATTATGCTTTAGATCTTCAACCAATAGGACTTTTCTTGCTTTTACATTTTCACTTCCAAGCTTTAAAATTCCTTTTCCAAGTATTTTGGTATATGAGTCATCTCCAAATGCAACATTTCCACCCTTTTTCTTCAAGCCGACAAATTTGCTTTGATCTCCAGTCATATGAGATGAGTACCCACTGTCTATGAAACATTCATCTTCTTCTTTGCATTCTTTAGCGACCAATGTTATTTGACAATTTTCATTTTGTGGAATTTCTTTCCTTTTCCATGTTGTAGTTGGTATACAAACATTCTACATATGATTATCTTCTTCATCTCTCTGCAATCTCGTGCTTTATGACCAAGATTATTGCACTTGTAACATACAATATTTTTATCCATTAATGGGTCAAATGGATTATAATTTATGTTGATAGGTCTATGAACATTTCCATATCTACTATTTTCACCATTCATGTAGCTTGCATAGTTATTCCTTTCATTGATTCTACAATTGATTGCCTTGTGTTCAAAATTTCCACAAGTATAACAATGTCCAAGAAAGAAATTTTGATACCTGGGAGTAAGTGATCTTCTTTGTGGTGTTGTCCATCTGGGTTCATGATCTATTCTTCTGTAGTTTCCTTCATAATGATTTATTTCATACCTGATGGGAGAGGATCTTCTTGATGTCTCATTCCATCTGAATTCTAGTCTTCTATCTTGTTGTTCAACTTGTTCTGGAGTGTTAGTTTCATCATTTTCATCTTCCTTCTCTTGTTTTGTTGTCTTCAAACTTCCATTGTATCTTAGTCATGTCTTGTCATTTGGAGATCTTTGATTGTTAAGGATATCATCTAATTTTTCAGTGCTTTTTTCAAACTTTTTCAACTTTTATGGTATCAATAGTAGCTCCCCTTTTGTGTGATCCAATTCTGCTTTCAATTTCTCATAATCTTCTAATTGTTCCTTCAAGATATTAATGGTCTTTTCAAACTTATAATTCTCTTCTTCAGAACTACTCAATTCACCTTTTAGTATTATGTTTGTGTTTCTAAGATTGTTATTTTCAGTTTCAACATGCTTCAACTTTTCAAGATTCTCATCTTCTTGTTCACTCTCTGCGTTGTCTTTGTATCCCCAAAAATAATCAAGGTTGGTTTCTTCATCTGAATCTTCTTCAAAAATTATTTCTTCTTCTTTAGAATTCTTGTGATCATCATCCTGGGTTTCTTGGGTTATGAAGAGGACTTCTCCTCCATCATTATCTTCTTCATCACTCTCAGTTGAGGAGATGTCATCATCCTTGGAGTAGAATCTCTTTTTATTGTTGAGACTTCTCTTTTTATAGTAGCAGTTTTCAACAATATGTCCTATTCTACCACAGTTAAAGCATTTGAGAGGAGACTTACCTTTGTATTTTCCACTTCCCTTCTGGAACCTTCTTACACAATTTGCTATTTCTTCATCAAGGTCATTATCCCTGTCTTTTGTCTTGTTTATGGATTTAAAGGCTGTTTCATTGTTTGGCTGGTCTCTTTCTGTACCTGTTCTCATTTCATATGCTATAAGAGATCCATGCAATTCATCCATTGTCATTTTGGTCAAGTCCCTAGTTTCTTCAATGGCAGAGACCTTAGAATCATACCTCAAGAGAAGTGATCTCAACACTTTTTGTACAACCAACGATTCATCGAGCTCTTCACCTAATCCTCTGATAACATTAACAACTTCATCAACTCTAAGAAGATAGGTTGCAATATCTTCCTTTTCATTCATCTTCAAATTTTCAAATTCTTCTCTATGTCGTTGAAGCTTGACCTGCTTAACTTTTGGATCACCTTTGTAGATACTCTTGAGTTTGTCCCATACCTCTTTAGCAGTGTTGCAACCCATCACTTTTCTAGAAATGGTTGGTGCCAATGATACTATAATAACATGTCTGGATTTTGAATTACAACTCATAAGCTTCTTCTCATTTGGATCGGTTGGAGCATTATTTGGGATTACATAGCCATTTACAACTGAGTACCAAATGTCTACTCCCAAAGCCGTTAGGTAAGTTTTCACTCTATCACTCCAGTATGCATAATTTCTTCCATCAAATTTTTGAATCCCATTTGAAATGTGCTCATGGTCATCCATCTCTGCTCAGGATTTTCCTTCCAGTGGTTAAACTGTTCTAAAGGCAACCTGCTCTGATACCAATTGTTGATACCGAGAGGGGGGTGAATCAATATCAAGTAGATTTTTTTTTTTTCAACTTGTACTTAAACCATTCAATTATATCCAATGATCAATGAACAATAGTATACGGGTTACATATATACACCACAATACACCATGCACAATATATGAGAAATAATCAATAGTTATTGGTCAAGGGAAGTAATGACTTCCAAAGGTAGCTACAACTTCCAAATATGAAGGGAGGGATAAACCTCCAAGAGGAAGATACAATCCTCCAATATCAAGAGAGGGTTGACCTCTCCATCCTTTCCCCTTCCTTCCACCCAAGAATATATTAGAGATAATAAAAATTTACATTAAATCATCACCATCAACCAACCATCACATAGAGCCTGATAATGCTTCCTGAGACTTATTCAACTTCTGTAATTCTTCAATTATTGGAATACTATGATCCTGTAGATAATATTACACAATGCATTCTCTGAAACTTTTACAATTTTCACTCCTTGAAGCCTCCCCAAAAAGAAGTTATAGAAAGAATGGTAGACTTTATTCAATTCTGGTTTATTCAGGAGAGCGAACTTGTACATAATGCCCCACGCTCAATATTTAACATAAGATTCTGAAACTCTCACACAAGAAACTAAAGTCCTTACTCTTTCCAATGAAATTTTTCCCACTTTATTTGGATTCTCTATGAAGAAGTTATGACTGTTTTACCCAGAACACATGTTTATTGACTAGCTTCAGGGCTGGTAAAAAACCCTATCTTCCACAGAGTGTATCTCCATAATTATAACGAATCAAGAGCTGAAACTTTTACCACAGGTACCTTGATATGTCTTCTCAATACCATAGCAATTTCACCATCTGAATCGTTCTATAAAAAAAGGTATAGTGAAAATGGTAAGATGACCTGAAAATAACATACCTTAGAACACATCACCAAAATACTTCATCCTCCCTTGAAATCCATCCTTCTTTACTTCTGATTTCCTCTGAAATTTGAATTGTGTATCAAATGAATGTATAATGATATGTATTTATACCATTTATGTCACTTCCTTTTAACATTAGGGCCGAACTGACACTTTCTTATTTTGTAATTTTTTTCTTTAATTATCTTCAGGGCCTACATGTACTTCTTTCTTCAATTCACTTTTTCATCTTCAGAAATTCATTTCTCCTCAACCATGAGGATCCACATGACGTGACACATACCACCAGAAACAACATGATGTATACTATCCGTCCATGGGTGTTGTATTTACATGTGCATTGTCCTTCATGTGCAAATACCTTCATTAATCTTGGGGTCCAAAACCCATGACCAGGGTTGACATCAATGACAACAACCAATCTTCCAACAATATTTATCAATTCAAGGCTTTAAAGTTTATAGATAAATAATTTATACTATGACTTAAGTAAGGCCAACACATAATTATTTATGAGGATACTAGTTTTAATTGAGTAATTTTATTTTTGAGGATACTTATTGGGTAACCCTCCATCTTTATGGCGTTGCTACATTGCCAAAAAGAATCCATATCCTATGGTGTAGTCACCTTGACATCACAGGCCTTGCTTCACTCCTAGCGAGTGTCCATAGCCCCGATGAAAATACCTGCAGTTCCCAATTGAATGTCCTTTCACCATCTCCTTGTATTTTTTTTAATCCATGTATAAGATAGGGGAAATCAATGTGTTTTACACACCTAGGGATGATGTTTGTTTATCAAAGATGAGTTGGAAATACTTAAGTTATAAGTATACTCAAAACGTTTTTCATTCCCTCAATCTTAATCTATGTCTTTCCAAAATATACCATTTTTATACTTATTAATAATTTTAGAATGCCTTGAGTGAAAGTATTATGTATAAATTTGACAGTAAAGCCTTTATTTAGAAGAGAATTACCTAAAACATACCTTTCAACTTTTATGAGGAAATAAATGAGATATTCTCCTTTCTAGTTAATAATAACATATCAAAATCTCATCATTAGTCAGAACAATCTTTTCTACTAGAATTAGTAAAATTTGAGATCATTATGATTTATTTATTTAAAAGAGAATACTATAATCTAGAAAATTATATATGATAAATCTAATAAAAATCTAGTCTAACAAAGAAAAATAAATAAGCAATCTCTAATTCTAAACAACTTAAATTTTGAAGAATTTTCTCAATTTAGAGGGAAAATAATTCCCAACATATTTTAGTTGGATTATTAAAAATGGATTTTATTTTTTCCTAAAACTCAAAACCTGTACAAAAACTTGAAATTGAAAACATAAGTAAAAATGCTCAAATGCAAGCTTATTTATGTACAATTAGATCTTATTCTAAATCTATCCAGCCAACTTGATCATGTGAAATGATACTTCTAGTGAAACCAAGTGAGAAAATGACTATTTGAATGATTATAATTTTCATTTTTACTTTTGAAATAAAATAAAAGTATGAATATTTGTAACTAAACATAAAGTTTTGATCCATACCAAGAGAAGAAGAAAAATGTAACACTTACTCCTCGTGATGATTCAAGGAAAATTTCCACAATGTCTTGAAAATCATGAAATATTACCTCCATTCCCTCAATGAATACCTCTGCTTGATCCAACTGACTAAATTGTTTTTCCATTATAACTAATTTCTCTTTAAATGGTGCATACTCATTAAAACATTCTCCAATGTTTTGATCTTCAAATCCCTTTATTATGTCATATATATCATAAACTGGTTTATAACTAACAAAAATTCTGAAGGTTTGGAAATTTGGTTGTCTTGAATATGTTCATACTCTCCTTGAATAGGAAATTTTGAATCATGAGACCCTGGAAAAACAATATGCTAAAAAGAAAACTGATCCTTATCTTTAAAAAAAATAGTTTTCACATATTTAAGACCACCAATACATTTATTTTCATAACTGTTATATATGTGCTTATTGTTGTTCGAAATTTCTTTGTACAATTGATGCAAGAGCATCAAGAGCATGACAACGGGTATGTCAAAAACCCAAGATGATGGCGATGCAGGGGGATAAAGGTACATGTATGTTGATTCATGATGGAAGAATGGTTGATGATCCATGTACGAGAAAGAGTTTCGTAGAGAACTGACGAATACAACGGTTGGCGACCCATGTACTCCGGTGGATGGAAATATTTTTATATGGACTTAAAAAATGTTTATGTTTGCATGCACATGAGGATAAAGAGGATCGAGGATGAATAGTGAAGAATACCAAATATCGTGGAAAACCGAATAGGAAGACAAAGGGTGACGACGATATAGAACCTAGAAGAGAGAAGGGATCAATTTAATGAAGAATGCTCATTAAGAAGGGAACTTGAAGGAATAGTTCCTACTTGTAATGTTTAATGAATAAAATGTTGAAATTGTAATGATGTAGACTAATTCTAGAAATTCTACATATGAATTAGAGATGAGGATAATGAAAGTTATTAGGGATGTATATTTACCGAGTGATTCATGGAGATATGTTGAAATATTTAAGGAAAGATTGTGGAGAAGGTTATGGAGATAGTTATACATATAGTTGAACTAATTATCTAATTACGTAATAATTGTTATGGTCACCTATTGTTATAAAATGGACCATTTGTACACTAAATGAACAAACATGAATGGTTTGATAATTAAAATTTTCCCTTTGGGGGAAATGTTAGTATATGTCCTTGTGTCCCTTGCTTTGCTTAATGTAGTGCGTTTTATTTTGTTTATTCCGCTATGAGTTTTGAGGCTATCATTTTGGTATTAGAGTGATGGTATCCAGAAAATACATGTTGTCTAGAGAAGACGTGGGGATGTGGAGTGTTTGCTGTCTTCTATTTGGCACTGAGGTGAGGCACGAGGATTATTTGACACGTGAACAGTGCAAATATATGAATGAAAAGTTGCGAGGGATTTATTGGAAGGCCAAGCCCATGGAATCACTTTTGGTTTACTCCCCCAAAACTTCTTAAACCTTAGACTATAAGTATCGATTATTAAATTTTACATTTTATGTGAAAAAAATTGCAGAAATCACAGAAAAATAAATTCATAAGTCAAATTGTGTTGTTTAAGCTCAATATCCTCCAAAACACCCCAAATATGTTCAAAATGACAGTCGATTCATAGCAATCAAAGTCACGTGGGAAAAATGAGTTCAAGTTGCAAAGAATGGTGTTTATATGTGTTTATGTGTTGAGTTGAATCTAGAACAAGCATAAAATTAATGAGAAACCGATCTATCTGAGGAGAAACTGATCCCATCTATTACGCAGTGTCACGTTGTGTTTCTGGTGAGTGGATAGTAAAGCTTGCGTTATTTACTAATACAATGAAGCTTCAATTGAGCCAATAGGATACCACTATGGTCTATAATTGAGACAACATGTTAAATACCAAACACCTGAATACAAAATACCACAATAGTTTTAGAAAAATAGGTGTGCTCGTTTGAG
The DNA here is from genome assembly GCA_009831015.1 of Picea engelmannii. NCBI lineage: Eukaryota > Viridiplantae > Streptophyta > Pinopsida > Pinales > Pinaceae > Picea > Picea engelmannii. The sequence goes on from ML788628.1 coordinate 321,571, forward strand.
CAAAGACAATATAGAAATATTGTCACCCAACCATAGACACAAAGGCCACCCCCAAGCACCTTAATATTGATAGAAAAAATAATTCTGGAAGCAATCCAATAGCCAACCAAGGTAGCGCACCTTTCTCCAAGGCTAGCACACCAAGCAAGAATAACCAAAGACCAAGAAAAAATTCCAAACAATAACCAAGAGAAATTCCAAGCCAAAACCAAAATTCCAGTTGCAGTAGCTACAGTTGTAGCTGCAGTTCCTCTCCAAACTTGTGCACAACTAGTCTTATGTAGTTGTGAGAGTGAGTGTGACAAATGAGCTCTAACATCCTCTACTTATACTGATCTATCTCACTTGACTGGGCTGAATTCTCTTTCTAGAGGCTAATAACTCAATATTAAATATTCTCTTGAGACAACTTGTCTCCGAGGGTTATTATCAAACGTTTTAGGGTTTCTCTTGCTTTGCAGAATATTCTAGCCTTGCCAAAGGTTACACGTGGAGGTTAATACCTCTCACAACTACCATAATATCAACACTCCCTCCTATATAGGGAGGTATTAAAGGAAATGGTATTGAGAACAAACAAACCATTCAACCGACAACATCATCATAGCCACACAGGCTATCTCATGATCAAATCATGAGCACCATCATCACTATCCAACTAGATAGTCTCCATGGAAATCAAAACAATTACATCCAATAGAACACAACTCTATCTATTCATAATAGTATATAACTACTATCCGGTGGTACACAACTACTCTCAATAGCACACTGATACTAACCAGTGACATACAATCACTACCAGTGGATCAAATCCACCACAGCAGCATACAACTATTGTCGAGAGACATACAGTCTCTAAAAACATCATATCATCTGATATCAACCTGCATAAAAATATCATGATACAAACTGAGTCATCTAGTCCATTCTTCCACTCACACCTGTGAGATCTAGAAGAGCATCTTCCCTCAAAAATTAAAACATCAACCACGGGCTATCTGGACCATTATTTCCAAGCATAGAAGAATAATTGTCCCTGATTTCTAAGCCTAGACCATTCACCTAAATGATCCATTCCTCCAACACTAATTACAGTGAAACCTAGAGAGAATGAGTCTACCCTAGGGAATTCTTGTCCTTGATTGCTGAACCTAGACCATTCACCTAACTGGACCATTCCTCCATCACTAATCATAGTGCAACCTAGAGAGAATGAGTATGCCCTAGGGAATGACTGTCCAGACCATTTCCTATGGAGATGACTGTCCCACATCAACCTCCAAAATAGACCATTCTTAGAAACCGCTCACAACTGTGAACTTCGAAAGAATGACTACCCGACGAGGCAAAGCATTCTACTTGACCACTAGTCAGAGTGACTGCTAAGAAGAATGAATGTCCTAGACAATTCACCCACACTGTCCACAAGGGGAATCACTTTATATGGTACATAAAAAATCTATCGTAACATTTTCATTACGAAAAAGACTATCCGATCTAGACCATTTTCCAAACTGGAAAATGCATGTCCGTTAGAAATATTGAACCACTTTCCAAACTAGAAAGGAACTGCCCATCTTAGACCATTTTTCAAACTGGAAAATCATTGTCCATAAATCAATAACATATCAGTGCTCCCTCCCAACATGGGAGTAATCACTTCCTTTTACAATAAGGAAGTCATCTTCATGAGCCCCAATGTGTCTCTTAAGTACGCAAAATTTTCATCTTGGACAAAGGCTTTACCAAAATATCTACTATCTGCTCATCTATGGAGATATACTAGAGAACCACTTCTCTCTTCTGGACTTTATGATGGAGAATATAATGCTTGATCTCAATGTACTTTGTCATGTCATGGAACACTAGTTTCTATGAAAGATTCACATGGCTCTAATCATTAAAATATATCATGGTCGAATTCAACACCTGATCATATGGTCTAGAAACTAACTTATAGAGCCACATTACTTCGGTAAAAGCATCACAAGTTTCAATATACTTTTCTTCTGTAGTGTTGAGTGAAACAAACTTATGTTTCCTACTAGACCATGACATCGTGGAAAAGCTCAAACTGAAACATATCCAAGTGGCACTGCTTTTCTCATATGTACTACCTGCCCAATCTGAATCGATAAATTCATGTGGTTGTATGTTATAATTTAAACGTTCCAAAAAACAAATATCCGACTGAGTATTTTCCAAATACACTAATGAACCAATCAATTTTCAATACAGAGATGGGTCTACTAGATTAGAGTCTCTTTAACTTTTTCATATTTGTTATCGTGAGAGTTAGCCATGGATTTACAATCCATCATCCTAGACTTCTGAGTAACCATTCTGAGACACTTTCTTTGTCATAGGAATTTTTCGCCAAGCTTTTGTTGTATATGAGATACTCTGCATCAAGTTGCTTGAATCCATACAAGGTCTTCTTTCATTTTCATACACGGGTCTCTTTCTGGTATAAGCTTCTTTCTCAATTTTCTTTATTGTTAAGAACAATCTTTTACATGTAAATTTCAATCCATGGATACTAAAAGAGGTATATTTGGTTTACTAGAAGAAGTTGTTGTCATAGTATTCTCCCTCCTTCTAGAAGAACCTCTAGTTCTAAATCTCGCAATGCTTCCATTCATAAGTCCTTTTCACATTTTCTTGCATACATTGTTCTTCATCACAACTTCCATTTCTTCTGCTTGATTGCTTATAGTGGGTTCAAACCAAGCCGGTAGTCTTATGATTCTTGGTATAATAACTGGTTGTTCTGGATTTTCTTTCTTTCTTGGAATCTTCATGTTCTTCCTCATGTTCTTCTTTAACTTTGGGGTTGATGGAGTATTCTATAGATTCCATGCCCTTCCTTCCTGAATATTCCAACTTCTTCCTTTCTTCATAGGAACATAGATGTAGATGGACAACGATTACACATTATTTCGGTCACCTCAGTGACCAACTGGCAACATGTGTCAATGTTCCCTAAAAATATTAAAAGAAGACTTTCTCCATGAGAAAAGTGATTTTCTTTCCTCTTTCAAAAACCATATAAAGGAAGGTCGTCTCACCCTGCTATATTCATGGGGTGCGACGATGCCTGATCATCACACTCTGCCCTAAACTTGGACTATGACGTCGTCGCATGATGCTTGTGCACAGGGTGCGTCGATGCTTAAAGAATAGGAAAAGTCAAAATTCATGAATGTTCTAGAAGGGAATCTTCTAGAAGTTGAGGTGGCCTTCGATTAGTTTGGATCTCACTCACTTCTCCGATTTAGTGGGATCATTCTAATCTCCTCATCCATCTCTCTTTCACACTATATAAAGAGGGATATCTCATGGAAAAGTCTAAGGTTGAATAGGATAATATTGGTATGGAGAGTTCTACTTCAGATTATGCTTGAGAGATTTTCTTTAGTTCTTCAAGTCAGATTGTGGATCTTCTTCATTCAAGGCATTGGAGCAAAGGTGTGTGTGTTGAAGCAAAGAGCCATCGAAAGGGGACCTTGCAACATCAAGGCATGGGTTGTATTCTCCACTTTCTATTCATTTAATACAATAATACATTTATTCCCTATAAAAACATCTTGTCTTCTATTGTATAATTCCTTGATCATATACATAGACTTCATTAGAATACATATATCTTTGTTTTCCCTCTTTGTTGGTTTGTGATTCTTAGACATGATTACTATTCTGCAAACCCAAAGAAGGAGCTACAAGGATGAAACTAGTGAGGATCAAGATTCGTTTAAAAGGTATGTCACTTGTACCTCACTAAACTAGTTCATATGATAATGAAGTTTAAGGCGAAGTATGTATTTTGTTATGTTTTGTTCTAGTTTCCTATGGAAGTTAGTGAGATCTGTTTGTGTCCGCACTTACCGATTAATCCAATAAAAAAATTGGTGACCATATCGGGGATACGACTTTCTTTTGTTTTTTTTTCCTCTTATTTGAATTTAGCCTGCATTCTTTTGGTTAATTTCATTCTCTGAGTCTGTGGGTGATTCATCTAGACTCCTTGGGTCTGAAGGTTCAGTAAGAATTTTTGTCTTTCTTTCCATTTTCCTTTAGTTTCAAAGATCGTCGCATTGTACTATATAGACATAACACGATGATCCTCTGATGTCACACTCTACTAGTGCAGACCAGTGCGATGAAATCACACTGTACCCTATTCGTAGCATGCGACAACCCTAGATCGTCGCACTGTACTCCACTGCAACCCGCGACGATTCCTATAGGAATTGATGGAGATAACCAATTTTTATTTTTTCTACCTAGTTTTGCCTCAATTTCCTGGGATGAACTTCTAATACCAGTGATTGATTGATTTATAAGTTTGAAGCTTGCATTTGATTGGTTTTCAAAAATTGTAAGTTTTTCTTTGTAATTTTGCAAGTTTTTCTTTTGCTTTTTGTCACAAGGGTATAATCTCTAGATCTTGGTCTTGAGTGCTTGTTTGACAAAGAGTCCTTGATTTATTTGGAGTTTTGGATTGTTTTTACTTTCTGGATTGTTCATTGATTCAGAGACATTTTTGTTTGCATTTGACAAAATGATTTCCTATCGTTTCATTTTTGTGTACATTATAGGTTTGATTTGGGAATCGTGGTGAGAGTGTGTTAATTTTCTTGGATGACACTTTCTTTTCTTCATTACATCTCTGATCTGATTTGAGTAATAAATAACTGAAGTCATTCTTATTTTTTGTATTTTTTCACAAGAAAATTATTGCATTCAAAATATTTATTAAAAGAGAAAATTGGAAAATTTTGTAGCTTTTGGTTATATGGAATTTTTTTCATTCAACAATTGAGAAATTGTGTTTCGTATCTTTTGAATTTCAAAAAGAGATATCTTCTCCCTACTGTAATTAGAGTTCATCGAATTGAAACATTGCATAATCATCTCTTCTTGCATCCTATTGGGTCAAGGTCACATACATCATCAGTTTCATTTCCATTTCCCTTTTGAGTAAACAACAACCTTTAAAATACAACATAATTTTAAAATTTATTAGCAAACTTTTATTTTCTAGAAATTCTCTTCACCAACATTAGCTAGGATAACGCTTTGGAATAGGTTGTAAGGCACACTCTCCAAAGCAACAAAAAACACAATAGTATCTTGTGATAGGGAGAGTTCAAATCCACTTACTACATTTTGTCCTGGGAAGACCTTCTAACATAAGGGTTAATCATGAGGTTGCATTAAGACTAGTAGAGTTACTCACCCTGTTTTGTCGGTCTCAGTGTAGAGATTGCACATATTATTGGGGGTCACTTGAGAAGAAAATCCTGTGGGGACCTTATCGAGTGGATTTCAGGCTAGATACCCTGCCTTTGCGCATGGATAAGACTGCCTACTATTTCCCCAGACATCATTGTCGTAATTGGTAACCTTAGTAGGCTATCTCTTTAGGGTATTTACATGAGGTGACTGTGGAGGGGAAAGTCTTCACAGTACCTGGAATCGACGTTGGAAAAAATCACTTGGGCTCCTTGGAGGGTATACCCACGATTATGTGTGGGATCTTGCACCAGGGTGTAAGTCTGTTAAGCAGGTCATCAACATAACTTTTCCACCCACTTTATCCTAGCCCCTTCTTGTCTTGATTTCACAATGTTGGATTTCATCAAAAACTAGTGAATCCGAAATAAGAAAGTTTGTTTGCATGCTTGATTTCTAGAATTTATTAGTGAGTGTTGTTTTTTTCCCTACTTGGCCATAGATTTGTTTCGTTCTTTATTTGGTGTGACCAACATCAACCCTCGTCATTCACATAGGATGAAAGGTCTACCTCTGGAGGATCTAAAAGATTACGTCCCTTTTCTTCCCAACTCACCAGAGGTATCTCCTGATGCAACAATCAATAACGAAGTAGCCTCTGAGATTGGAAGTTAGACTCCTTTAGAGGAATTCATACTTCTCGTAAATCCATTATTGAGTGTTGTACAAGATCCAAATTTTCTCTGGATGGATTCATAGGGAGACCTTATTGTTGACGAGAATATTGAAGTACCCACTAGACCTCACACAGAGTTTGGTGTAGACGATCCACCTTTTCAGAGTGAGTCGTTTAGAACTCCGGTTCACACTGCTGGGATTTTTAATCCTAGCTCTGTCCCTGTTTGTTCTCTTTTGAGAATTTCTTTGGGACACGATATTTTTGATAAAATAACATTCCTGGCATCAAAAATGCCTGTGACTTCCACTGCTTATACAATACCTTTAGATCATTTCACTGGCACAACCAGTAAAATCGTCATAGTTTTAGACCAATTATTGATTGGTTCTCACTCAATTCTTCCTCTCCAGATCTCCAACTCTACCATGGTCCCACAATCTACACCTGTTTCTGCCCGAAATGTGGTCATCACTCAAGATCCTATTGGAACACTACTGCCGCTTAGATAAAATCCGTCACTTCCCCTTGGGTATAACTCTTTGAATAATTCCATTGCTATTCCTACCTAGAATCCATCTGGAGGGTCTAATCTTTTTTTTTTTTTTTTTTTCTTTTCTGGTTATAACGCTGCTAGTCATTTTCTTCCTACACCTACCAAGGTTCTGTCTGAGGGGCCTCCCATTCCTCCTCCACCTTCTCTCGGAGGATCTAATCGCCTTGGCCCTAGTAGCTCCAATCCAGTTGTAGGCACCAGTCATTTTGTCGCTTCTGGTTTTCAAATCCCTGTTGGAGGCCAACCTCAAGTTGGGGGGCAATCTCAAGTTGGGGGGCAACCTCAAATTGGGGGGAAACCTCAAGTTGGATGTCATAAACTAGTTCATGGGCAAAGTATACCTGCATTACAATTTCAACCTTGGAATCTTCCTTTCCAAGGGAATCAACAACCATATGGGGGGAAACATCCTCAAGTTAATTCTTTTGTATCCCCTAATCTCGGAAAATCATATCCAGGTTCTATGAGTCCTACCTGGGGCCAAATGTTTTAGTCTAATGTTTCTTTCCAAGGGAGCATACCTAATAAACCAACCCATGTTGGTTATTCGACTCAAAAACCTCAACAATTGAATATGTCAGGACTATCTAACTATCTACAAACTTCTTATGGTCATACAGGTATACATATGGGACTTCCTCCTCAAAACTACCAGTTTCCTCAAGTGAATAGACAATTTCCTTTTCTTGCTACTTTGGATTTACCTGATTTATATAGGATTTTGAATGATCCTATTTTACATTCTCCTTATTGGCCTGTCATACCAGCCAAGTTACCATCTGACATTCCTAAGTTTGACGGTCGATCGGGAGAAGACCCAAATAATCATGTCATGACATTCCATATTTTGTGTTCGTCCAACTCATTGATGGATGAATCTATTAGATTACGACTTGTCCAATGAACTCTTATGGGTTCAAAAACCAAATGGCATATTGAATTACCACGAGGATTATTTAATGATTTTAACACCTTATCCATGGAATTCTTAAGGCATTACCAGTTTCCAATCCATTATGAGACAGGAACTGAAATTTCAAGTTCATTTAAACAATCCTCTTCCACTCACATTTTTGATCATATTCATGAGTGGAGGAGGAGAAGACACTTAATCAAAGTTCCCCTTCCTGATAAACTATTGGCTGAGTAGTTTACTAAGTCACTCATTGGTCCTATCGCCCATGATGTGGCCATGGGTGGTTTCGTCACCGAAGAGCAGACGATTAGTAGTGCTCAATATCTAGATCTCGTTTATTCACAAATGAGCACACTCTATGACTTGATCCTTGATGCTCCTCATCAATCTACGAATCCAACACATCTAGTAGCTTCTCATGCTATTGATGGTGTGATTGGAACTTTTCATGCTGAGACTTAGTATACACAAGCTAGTCATACCAATCCAAAGCATACTAATTCTAATTTATAAACTACTCATACTCCTACTCCTTCCCTCAATAAAATTTTTGAAGTTAATTCAGTTCAATCTACACTTACTGGTAAAAATCAAAATAAAAAGAAAGGAAAGGGTAAGAATAAGGAGGACAAAAATAATAATCAACAATCTAAGAAACCTAAAACACAGTTGCTCATGAAAAAGATAAGCATAAAACTCGTTATTATTTCCTTATCTGTGGTGAGGATCATTATACGAAATATTTTCCATGATGTGCTGAGGTTACTTAGTTCCTACAAGGGATCGGGAAACCTCCTACACCCGTCGTCCTACCACAACATTTTCCTTCTCAGTAGTAGGCCCAATTGGTCATTCATGACCAACCTTCTCCCTCTACCACATCTTAAGTACTTATGTGTACTGGTGACTCCAAGAAGAATGAAGTTGTAGTCGCAACTCGAGCCAAAGATTATACTCCTTCGAAAGAGAAAGTTGATGATTTACTACCTCAGTTGGTTCAACCTCATCCCCCAAATTCACCTCCAAATGGTCCTCTTCATCTTGAAAGACCGAGCCCAGATACAGTTCTTCATCCTCCTCCCAAGGGCGTTGTTTGAAAGTCTTAATTTAATCCTCATGCACGTGCTGCCCAAAACTACAGTATTGTACAAGATCTTGTGCAAACACCCTCTATGATGTCGACTCTCGAATTCCTTCAAAATTTTCCTACTCAATGGAAGGTGTTGTTAAAGGCTATTTGTGGAATTGATCACACCGATACCAATTTGATAATATTTAACTTCGAAGATCATATTCCAAGACTTCCTCCTCAATTAGCATTTCAGATCCAAGTTGTTGTGGAAAATAAGAATATTTGTAGAATCGTTATTGATGAAAGAGCCTCGACTTGCGTTATGTTCATTACTTGTTGGAAAACTATTAGCTCTCCTACCCTTACCAAGTCGCACAATACTCTTAAGGCCTTCAATGGTATAGGGTTTAAACCTTACGATATTCTTCCTTCGGTGTCTATTATGTTAGAAGGTAAGGTATTTAATGTTGAGGTTGAGGTCTTTGATGCACCTCTTGATTACAACCTTCTACTTGGCCGTAGCTGGATTGATTCCATGTGCACAATTATGTCTACCCTTTTCTGTGTGTTACGTTACCCACACCAAGGAAAATTTGTTACTGTTAACCAACTGGCCTTCTTTAATTCCGATTCACGTACTAGCAACATACCTTTTATCTCAAAAACACCTCTCGGTTATGAGAATGTCGGTGTGGGTCTCTTAAAAGATTCAACCTTGATGGGTACATTTCCTATTCCACCACTCGATATTCCTCCTCCTTTTATCGCCTTGATTAACATGATATCAAAATCTGTTCGTGAAACCCATGAGTCTTATGACCCATGGATAATACCTAGCTCTGGTGACTGTCTTCGTTACGATGGCCGAATGTATTTAAGTCTGGTGGAATACTTATCAAGCTATTCATTCAACAACTCATTCTCCTCCCTCTCTCGGTGATACATCTCCTGATCCATTCCATGTGATCTTTCCTACTGATGAGATGACCATGAAGGTCATGTCTATGGAAGATACTCCATGGGACGATGGGCATCATAATTCTATTCTTTTCCTAGAACATGAGACCATAGAGAGTTACCAACGGATTTCGACTCCGTTTACCGTTGTTGTTATTTCTTTTGTTCCTGAGTCAACGCACAATGTTTTGTATGAAGGGAACTTAAGTAATATTTCACTTACCATTCCTCTTGACATATTGATTAAACCCGGAGTTGTGGAAAATGTTCATATCAGTGCCTCATTTCTACTGATGAGGTTTGCACTTATAAAGTCCTTTTCCAAGAATTCCGTGACATTTTTCCCTGGAGTTATGAAGAAATGTTTGGTATTGATCTTGATATTTTTGTGTATGAGATTAAGACTTACCCGAATGCTAAACCCATTCGGTAGAGACTTCACCCAGTACATCCTCGTAAAGCTGCTAGTATTAAGCTTGAAGTTGAAAAAATTCTAAAAGATGGCTTTGTCTATCCTATGGATTTGACCGATTGGGTTTCCAATCTTGTTTCAGTAAATAGGAAACAAGGCACGATCCGTGTTTGTGGAGATTATAGGGATATAAAAAAGCTTGTCCCAAAGACAATTATCCAACCCCTTTCATTGACCAGATTGTTGACGACTGTGACGGGAGGGAAATCATTTCCTTGATGGAAGGTTTCTACGACTATAATCAAATCAATATTTTTCCCATAGATCAACACAAGACTGCTTTTATTTTCCCTTGGGGAATCTTCACATACCGGAAACTACCCTTTGGTATAAAAAATGCTGGTGTGACTTTTCAACGCACTATGTATTACACTTTTCATGATATTAAACACATTGTACAACCTGATCTAGATGATATACCGATGCATTATATGCATTGTAAAGATCACCTGGCACATCTACGTGCCATTTTCCTACCCCATCGTTATTATTTCAGACGTTTGAATCCACAAAAATGTGTTTTTTGTGTGGAATATAGACGACTTGGTTTTATCGTGTCTATACATGGGATTAGGGTAGACCCCTTGAATCTTGAGGCTATTCTCAATTTACCTCCTCCTTCCACGCTACGCCAACTCCAAAGTTTTCAAGGGAAGGAAAACTTTTTACGTCGATTCATTCCAAACTACACTGAATTAATGAAAGGATTTACTCAGCTTCTTAAGAAAGGTTATGATTTTGTATGGGATGACACTGCCAACAAAGCCTTTGAAGCTTTGAAACTCGCCTTAACCTGTACACCCCTATTGTTTCCACCTGATTATAGTCGAGATTATTTACTGTACTTAGCTACTTCAGACTCTACAGTTGCTATGTTTCTAGTCCAAGAGGATGATTCAAATAATGAAAATGTTATATACTATTTGAGTCAGAGTCTCACGACCACTGAAACCAAATATTTACATGTGGAGAAACTGGCCTTGGAAACTATTCAAGTTGTTCAACATTTTCATCATTACATCTTATTACGCAGAACCACATTCATTTCCGATTGAAACCCCATGCAACACATCCTTACTTGACAATTGCTAGGGGGAAAGTAATCCAAATGCATATTTATTCTCGAGGAGTTTGATTTGGAGTTTGAACGCGCCAAGTCAAAGAAGTCTTTGGTTTTTTCCGAATTGATATGTGACTTTCCCTCTACTGAAACAAAGACTGTGGCAAAACATTCCTTACTTGACGAATCTGTCTTTCTGATCAGTTCTACAGACATATGGTATAGAGATATTATCATCTATCTCTAGACCCAAACTTTTCGGCCTGATCTTTCTAGTACAGATCGTCATTGTATCCGGTATCAAGCCCATCAATACATCATCCTTGGTGATACCCTTTATCGCCATGGTATTGATTCCATATTTCGACGATGTCTCACCTACGATGAAGCTGAGAAAGGTTTGAATGACTATCACTCTGAAGCATGTGGTGGTCATATGTCTAGGTATGCCACTACCCAAAATATCTTACAAGCTATTTATTTCTGGCCTTCATTGTTTAAAGATTGCATTACTGTTGTCCAAATATTCCACTCTTGTCAAACCTACAACAATAAGATCCGATCTAACCCTTCTCCTCTTCACCCTGCAGTTTCCGTCGGTCCATTCACTAAATGGGGTAATTGACCTCATAACATGTAACCCTCACTCGACGGGGGGGGGGCATGGATACATTATTGTAGCTGTGGATTATTTCATTAAGTGGGCTGAGGTGATGCCTACATTTGATAATACCAGAAAAACTGCAGCGTTGTTCATATTCAATCATATCATTACTAGATTTGGTGTCCCTCAAGCCATCGTTACTGATCATGGTAGTCATTTTCACAATTTCATGATATATGAACTTACTGAGAAGTTGGGTCTTCGACATGAAAACTCAAACCCTTATTATCCACATGACAATGGCTAGGTTGAATCCATCAACAAAGTTCTCACTACTATGCTTGAATGGATGGTAGGAATTCATAAGTCAAATTGGCACAAGATGTTGTTCTCAACATTGTGGGCCTATCGGACATCCGTTAAGTCTGCCACAAGGTTCACACCTTTCCAGTTAGTATATGGTATCGAAGAAATTTTTCCGATTGAATGTGAAATCCCATCTTTGAAACTAGTCGTCAAACTTCTCTCTAACACCTCAGCTGAAGAGGAACGCCTTTTGTATTTGATGCAATTAGATGAGACCCGTCATGATTTCACCCTAGTTATTGAAACTCAGAAAAAAGCGTGTAAAATATCAATATGACAAGCATGTCAAACCACGTGTGTTTTCTGAAGGTGTTCTAGTTCTTCTTTACGAGTAAGATCATGATTTTCTAGGGGCCGGTAAAGTCGCGCCCATGTGGCGGGGTTCTTATATTGTGAAACGAGTGTTGGAGAAAGGGGCTTATGAGCTGGTGGATCATGATGGAATTCCTTTGAGTGAACCCATAAATGGGATTTACTTGAAGAAGTACTATGCTTAAACAATTTTTGCATGAGTGTTGTGTATTTTTAGTGTATCATACTCTTGTGTGCTTTTTTGTTTTTGGTTTCACCCTTCAGCTTCTTACCTTGCGTTGTGCTTGGTTTCTAGATGTTGGTGTCTTTGCTACCCTATATTGGCTTCATTGATGGCACTAGTCGCAGTACTCAAAACTTAGTGTCTGCTTCTTGCGCAATATATACACCTTTAGATGAATTTATTAGTATACAGGTGTTTGTCTTGGTCGTGCAACTAACAATATCACGGAATATAGTGTAGTTATCAAGTTGTTGACTGATATTGTTTCACTTAGGATCCGTCATATTATTGTACGACTTGATTCACATTTAGTAGTACTACAGTTGAGTAATGTTTATTCCATCTGGAGTCCTACTTTGCTAAGGGTATATTTACGAATTCGCCTCTTGAAACGTCATTTTGATTACATTGAATACCAACACATTCCTAGATGTCTAAATACATTGACAGATGCATTGGATAATTATGTGTTAGACATTAATTTGAGACATTTATAAAATCCAATCACATTTTTTACATAAAACAAGTAAGCCAGTAGGAATAACGATAAAAGTTTAAAAAAAGCGTTTTTGTCTGAAGACCAAAATATAAAAAATGTGAAGCTCATAGCTTCATGTACAAAAGCATCAATGATGTTTCTCTCTATAACGAGAGGCTTCCTATGATACTCTATGGAGCGGTCAACTGATGGATGTAGATACACCCACTGAGTGGCATTGATAATGCCTATGGAGCTCATCCACTGTGGCATCAGGGACATGCATGGTTAGCCCCTCCAGGTTATGTTCTATGGACTCTAGATCTGCAACAACTACCCCTGCCACAACAACTCTCTCTCCTCACCTATGGATAAGGGATGAACCCAGAGGATGATAAGGCCCCATATCTACATTGATGAGAGCACATGATTATTCATCGAATAAATAACACAAAAAAACATTTTATATCATTAAAATAACAAAAACATTATATAAACAAAAAATTTCCTTCTTACCTATGTCCCCCCACTGGGAACCATCGGGAAGAGATAGATCTGGATCTCCATGGAAATATACCCTAGCATATGCATAATATTCCACCATGAGCAACTGATTCCTCAACCATTGGAAGAAGACATCGTCATACTTGACGATGGGAACACCTCCATGTCGAGCCATGAGATCTACCCACCTCTTCATCCTTGGATCCCGTGGAGCCTATATACCCCACTCCACCTACAGACATAGGACATAAACCCTCTCTAGGAAGAATTACACCAAAATAGACCCATATCCAAATTGATTTAACCCACCATTTCGACACTTGGTAAGTTGTTTCTTCATGCTTTTTAGGACCCCCTTGCACCAGTTGAAGACCCTGGGTTCCATGCATTCTAATGCATACTGAAAATGGCTTTGCAAAGATACGAGGGGAGCTGCACTCCCTACCATGCAAGTAATAGTGTAAAGGATAGTCCCAAAGGAAAATCTTGGACATCCATGATAGCTACCTTGCCTCTATGTTTCTCGGTACTTGGAACACAATGATGGCAGACATAGTAATTCATAGGCTCACCTCCACCCTTGCTGCCTGTAAGTGACACCTGTGAACCACAACAAGATAGCCCTGTCAGGAAATAGATATCCTCTATATCTATTGTGAGTGTCTGGACACGCACGTGAAATTTCTTCTTGTTCACATCCCACATGTGAACCAAGTACTCTAGTAGTCTCAATTGGGCCCCCAGGCCTTGAATCCTGAAGAATTTTAGTAACCTACACTTCCTAAGATCCATAACTATTCCCGGGTCATTCTCAATGAATTAATATTCTTCTTCGTGCTCTCGCTCATGCCACTCCAACATCTTGACCAAGGAAAACCTACCAAGGAACAATAAAATAAGATTAGAAACATAAAATTCTTTCCTGGGGGTTTTTCCTAGTTGGGTTTATCTTTTTTAAATTTTTGGCTGCGGTTGTTGTGGGGCTACACCTTGGAACAATGCGACATCGTTGCACCCTACCTATAGGGTCACCTACAAAAATCCTAGATCATCGCGGTTCACGATATAGGGCACCTGCGACGACCTCAACGTGCAGGTGGCCCCAAAAAATTGACCCAACACATAAATTTGACCAATAAAAATCAATTTTGAAACCATGAAAAGATGAAGGAGAAGAAGATTACATGTTTGACAGAGACGATTCATGAAATGATCCACCACATGCTCCACAATCTATAGTTGAAATTCGGGGTGAAAAAGGGATTTGGATCACTATTTGGGTAAACTTGCAAATGAAATGGTAAAATAGTGTTTTTGGCTTATTTTATTGACTTTTATCATTTTTTATTGCAATATTATATGATTTTTATATTTTATCCATGCCCTGAAGCCTTAAAAACTTGTCAAGTGTTGACTTTTGCAGATTAAAAATTCTAGAAATGAGATGTTGGAACAAGGGTCCACCCCTTTTTTGGTTTGTTTTTGTATATTTTTCGCATGTACAAAGTCTTAATTATTTCTCACACTCGTGAAGCCATGAGAATGTAATCGAGTAGTATTTTGTCATTTTTTTCGAACTCATATTGGCAACACGAAAAATGAAACTTATGGAGTATCCTTTAAGCTCTTTTCAATCTCCCTAAACACGAAAAGATGGCCGAGCAACCTTGTTCTTTTCACGCTTGTAAAAGTATTTGAAGAAAATGTATGATGAGCGGTAGGTTATCTCTTTTTTGGTCTTGTCAGACTAACTTACGAAAAAAGGACCTTATGGAGTTATCTTTAAGTGTTTTTCAGATTCTCTAAAAATGAAAAACCCCTGAGTTTTCTCTCTTTGGAATCATTAAACAAACATTGAAATACCCATATGGGATCGAACCACTCCTTCTTAGAGTTCGTTAAACATACTCTGAGGGAATTTTTCGAAGGATGAGCTTACACATACAAGCATATGTTATTCTCCTCAAGCTTGCGTAAAAATAAAAAGGTACTCGCCAGAAATGCTGGGGGAAAATTGGGAAAGAAATGTGTCTTTGTGTTTGTGTTGGTGGCAATAATAGTCGCTCTTGAACATGACACCCCCCATTCATCATTGTATCCGGGTTGGGAAATCCATTTGTCTCTCATTTGACCATCCACAAGTTCATATGTTAGGTCCTCCTTGAGTCAATTCTTCCAAGACAACTGTCGTGTTGTTCATATATTCAAGAGAAGTCCAACCTAAACGAGCCTTCTATCGAGTCGACCATCTACAGTTATAAATTTTCTACCATGTCGGCCTTCCTTGTGTCAGTTCTGAATCACTTCATACTCTGATCTACCTCAAATTTGTTACATATTTTGTGTCATTGATGGGGGATACATCAAGGCCTTCCTATGACGAGTCTTTTCCTATCGAATTCAACTCATTATCCAGGAACAAGACTTAGAAATCGTTTAGTACCTTAGAGCCTGCATGCTTCAATGGCAGGTTTCTTCACTTTCAACAGTGGGTTCACATCATTGGCCCCTGATTGGATGATTCCATCGAGTGTTCGACTTCTTCTCATTTATTCACATTAGTTGGATTGTACTAGGGTACCTTGGGGGTCATTGACATCAATAGTGATTTCCCTCATACTTGTTAATGGTTTTAATTAATGACCGGTAATCAAGTGGTTTCTACCATGTTTGACCTCGACACCTGTAATCACATGGCTAGATTTGTACTTAGAGACGATGGAAATGAAGACCCTGGATCTTATCATTTTGGTCCAGGTTCCGATGGAGTATTCATGAATTTTTACTGACACATAGATCCACTTTTTATGTCTTGTGGCTATGCCTGAATTTTGAAACTTTTAAAGCATAGATCCACGGTGTATTCCTGGTGGATGTGCCGAATCATAATGACATGGATCTAAGGTGTATGTTTAGTGGCCATAACTCATTTGAAACTTATGATTAGATTCACTTGTATTCCAAGCATGGGAATGCCTACCTCAGAAAATAACATGTTATTATGCAGATGCTTGTTTGTTTGCAGGTTCTCGATCAATGCACTCCTTGTTTCCGACACACATTCTACAAATTATTTCAGCTGTCATAAGTTCCAACTTCATACTTTGGGGGGAATTATGTTACACATAATTTTGGTCACCTCAGTGACCAACTGGCAGCATGTGTCAATGTTCCCTGAAAATATTAAAAGAAGATTTTCTCCATGAGAAAAGTGATTTTCTTTCCTCTTTCAAAAACCATATAAAGGAAGGTCATCACACCCTGATATATGCACGGGGTGTGATGATGCTTGATTGTTTCACTCTTCCTTAAAACTATATTGTGACGTCGTCACAATTTGCTTGTGCATAGGGTTCGATGATGCTTAAAGCATAGGAAAAGTTAAAATTCATGAATGTTCTAGAAGGGAATCTTCTAGAAGATGAGGTGGCCTTCGATCGGTTTGGAACTCACTTGCTTCTCTGATTTAGTGGGATCATCCTAATATCCTGATCCATCCCTCTTTCACACTATATAAATGGGGATCTCTCATGGAAAAGGATAAGGTTGAATAGGCTAATATTGATATGGAGAGTTCTACTTCAGATTATGCTTGAGAGATTTTCTTTAGTTCTTCAAGTTAGATTGTGGATCTTATTCATTCAAGTCATTGGAGCAAAGGTGTGTGTGTTTAAAAAAAGAGCCATCAAAAGAGGACCTTGCAACATCAAGGCATGGTTTGTATTCTCCACTTTCTATTCATTTAATACAGTAATACATTTCTTCCCTATAAAAACATCTCGTCTTCTATTGTATAATTCCTTGATCATATACATAGACTTCATTAGAATAAATATATCTTTGTTTTCCCTCTTTGTTGGTTTTTTATTCTTAGATAGGCTTACTATTCCGCAAACCCAAAGAAGGAGCTACAAGGAAGAAACTAATGAGGATCAAGCGTCGTTTAAAAGGTATGTCACTTGTACCTCACTAAACTAGTTCATATGATAATGAAGTTTAAGGCAAAGTGTGTATTATGTTCTGTTTTGTTCTAGTTTCCTGTGGAAGTTAGGGAGATCTATTTGTGTCCACACTTATCGATTAATCCAATAACAACAACCAAGGATACTTAAGGCTTCTTTTCAAAGAAGACTTCTTCTAGAGTCAAATTGAACACATGTTGTTTATCATGACTGCTACTTTCAATGGGAAACATGGACATATACTTCATAATCTTCACAGATTCTTCAATGGATCATATCATTTAGGATTAAATCCCTCCTAATCATGGCTTCATGCATGGATGCATTCTATTCTTTTGGAATTCTGTAATAAGCGCCCTCCATCCAAGAGAGTCCATGCTTCCGTATGCATCCTTATTTCCTTCTACAAAGTGTCACAAGTCTTATTCTAATTTCCTCTTGATTACTGAATTCTTTCTAATTTGAATCCTTCTGGGTCTCTTCAAGTTTGATACTGATTTTAGCCTATCTGGAATTTGTTACTTATATAATAGATTCCTCAGGAATTTTCCAACGTACTTCATCTTCTTGTATTCATTGTAATGACAATCCTTATCTTGTTATTCTTCCATAGGTATTGTTTCATTGACCATATTTTCTTCTAAGAAATAGATATGCATGATATGTACAATAACTATGTAAAAATGGTATGTACAAGAACTATGTTATAGAATAATGTTGTTACCTTGACTAGAAGAAGAAGTCTGTTTTATCCTGCTTGGATTTCTTTGAGGGTTCCCTTTCTTTGGAAACTGTTGCTTCGTCTGCTTCCTTCCTTTTCTTTAACTCATGACAATGGTTCTTGCAGTGACCATATTTTTTACAGTTGAAGCATTGTATTTTTAACATATCCTTTTCTTTATTTGGTTTCTTCATTAAGCCAAACTTCCTCTTATTTATAAAATTATTGAATTTTGTTGCGAGGACTTGATCATCATATTTCTTTTGGGATTTATCTTTTGTGCTAATCCTTGATTCTTCTTGTGCACAACAAGTCCAAAGTTATTCAACTGTGGGATACTCCTTTCTTGTGTTCATGCTTGCGACAAATGCATCCCATGTCTTGGGAAGGCCATTGAGTACTATATTTACTAGTTCCTTTTCTAAAATGATTTCTTCAATAGTTTGTAGTTGATCTCTTAACTGAGATATTCTTATACTGTCATCATCATACATTTTCATGTCACATAGCTCATTCTTTAGATTCATTACCTATCCAATGTTTCTGACTAAGAAGAGGTTAGTTAAGGCATATTACATCTTCTTAGATGATTCAAGATGAGAGATGTAGGGTATCAAGTGGTCTCTTACAAAGTCCAATATGATACTCATAGTTTTTATGTCATTGTCCTTGAACTTATCCATAACTGCAACGTTCTGAGGTTCCTTCTATTTTCTCGCTTCAAACTGTGGTTTCATGATCTTTCCTTTCACAATATTCAACACTTTATTCTTAGCAAGGATGAAGTTAATCCTTGTCTTCCATGCTATGAAGTTAGAATCCCCTTCTAACTTGTTTTCTGACTTCATAGAGTAAGTCATGACTACTTTGACTTGGTCAACCTTTGACTTTGACCAAAAAATCAAACTTGACGCCTTGGCTTGCTGAGAGTACTAGGAGGTGTGCTAGGATAGGGCGCACTAGACTATATAGGAATTAGGTCAAGAGTTTCACTTAAGGTTACTTAACAAGTGGGTTAGGGTTTCTTTGTTGCAACAAAATTTTTAATGCAACTGCAAATGCAACCAAGAAAATCCTCCCAATCTATCTTCCAATGGTTAGACTATCCAAAGATAGTGTGGGCCCATAACCTGTTAGAAAAATAGGTGTGCTCATTTCACCATAGAAAATATAGAAATATTTTCACCCAACCATAGGCACAAACTCCACCCCCAAGCACATTAACCTTGACAGACAAAATAATTCTGGAAGCAATCAAATGGCCAACCAAGGTAACACACCTTTCTCCAAGTCTAGCGCACCAAGAAAGAATAAACAAAGACCAAGTAGAAATTCCAAAATATAACCAAGAGAAAGTCCAAGTCAAAACCAAAATTCCAGTTGCAGCAGCTGCAACTGCAGTTGCAATTCCTCTCCAAACTTGCGCACCATTGGTCTTATGTAGTTGTGAGAGTGAGTGTGACAAATGAGATCTAGCGCTCTCTATATATACTACTCTATCTCACTTGACTAGGCCAACTTCTCTTTCTAGAGACTAATAGCTCAATATTAAATATTCTCTTGAGCCGATTTCTCTCCTAGGGTTATTATCCAATGTTTTAGGGTTTCTCTTGCTTCTCAGAATATTCTAGTCTTGTCAAAGGTTACACGTGGAGGTTAATACCTCCCGCAAGTACCATAATATCAACAAATAGTACCAAACATATCTAAGTACAATCACCAAACAAGATATATGGAACAATATAGAAAGCCACCACTTTATTGTATCAAACCCTTAGGGTAGGGAAACACCATACAATGCATCCTATTATGGAAGGGACCCTCTCCTGTTCACTTTCCTCTTCGAGGGGGAATCTTTATCTTTGTTGGTGTGTCACCCTTTTTAATGTGGCATAGGTGTTGAAATTCTCTCTTCCTTAGTACCCCTTTATCTTAGGTGACGTGTCACCCTTGATAATTTTGCATAGCTTTCAACCTCTTCATTTTATTAGTATCCCTTTCTATTGGTTTACATGGCACACGTGTAAAATTTTTATTTTTCTCAGTACCCATTTATATTTGTTGACGTGCCACCCTTTTTTGTGTGGCATAAGTGTTGAAATTATTTTTTCCTTAGTATCCCTTTCTATTAGGTGACGTTTTACCCATGTTGAGTGTGCATAGATTTCAACCTCTTCATTTTCTTAGTACCCCTTTCTGCTTGTTGACATGGCACAAGTGTCAAACTTTCATTTTTCTTAGTACCCATTTATTTTTGTAGGAGAGGGTGATGGTAAGAATAATTATAATGGAATGATGTCCAAATGAAGTAAATCCCCCCAATTATATTTTCATGTTCCCAAATTGACACTTGTCATGTTGTAAAATAGCTTGGGCCCACATGGGATACGTTTCCCAATTTAGAACTTAGGATATATTTTATATCCATAGTTTATCCTTTGTATTTTTAGGAATATTAATAAAATATTCCTTTTACCTTAAGCCCCTTATATTATCCCCTTTTCCCTAAACTATTATCCTCCGCCTTTCCCATACTAGTGGAGTTTATCCCCCGATACTCTTTTTCATGTTTGGTCTGCAACATTGATGTGTTTTCATTAAAAATTGAGTGTGATTACATTGTATAAAAATAGACTCACTGGACTTTCAATATCCTAGCTCACAATCCTATATGTACAATTACATTTATATTTACAATGGTGTTCGTCCTAGGGGTATAACATTCCCCTCCCCCTTATCTATGCATTGTCCTCGATGCATTACATACACATGTACAAAAAAAACTTCAAAAGTCTTCAAAAATATGCGGGTATTTTTGGTGCATAGCATCCTCATGTTCCCAGGTTGCATCCTCAGGACCATAACAGGTTCATTGGACATTTACTAGTCCTATTGCTTGATTATGAAGTAGCTTAATTTATGATCCAATATGCATACATGCTGAACTTCCAAGTCTCATTCTTGATCCAATTGAATCACATTCCAATCAATGACATGTTTAGCATCATGAACATACTTTTTAAGAAATGATGCATGGAATACATTATGATTAAACATTGATTCAGGTAAGGAAATCATGCATGTGATAGGACTAATCCTCTCCAAGATTTCAAGCATCCCACAATAATGAGCTACCAACTTTAAAATTTTTCCCAACTTCAGGGAACTTCTCTTGGCCTTTACTTTTAAGAACACATGGTCACCCACTTTAAAATATCTATGAGTTCTACCTTCATCGGTATAGATTTTCTTCCTGTCCTCAGAAGCCTTTAGATTCTGTTTTATTTTCATCATCTGCTCTTCCATTTCCTTGAGTAATTATGGTCCAACCACTGCTCTGTTTGTTGGGTTATCCCATATCATTGGGGTGTTTCACTTTCTTCCATAAAGTGCCTCCAATGGGATCATCTCTAGAGATGTTTGATACCCATTATTGTAATAAAACTCTGCCAAAGAAGCCGATGGCTACCAAGGACGAAGAATGGGAGATTCTTGACAGAAAGGCTCTAGGAACGATACGGATGANCCTGGCAGCATCGGTGGCTTTCAATATTTCGAAAGAAAAGACAACGAAGGGTTTGATGGATGCATTGGCCAAATTGTATGAAAAACCCTCGACGTCCAATAAGGTATTTCTAGTGAAGAGATTATTTAATATGAATATGTCGAAAGGTGGATCTATTGCAGATCATTGAAATGATTTTAATATGGTTACTAATCAACTAAGTTCTGTAAAAGTGGACTTTGATGATGAGGCCAGGGCTCTTCTAATCTTGTGCTCATTTCCAGAAAGATGGAATGGCTTGGTCATGGCTGTAAGTAACTCTGTCTTTGGTTCAAATACTTTAAAATTTGATGATATTGTTGGTGTTATCCTTAGTGAGGAAATGCGACGGAAAATCATAGGTGAGACATCAGGAAATGCGTTGAACATGGAGAACAGGAGAAGACAAAAGGATAGAGGAAGGAGTTTTGGGAACCGTGGGAATTCTAGGAAGGGAAGATCCAAATCTAGACTTGGAAAGATAGAGTGTTGGAATTGTGGGAAGAAAGGACATATGAAGAAAGACTGCAGAGCTCCAAAGAAACAAAGAGATGGTCATCATGAGAGAAATTAGGAAGCAAATGTAACAGGTGATGTGTTACAAGATGCTTTGATTTTTTTCTGTAGATAATATTTCTGAGTCTTGGGTAGTAGCTTCAGGGGCTTCATTTCATACCACACCCCATAGGAAACATTTTCTAGATTATGTTCGAGGTGATTTTAGACAGGTTTATTTGGGTGACGATGCACCATGCAAAATTGTTGGAATGGGAAAGGTAAAAATAAGGCAACACAATGGAAACCAATGGCTGTTGAAAGAGGTAAGACATGTTTTAGATTTAAGGAAAAATGTAATTTCAATAGGGTAGTT